>VZRR01011209.1:857178-1017351 GCA_013398015.1 Oreocharis arfaki | reverse complement strand
GGGTGAGAAGTACTCAGAGAATATTGCAAATGTCAACCCCATTGCGCTTAGAATTAATTACTATCATACCTTGACTCTGAGACCAAAACATGTCCTTCTGTGCACGCAAGCACAGTTACATGACAATGAACATGTTGCTCCTTGGAAATCCGGTATTATCCACTGCACAAACACAGGGAAGTGGAGAACTTACTAAAAACATACATGCAAATTATATATTTTTAATATAATGCCTAAATATTTAAATTTTAAAGCATGGCTGTGGTACTCAGGGGAATTGGGTTCTCTTGCTGGCACTCCCACAAAAGTCTTGTTCACCAAGGCTATAATAATGCCATCATTTGAGAATGTCAGAGTAACAGGTCACATACCAACCTCAACCACAGTATTTCTTAGTTTTTGTGATCTGTACATGACACCAATGCATGGCATTTTTGCATGGTTTTGGGGAAGCTGGGGAGGAGGAAGGAATTTTGGGAGACAGAATTTTGGCAATAGGTGTGCAAATTCAAATTCAGGAAGGTAAAAATGAGAAACCCTGAGTCCGACTGCAGGTCAGAATGGAAATTAAACACATGCATATTAGTCATCCTGTCCCTTTTCTATTTATGAAACACATCTAAGTCTCACCTCTAGCTGAATACTCTGTCTACCTGGGAATATTAATGTCACAGCTTATGTTTGCCTAATATATTTTGGTTGCTCATGACGAAAAGAGTCCTTTTATGGAAGGCTAGGTAAGATTACTTTCGTTCACTACGTACTTCTCCAACCTGTTTCCCAAGATGATAATATTTATAATAGAACAGTTGTCATTCTGAGTTTTTCATTACTTCCCTTGAGATAGCTATCGATGCAAACAGCCAAAATCACGTATCAAAAACTGCATTGCTGTTGTCTAAGAGATCCCAAGCTACCAGCATATGGTTCTCATTTAGAAAGAGTGAGAAGGAGTAGTGTTCTCATAATAGCTCCAAACAAAAAGCATTTACTTGAAACTGAAGGGTACAGTGAGAGGTGATGTCCTCAGGAATAAATTTCTCATTTTTAAGCCAAGAATGGTACAAAAAGGTGCATTCATTTGCCAGTCTCACTACCTGCCAAGACGTAGAGGAAGGTCGCCTCTATGACCCTGATTAACTGACGAAGCACAACTGAAAGTGGGAGCATGTGCATCAGTGCATCACGGCGTCAGGTTCAAAGCATATCCTGATTGAAACTAAAGTTTATTTAAAGATTGATGAAACATTATATAAGTTAAATGTTTTCCAGTCTGCTGCCACATGCAGACACATTAAAACTACACTCATCTAATTGCCTCGCCTACAGCTGTGAAACCATTTACAACTGCCCCCGCTGTCTAATCATGATGAAAAAATTGTAACAATTTTTTCCATTCTGATACAGTTGATTATTTCTATTTGACTGTACTAGTTCTACATAAAACAACAGTCATAATTCTGAAATCTACTCAGTACTACTATTTAGTATAAATGTAAATTGTATCCAGTATCACCCTGCTACAGAGGATCATAAAGATTACATGTACTTAATCATTTTGTACAATAAAAAATACACCTGATCTGAGTAAAGCAGAATTTATTAGCTAGCTTCATCATCCAATAAGATTCAGGTCATAGACCGAACTTAACTTTGGTTTCCTCCTGAGCTATAGAACAAAGAAAGCAGAAATGGTACGACAAAGCAAGGAGGCAGAGAAGTTTATACCATAGGTAGCTTACACATAATAGGAAAAAAAAAAATCAGTGTTTACAAAGTCTCTTAAGGAAGTTTGGCTAAATAATAGGAAGTGTAGTTCAGGGCAGAAATCATGGGAATTAGGTCTAGGACGTACTACAGTCTTGTTTATGGCACTGAAATGTTTGAAAGGGATACTTGCTAGACACGATACTATGATTTTCTGAGAGCCAAAGACAGAATTACTGAAATATTTGTGGAGTACAGGAAAAATTTATAATATCCAGCAAACAGCTGAGCGCCTTATGAAACAAAGAAAACAGGCTGTCCTGATGTAAGTAGAGGCAAGCCATATTATTTTTCCAGTGAGACAATTTCTCTGTTTTAAAAAAAATGGAAATGTAAATAACGCTAACTTTCATTTCATTTCATAAGTCTAACTTTTCATTAGGAAAATTTGCGTTCCTGAGTAGATGTCTCCTGCACTGAAATTAAGTTCAGCTTTAAGGAATTATTTAGTTAAAACAAAGTCTGCCTTGAAGGGGAATACGTTTTTACTTTTTCACTTCTCAGTGAAAATTCCCCTAGTTAGCCCAAGTATGGATAAGAGAGTTTGAACAATTCCACTTTTTTTCCTACAATTGAAAATTGTTTTCCATGCCACTTTTTAGTTTTATTTGGATACTTTTTAGTTCTTTGAATGTTCCGAAAAAGGAAGGTTTTCAGCTTGCACAGAGATCAGAGTTTAAAGTGACCATGTTGCTACTATTGTTATCAATATGGTTGATTATCCAACTGATTAATCCCTTTTGGCACTAGTATAGACTGTTTTCCAGGACTAGCCTGGGATGGAGAGTCAGAGAAAATCATATATGCTCTATGACAGCGAGCAGGAAACCTATTTTTCTTCAGTGGGGTTTCTAAAAGAGGGTACAAAAACAGTTCCCAAAAGCTTTCCTGACTTGCTGAGGCAGGGTGCAGATTCAAGGACATCCCACACAACTGAGATGGCCTAGTTAACCACCCAGAGCCAAATTTTGAGAGGTTTATGGGGAGTTAGGTACAGGCAAGGGAAATAAGGCAGGTGGTGCAAATTAAAGCAGATCTGTAGCTACTCTGTCTATGCTGTGTTTGAATCAGCTAAAACAAACTTCTAAATACCAGAGAACAGCTGTGCGAAAAAAAAAAAAAAAGAAAAAGAAGTTATTTTAAATATGAGAAAGTCCAGAATTTTACCCTTAAGATAGATTCAGTACAGAATTTCTTGTTCATCCAGTGAATTTTACTGTCCAGGGATGTTATAAATTATGATACACATGCTAGCTAAAGCATGCTTTTATGACTGATTTTTTTGTCAGGGTCTCAATGCAATGTACAGTCATGGCTTTATTATGTTCCCGACACCCCATGAGACAGTTTAAACGCAGTTGTCTCTGTGGTATACAAGGATGGACACAGAAGGCGGCCTTGGACTAGAAAGCCGGTATTTGGAGGAGAAATTGGGGCAGAACGAGAAACTCAAATGACTGATTACAATAATGATAAAAAAACAACCCTCCACATAGATTCTAGGGGGAGGTAAAATAGGATGGGGTGGGAGTGACAGCAGGGATTTCAGCCAGATGGGGAAAGCAGAGAGAGGACAATGCTTGCTCATGGCAGGATGCCTGTTTTCCTCCTACCAGTTTTGAATGACTTCCAGGGAAAGAGTATACAGAAGAATATCTCTCCCTTGAGTGCCTGTGTTGCTGTGGTATGAAATACAAGCAGGAGTGTTTGACTATATCTTCAAAATGTGAAACAGAATGAGTCAAAAAGTTTGAGTGTTACCTTTCTGCTAGTAAAGGGAATTTTGTCCAACAGTTGTCGTGAGAAATTGCCTAGTAATATTTTTTGAGGTTTCCAGCAGAAAGACAAAATACCAAGTTAAGTCACAAGGACTCCAAAAGTGAAAGTTGTTTTGGTTTGATGGAGTTGATTTTTTTTGCAATTTGCTTGCCCAGTAAAATGCTTGAGGGTTTTCCCCCATCTTTTACTTTATTTATTCCTTGAACATGATTCCTTCTTTCTGGTGTTCCAATACTTAAAACAGCAAAAGGGAAAATAATTCTTTCCAGTCAGAAAGAATTTTTACATCACCTTCACTTCCAAAGAACTTCAGATTAGAAAATAATGCTCCATTTTATTATTTATAACATTTCAAGCTGAGAAAAAACAACTCCCTAAGAAAGCAGTGCTGTGACTAGAGCAAGAGGAGACAGTTTGTCTGCTTCTTCTTGACATGAAGAAAGCCCCTATAGGCAACTGGTGCTGTTGTGCCTCTGCATTGCAAGAGGGACCAGGAAAGGAACTTTAGCCTTTTCCCTCTCTCACACTCCTGCCACCCATGGTGCAGATTCAAGTCAGGCATCTTCAAAGAGAAAAGGTTCAGACTGAGGGACCATAAATCCAACTGAAGGTTTTCTCATGGTGGTAGGTTGTTAACTTACTGGCACGCCACTGGGTTTGGCTTTGTTTAACAGCCTGGCATTCTACAAAAAAATAAATCAACCCTTTAATTTAGATGCTAACTTCATTCCTTCAAGTTTCAATATTTTCATCCAAGGCATTTAGAATGTACCCATTATTTTTGCAGATCACATCATCAGATTGTATTAATAACAATAATACCTAATTGGCTTTTATTTTGGCTAGAGCCTATTTCTCTAGTCTTAATTATTATAATAAAAAATAATATGTGTTGATTGTTACACAAGAAAAGATTAAAGAACCCTATTACTACACTGGAGTTTTGTTCCTGCTTAGGTATGAAATTACTTATTCTGACACAAGTTTTTGGAGCTGGAGTTCCATGTTGTCCTAATTAAACCAAGCCCTCCACAACTTCAGCAGGGCTGTGTTTGCATGTGACAGGCTTTTCTCCTTTGAGAGCAGACATGGAGCAATATTTCTCTCATACTCAAAGGCTGCACTTGGCTCCATACAGATTTGTTTTCTCTGTGTCAAACCTGAGCCTGACTGTAGTGAAAATCATCAGGTTTTGTGTTAGATCCGAACCATGGGCCACAGATTAGACTGGATTTCTCTTTCTCATAGAAGTATATTGTATCACCATAGCAACATAACAATTCTTGGCAGGTTAATGAAAAAAAAACCCAATACACTGTGCATGAACACCTCTCTAAATATGTCCTGGGAGAGGGTCTGGTAGTCAAGAGCAAACACACAACAGAAAAAGATTACCAACAGTATAATACCAACAGAGCTGGCATAATTTCTTTGAGAAAATACCATGCTCTTCATGACAAAAATGCAAACAGGCTCCTGAGCAGTTAATTCATTGTATTCCCAAAATCTGACTTAGAAGATTCCACACAGAACAGCAATAGAAAAATTAGGGCAACGGTTCTACACAAGGTATGGAAGGAAATTATGAAGATCTTGGAAAGAATCCTTTTGTTTAACAACAATCTGTCCCATCAGAAGAAGGCTAGCATGAAATTTCTTGAAGCTTGCTTTGTCTGGGAAAGAATAATTGTACTCCATAGTCTGATTATGGTGTCAAATTAATTTTCATGTGTTTACTGCTCCCTAAGCAAATCTATTTACAGGAATTAAGAAAACCACATCCAAAATCTATAAACTAAAATTTGTCCAAGAATAAAAGGGGTGTTTTCCAGCTCCACTTAATTATTGAAATGTAATAAACATAGGCAGGTGGGGAGGAAGTCAAAATAAAGCCAGGCTTCCATTTCATGGTGTTGGGCAAACTCCATGACTACTTATTCTTTGCTTCTGTGCAGAACGTAGCTGTGATTTTCACTTAATTCTGCTGAGGTGCTCCAGAACTTAATTTCTTTAAAAATGCATTTAGACTTGGTCATGGTACTTGGGAATGGCACTCATTAAACTTGGTTTGGAAGTACACATAAATAAATACTCTCAGCTTATGTTTTCTCAACTACCTTAAGACTGAACAAAAATTGGGAGTGAGGTAGACTCACCTCTTGGCAGATTCCAGTTAAATTGTACTAGCTATTGTCATGCCTGAATGTGGTCAGATATGCAGAGACCTTTTGCATGCTTTTATAGTTATATTACAGAATCACAGAATCACAGAATATGCTGACTTGGAAGGGACCCACAAGGATAATTGAGTCCAACTCCTGGCCCTGGACAGCATCATCCCCAAGAGTCACACCATGTGCCTGAGAGCATTGTCCAAACGCTTCTTGACCTCTGTCAGGCTGGTGCTGTGACCACTTCCCTGGGGAGCCTGTTCCAGGGTCTGACCAACCCCCCGTGAAGAAACCTTTCCTAATACCCAACATAAATCTCCCCTGACACAGCTTCAGGCCATTCCCTCAGGTCCTGTCACTGGTCACCAGATAGAAGAGATTAGCGCCTGCTTCTCCTCTTCCCCTCACGAGGAAGTTGTAGCTGTGATGGGGTCCCCCCTCAGTCTCCTCTTCTCCAGGCTGAAGAAGAGGAATGACCTCAGCCTCTCCTCATATGGCTTCCCCTTAAGACCCTTCATCATCCTTCNAATCTCCCCTGACACAGCTTCAGGCCATTCCCTCAGGTCCTGTCACTGGTCACCAGATAGAAGAGATTAGCGCCTGCTTCTCCTCTTCCCCTCACGAGGAAGTTGTAGCTGTGATGGGGTCCCCCCTCAGTCTCCTCTTCTCCAGGCTGAAGAAGAGGAATGACCTCAGCCTCTCCTCATATGGCTTCCCCTTAAGACCCTTCATCATCCTTCTGGCCCTCCTTGGGACACTCTCTAATAGGTTAATGTTTTTCTTATATTGTGGTGCCCAAAACTGTCCTCAGCACTCAAGGTGAGGCCACCCCAGTGCAGAGCAGAGCGGGACAATCCCCTCCCTTGCCCAGCTGGTGATGCTGTGCCTGATGCCCCCCAGGACAGGGTTGGCCCTCCTGGCTGCCAGGGCACTGCTGACTCATGTTCAACTTGCCATCAATCAGGACCCCCAGATCCCCTTCCATGGCACTGCTCTCCAGCGTCTCATTCCCCAGTCTGTCTGTACATCCAGGGTTTCCCCATTCCATATGCAGAATCTGGCACTTTCCCTTCTTGAACTTCATTGGTGATCACCCAGTCCTCTAATTTGTCTCTGCACAGCCTCCACTCCTTTGAGGGAGTCAACAGCTCCAAAATCATAACAAAACCTTGTCTGTAATGCAAACCAACCCTTTCCATACTATGGCATGTGAAGCCACACCATCAAATTTTGTTTGAGGTCTGGCCAGACCCACCTAACCCAGATAAACAGGTCTTGCTATGAACTTAAACTTCATTTTCCTTTTGCTCTGGGTCAAGCTTGTTGCCCTTCTCCTACTCTCAAACCTGGCAGATTTCTGGGATAAGATTTTCTTAGTGTTCAGTGACAGAATGAAGATTGGGAAAGGAGAGTAAAAAGCATAATTTATTTGTAGCAAGAAAACCATAATTTTGCAACTTAAGCAAAAAAGGTTTTTTTCCAAAGTGTTATAAGTTACTCAGCTTTGGAGCCCAAACTGACATTTCTTTGTCCGGGTGATAAATTTCATGACATGAATTGACTTGAAATTCTTAATTCTGTCTAGCGTCCTTTCCTTCTCAAGCAACTATTATCTCAGGTAGTCCTTACTGAAACGACAAATATTAAGTGCAGATATTGTCATTTAAAGGAGATGACTAATTGGTACGGAGAGGCTTCTCTTCACTGGAACAAACATGCTGCTAGAATGGATACCAGGCATAGGATCTATCCTTAGCAGTCACAGAGGGTTGACATTTCTTTTTCACAAATTGAATTAAATACAGAAGAGCGATCAGACATTCTAATCAGGCCTAAGGTAAGGCTTAGCTGAATAGCTGAGTTCTGCTGTCTTCCAAAGAGTAGAAGACAATGGATCATTTCAAGTGAAAATTTACTCATGTCACTGGCTCAGTACCTTTAACCAAAATTGTAGCAGCATTGGGTGAGTATTTCTTAGAACATAACTGAGCAGATTCCCTTCACTCTGGTTTGATAAACATCTTGTAAGCTGCTAGGAAAGGTAACCATGGCAGCGATATTCTGGAAATGCTGTTACAGTCTAAATGTTCATTTATTTTTCAGGTCTGTGGGATGGTAGGAAAACAGTCATTTCCACTAGCTTAACAAGATGTGAGGAGAGATTATCTAGAAATGTTTACAGATTAATATACCAGATGTAATCATGGAAGCTGCTTGTGAGGTGCTGCAGCTGAAGCACAAAAATGCTACATCCAGCCAACTCCCTGATGAGTCCATTTCATAATTAACACAAGCAGGAGTAGAAACTAGATCTTGCTCCCACTGAAACCAGTGATCATTTTCTCTACTGAGCCAGATGAATAGCACAAGATCAAGGCACTTAGAATACCAACTGGAACTCAGTTTTCTATTGTGGCAGGTGGAAGTTGCATTTAAGTCCTCATTAAACACTTACGGATTCTCAGATCAAAGTTGTTCATTTACCACTTGCCAGTCCTGAAATCCTTAAGCCTCAGACAATCATTCTGACTCTCTCGGGTGTAACACAGCACAAACCTGTAGATGTGAACAAGGCTCAGCTCCATGAAATTTAGGAAAGGTAAGCATTTTGTGCTCCTGATGTAATTATTGACAGTATTCTTCACAGCTTCACAGTAAAGTCCTATGCCATGGCTCCACTGCTGCCACGGGAAGGGAATGGAATATTCCATCAAATGGCTGGATACAAGGCTGTCACCTCAGGTTATTTATATAGAAAGTGTACATCTTGGACACAGTCATATTCGGAGTTTTAACACTGAAGAAACCATACTAGTGATGGTTCCTATATTTTAGGGGTAAAAAAGAGAAACATGAATGCTCCAAAATAATTGTGCAATGAATTTGCAGATGGTGCATTCAACAAAACCAGGAATGCGTATTTTACTAAGCTAAATTCATCATCGTTAGATAACGGGGAAGAGAAAGAGAAAAACAGAAAAGAAACTGTTCGATTTTTTTTTTTTAGTTGAAAATTATCTTTCAACTAAATTGTGTAATTGTATGTTAATATTGGTTAGGAAAAATACGTAGACATTTTATCAGTATATGATTGCTCCTAGCCAATGACCAGTAACAAAGGTTTTCTTTAGAACAACGTATTCTTCCAGCAGAGTTCCTAAGTGATTGTTACAAGCATTTCTGCAATTCTGATGTTTTAAAATAATATGATCCTAAGCAGTTTGAACACAGACACAGTTTTGAAAAACTGCTCTGTTACTGTCCCCTTACAGCACTAACAGTAAGCTTGGATATAATGCACAAGCCAGTTCTCATTTATCATCCCTGCTTGAGAAATTGTGCTTAATATACGAAACAATAATCTAAACCACAACAGACTTCTGGTTTCATTTTACACAATGAAAATAATTTTTGAGCTAGTGATAGTATATTTTATAGACACTGGCACAGCAGCAGGGGGACAGATGCTTCATCTGGAGGAGAGCTTTGAAAAGATGCTATTATAAGCATTCTCTGGCTAGCTCAAATTCGATATTTTGCTATAAAATCCATCAGTGATTGTGAGTTATACTTTGGGACAAAGATTTCGTATTTATGGTGCTGGGCACCACAAGAGGAGATCTGACTTTTTTAGAGTACTCAATCATACCCTCTGTAGAAACAGTTAGAGCATCAGAGCATGTTTTTGGATTGTTGTTTTAAAGTATCTCTGAAAGCTTTTGTTCCTTCCTCAGAGTTGTTATTCAGGAGTCCTAAGCGTTTATGTGTTGTGTATGTTATTGTCAATAAATTTTGAATTCCTTGGACAATTTCAGAACAAGGAGTCAGGATCTTCAAGTTATTGTTTCCACATGTCTCTTTTATCTTATTAGATACCAGTAAATTCAACCACGCATGCCGAACCATCAGAAATCAATCCCTATGTACTACTTACAGAAATATTAATTTCTTTTGTAAAGCTCTTTCCAGTACTTGCTTCTATGTCTATGTGTATAATTAGCTTCATGAAACTTGTCTAAACTTCTCCACTTAATGTCAGGACCTCTTTGCATTCCTGGGAAATGCCTAAACAAGTTAACGTAAGATGTGGGGCGAGATTCCCAGCCAGACACACATGGGTGAGTCCAGATGTAGGCTCTCAACTGAATGTGCAAGCCCTTCCCAAGAGTGTCTCACTTAGAAAGCACTTCCATAAATTTCTGTTTGGTTTGCTGAGTTGCAGAGATGGGTGACTCTCAGCAGGGTCAAGGGGAATTTTGCCTGCTTATGGGTAGGGAGCAGGGGAACAAGCAAAGTTTCTTTGGCCAATTCAATCCCTGTCAGACAGTGGGTCCCAGGTCAGCCTCTCAGAGCTTTCACCCCAGCACAATTACATCTCATTGCACAAAGGCAGATAAGAAGAAAATCCAAGATTCACATTATCTGTCAAAACAAGGATGGCTAGTATGCTTTCCCCCCATTTTTAGCTATCAGCTAACAAGAAGAAAAAATTGCAATTGGGCTTTGGTAACAACCAAATGGCACAATGTTGTGCAAACTTTTTATTTTTAATTTACTTTAAAGAGAGGATAGAACAAACTTGAAATCTAAAGTAGCATGCCTGAAGCTAAATGTTGGAGACAGTGTTTCCTCCTATGAAACAAACAAAAAAGTAAGGTTTACAGATCCAAGTCCTACAAGATAATCTTACCTCTAATTAAACCTTAAGTTGAACAATTCTTTTAAATGAGTAGCATTAGGGGTATTTTAAATCTCTTCCTTTGTATTGAACATCTATTTTGAAATTCACAAGCCGTGAAAGCCAAGAACCACAAAATCCACAGTCCGACTTCCTGCTCATAGGGATCAATCTAAATAGATCCTCGCTCAGTCACTACTCCAGGCTCAGAATTCTGTCTGAGTTGGGAATATCTTCAGGGATACACCAACCATGATTTAAGAAATTAAATTCTGTCCCCACAGAAGCACATGGAAAGTCTTCCCCACATCCTGCCTATATAATTGTGACCTAAACATTTGGCTATGGTAAACCTTCAGCAAATATGAAGAAGGAATTCTTCATTTCAATGCATGTGACCAGAGATAGACTCAAGAGGACAAACAAACACACTATAATTGAGGCAATCAGCAACACTGCTACAGATACCAAAACACAGACCTGTAGTATCAGTTAATTTGTAAACTGGAAGAAATCAGATTTTCCAGTAGACCTCATGGCAGAACTGATTTTTTTTCCAAGGTGCAAGAACAAGTATCAGCAGATGAAAACGAGTGGTAGTGGATTCATGTGTAGCATTATCAATATTATCAATATTCTCCCTACAGTGGTAATCCCAAACTGTGAGCTGTATTTGCTGATGGTCCATGTACTGTTTCTAAGAAATCCACAAAACACTGTGAAGAAATATCTACTGATAATACCTTGTATTAACTCTACAACAGAAAGCAACTCATTTGAAAAAAAATTAGATTTGCAAGTTGAAAAAGTTTAGAAACTACTATTACAGGAGTCTTCTACTCTGTTCCTTGCATTAGCAAATTGACAGGACAGTTGACCCCTGACAGAAGCTGAGAAAAATAGAAGAGAAATTGATGTAGATCTAACAATAACATTTCAAAAACACTCGCATGAAAGGATCATGAAAAAAATGCATTTGTCCTAAGAATGTTACAACAAAATTGGACTTCATTCACTATCTTTTTTATGAAGAAAAGTATTGCCTGAATCCATATTTGACTACCAATCTGTTGAACATATGGAATTGCTAAAAGGCCACAAGTGTATAATATACTTTGACACTTGCTGACACCAGGATTTTAGACTCCAATCTAGTGAATGCCTTGTGTAGTGTTGAAAGTGTTGGAGCGAACTATACTTTGTCCTATGCTTGGTGACCTCCGTGGCCATGGTGGGTGGGAGTTTCTCCGTGTTTTGGAAATACAGATTATAGCATTATATTGGGAGGACAATAGATTAACACTGAGGATGTCAGTATGTTTCCCAAAGCAATAGAACTGGCAGGTCTATCTTCTAAATCTGCAAAGAAAATGCATTTTCTCTGCTATATCTCTGCTTCACTTCTCTTTTTACATGTGTTGACTACACTCATAATCCTGTTTGAAATAATTTCCAGTGTTTTGCACAACATGTCAGGTTTCACAACAGTTCATGACCTGGAAAGTTACTGAGAACTTCCTGCTATACATCTTGTATTTCAGTTGTCACCAGACCACAAAAAGAAAATATAACCAAACATGAATCTTCCGTGTGATGTATGTGCCTGTCAGGCAGGCAAACAAAATGTACTTCAAGTCAGCTGAAACTTCAGTTAACGATCCATTTTTCTTTTCTGCTGGTATTTTTTTCTGTCTTCTGGTGGCCAACAATCTTTGTTAAACCGGAACTTATGCACAGAATTATTCACCACAAACTTCACCATCATTCCATGCAGTCAAAAAAGCTTTATGGTAAAAAAGCTTTATGGTACTTTTGCTGAGAATTGATATAGTTTTCTGTTTTCAGAGTAACCAACTAAATAAACCTGAAAACCATTCTATAATAACCCATATTAACTTTTTTCCTCTTCAAAATCAGTGCCCAAGGCTTTCTAGAACATGTGCAACCCAGTCTGTGATGCAAACTGCAGATTTGCCAGGCTCCAGGAAACAGATGTGTGCATAGCCTGCACTGCCAACCTTGTTCTGTTACTGGAAACAGGTTCTCAGAAGACTTGTACAAGGATGGTGAAACTCAACTAGGAAATAAACACTGCATATAATTTCTGTGACTCCATTCAGCAGCACAGATTTTATTCACTACTAGAAACAGTGCCCATAAACCTAATTTCCTGATTGACTGCTAAATTTTAGATTATGCACTTGCTCCTACTCAACTTTCTTTTTATCCTTCACTGTAATTTGCTGACTTTTCAGAAAATATAGATCAACATTTTTTTTGTCCTGATGATGGCCTAAACCATTATAGCAGTACAGACGTCTGTACTACACATTAGCTACTTTTATCCTAGCTTTACCCAAGAGAAAAAATAAAATTCAACTTTAAAAAAAGTATCTGGTCTATAAAAGCAGCATTGCCTTGAAATACCTATCTTGGATTCACATACACCTCTTTACTCAGAAAGTCAGCCAATAAGCACAGATATGTTCCTTTGCATCTGGGCCTGACTATGCTCTTCTCTGAGGTCCTAGTGTGAACTAAATTCAAACTAATTGTTGCCCTCACTTACTGCTGGCAAACACTCATT
The DNA here is from genome assembly GCA_013398015.1 of Oreocharis arfaki. Taxonomy (NCBI): domain Eukaryota; kingdom Metazoa; phylum Chordata; class Aves; order Passeriformes; family Paramythiidae; genus Oreocharis; species Oreocharis arfaki. Next base: position 1,004,369 of record VZRR01011209.1, on the reverse strand, counting down.
TCTCCTCCCTGCTCATGGAAGACAGTCCTTGAGCACTTCTGCAATCCAGACTAGGTCCCATCTCTTTCATCTGTTTATTCATGCCTATACTTATTAAGCCTGATGGAAAGGCTGCTCTGAGCCAGGCACTGTCTGTAGGGATGGCTCATGCCAGGGCTTGTTGGAGTCTCGCTCTGTGCCTGATCCCACAAAGCCACGATCTGAAGCAATGGTGCTGGAGCCTTGCTTTGAAACGGACCCAGGCACCACATTTAAACCTGGCAACTAACCAGATGTGCATTCAGACCATCTAACAGCACCCTCTAGACAGGTTTCTAAGGCAAAGACCATGAGAAACTCCAGACAGAAAGGAGTATCACAGCATTAACACCCTCACCGCACTGCAGCCTGAGGTGGAAGGGGAAATGGCAGCAGCACTTTGCAAGCAGGTTAGGTCACAGCCTGCACTCACTTCTCTGGCAGCCCCTGGTTCCAGAGACCTGGGCATACTTTTATTCCAGAGCACCTTAACTCCTACCTGTGAGAGCACCGTATGTTGACTTTCACAGGAATGAGATGTGATAAAGTGATTCTTCCACTCCCCTCTCAAATCTGGCTGACTCTTTAAAGCCACACTGTTCTCATTAGAGTCCCAGGCTCTGGTCTTAAACACTGCTTTAATGTTGCCAGGGAACCAGAGCACAGCTGGTCTGCACAGTTAGAGAAAGGTAGGGAACTTTGCATGGGAACAGAAATCTGCTGGCATGTTAGATTGTCTGCATAAACATAGGTTCTGCTGTTAACCACAACACTGAGTGTTTATTGGAGGCAATTCACAAAGGCTATTAGACAGGGGGCATTCTATTTATATGCAGAAACATCTGCAGCAAATGTATCCTACTTCACTATCTATTAAATGTTCTTCAAAAACAGAGTTGGAGATTCACCAAAAGGCAAGCTTACAAATAGTTGAAAAAGGCATTTTACAAGTTTCCACATGCAGTTTTGCCTTTGCACTTTCACCCTAATCATTTGTAGTACACTCCTTGCTATCTTTGAAACAAAGGCTGTTAGGCCCACAAGTTTTCCGACGGTTTTGTGATAGACTACAGACATAGGGGGTTTAGACAAAAATAGTGAACTTCCTTATATTTATGGCAGACACTCAAACAACGGGAAACTCCTCTGTGAAATCCTGTAGCATGATGAAACCATGTAGTAGATCAGCATGAGCTGAATTTTGCTTATGGAAATGTGTGTAAAAGATTATAAATATTAATAAACTTTAAATATAACTAATTTCCTCACAGAATTTAATTTTTGTTCTCCTAAAATAGATTATTTTCTTTTTTCATTGTTTGTTATTTAACAGTAGTGAATAATAGAATTATAATGAAAAATAATAATCTAAATGCATGAAGAGCAAAATATGAAAATACCATCAGCAATGCATTGTCACCAATGTACAGATGCTGCATGATCTGTTGTTTTAGCTCTCTCAAATGTGTTTTCTGCTGTCCAGAATATTGGCAACACTATTTAACAGAGGGAGCAATTGGTAAACATGTGGTCTTTCATGGTGTGAGAGACTGTTTCAAGCCCCCAAGAAAAGAAAAAAAAAGAAAGAAAATAAAAGATACACTCACAGTTGCAATTGATGAAAGTTGCTAAAGTACCCATTACTGGCTTCTCCCCTGCAACCAGGCCTATACACCAACAATACAAACTAAAGCAAAACTCACAATGCAAAATTTATCTGAAACTTGCTGTTTCATTTCTATGGCCCAGGCTACAATAAACAATTTCTTAAGCAAAATCCCTCAAATTGATGCTGAAAATTATAAGAAAAAAAGGGGAGAGGGGACCAGGTATATGATGATTGAGTCTCCATGTGGCATTATTCATATTCATTTATACAGTTAGCTTCTAGTTTAAAGCCATGCCCAATGCTTCTTACTAAATGGCCACGATGTTGGGGCTCTCTCTTTCCAGAGACGTCTGTCTCATCACGGTGCCTTGATCCCCCTTTCTCACTGTGAAGAGGACATCTTGTCCTGGGAAGTTGCATCTCAGAGATCTCAGAAGAGAATGAAACTTTCTATCTTAAAAAGTTAAAATGGAGCAGAGGCTCCAGAGTTTAAAACAATCTTTCTATCACTATCTGTCCTCCCTCCTCTGCCCTCCCCTCCCCACCCATGACCACTGCAAGAAGCCAGCCAGTCTGTGTCCGTGGTCACTGTCTTCCATTTTACAGTTGTTCTGCCTGGTCTAAGGTGAAAGCCTTCCAGGCAAAAACTGGTATGGACTGGCTATGCTGCCTACTGCTAGGACAGAGATTCTGCACAGTTCAAAGTCTCTGGGCTTTAAGTGGTGCAGCAGGTGCTGGCTGTAAGACAGGCGACCTGGCCACTCTCGGTGCAGCCTCCTCCTCTTCACCTGGTCCCTCCCTCCCATTCTCCTCCAAGCTGTTTGTGGGCATGTAGATGGCTCTCTCCCTCTCTTCAAGCTGCACCCAGGTGAAGCCCCTTCCCAGCCTCTCCCTAGAGCCATCCTAGCCTATGCCAATTTGCTATTTGCATTAGGACAGCATGTGATGAACTTGTTCCTATACCTTCTCCACTGCACTGCTGAAAATCCAGTGTGTGAGATATTGCCTGTCTGTGTAATTACCTTACCTATTTTCTAAGTAATTTTCCAGATGATTGTTCAAAGCTAATGAATTCAAGCTCCTTGTCATCAGGTCATGGAATCATTTGGCACCTTGAAAACAGTTCTAATCTGAACCTGTGATACTTTCCATGGGCTCCAAAGTTTTCTTGAGCATCTTTCTTGCAGTCTGTTTCTCTGCCTTTTTCTCTCTCACACAGATACAAACCTTTAAAGATTAAAGACTTTGAGAAGGATTTAAATAATTAGTTTTTAGCCACCCCAAGAGCAAACATAAAGGAAACCACAAAAGAAAAAAAATAGACAATGAGAATTAAGCACTCTTGTAATCCTTTGTCATCTACGTGTTGATTAAAGAAAATGTTAAACTGTAGGGTATCAGCAAAGCCTATAGAGGATCTGTTGGAGAAACAAATGAAAGAAAGAACTAAAAAAACACATCTAATTACATTTTGCTTGCGTCTTTACTGAATAAGGAATACAAAAGGAAATTTATCTTTGTTGTGGTTCTGATTTCCTCATCCTGCTCGAGTCTGCTCTTAGTTTAGAAATATGCTGGTTTCTTCTTTCACATTTTCATCAAATGCTGCTCAGACTTCTGGGATCTAAAGGAAGCCTTTGGATTGGCCGTGAAAACAAATGGCTTTGGAACAAAGCACTGGAGTCACTGGGATACCAAGAACCAAATTCAGACCTTATGCATGGATAGGGAAATATCCAGAGGCAGGATGAACCTCTTGTACCCGTCAGAAAGCGATGTTGTGTGAGAAAGATTCTGTGCCCAGGAAAATGAAATTTGCAGTCTCCTTTTCACCTGTGTCCCTCCTCTTCTTTTTCTCCCGTGGGCCTCTCAGACTCTTCCTCCTCATGGGAGCCTAGTTAGCCACTCTATTTCTTTCTATCTTTACCATTTCTATCCTTGCTTTGTTTCCATTCCTCCCCTTCTAAGCTCTCCTCCCATTTCTACCTGCTATCTCTCCTTCCTTACTTGTTCTGTCTCTTTGTCTGCTCTTCCTTCATTCCCACATGTGGCTTTAGCACAGAGTTCTTGCCGCTTTCCTCACTTCCTCAGGGTGTCTCCATGAGCCTACCTTGATTTTTTTCCCTTCTCTCTCTTCTTCTGCTTAATTTTTCCTTCTCTGTCTTTTTTATTAGCCATTTTTGAACTGCATGGTCCTTTTTTCCCCTACCACTTCAGCACCTCTTCCTTCGTGTATTTTGTGTGGCAAAATATTTCTTGAAACCTCTACAAGGCAGCAATGATACAATTTAGGCACCCAGGGTAACAGCAAGAGACAGCTAGAGAATAATCTTTTTTTCTCAATGCTGAGAATTCAATACAAAGAACTATGCTCTAAGCTGAGAAGCACACCGCCTGTCTGCAGAGCACTTAAGAACTGATGTGTGCAGACACTGCTCCAACATATGGTGCTGAGCAGAAAGAGGAATTAACTGGTGGGAGTTAACTGAGCACATGCATATATTGAGGAGTCATAGTATTTCTCAAAATGCCCTTTAGCTGAGACTCACACTGACTCCCACTCAGCTGAAGCATGATGTTGTCTCACTCTGAGCATGAATCTGATGGATTAAGAGGCAGGAAGTTAGGGTTTGTCATTGATACAGGGCAGGAGTTTTCAGTTGATCACAGCCCACCCAGATAAAAAAATCTGAGCAATGGAGTAATATCCTGTAATTTGCAGTATCTGTCACCGCGTTTTTTCTTGTGTTCTTTGTTCTGGGTTTTGGTCCCACTGGTATAGCAGCCTGGGGGGTCTCAGAAGAATGTACCCAAGCTGTGGATGCAGCAAGATGAGGAAGCTACAAACCAATAGAGTTAGAGGTGTGCCTTGGGTAGTGGTCAAAGTGGATTTTGGTCCACATCTGCCTTTGAGTGAAATGACTGGTAAAAGTAGAGACATGCTAGAATATTTTAGGTTTTGAGTATGTTTGCAATCAGTCCCATGGCAGGCTTCTTTTGCAAGCTGGAACAGTGCCCCTTATATTTCTGCATATAATTCACACTGCTTCAACTGTTCTGCATAAATACAAACTAGTATAAACACCCTTACCCATATTGCACATATCATGTAAGTGCACATATCTTCACATCTCATGTGCATTCAGTGCTAAATCCATCAGCTCATGAAGCCCCAGTCCTCTTTTTCCTTGCCTCACACAGGGACAGCAAGGCACTCAAAAATTCAAATGAAGCATGAAAAATTATTGTTTGGAAACCTGACTTCTTTCAAATAAATATGGGGGGTTTTTTAAGTTGGCAGAAGAGCAAGAATACTGCTACCTTTTGCAATATCCAATTTTGTGACAAAATAGGTGTCCAAATGTTGGTTTTCCATGTTGACACTTCATGCTTGTTAGAAAAAGGAAAAGAAGTTCCAAAATACTTTTAAAAGTGAAGCTCCATAGAAAACCTCAATCACATGAAACTAGTCAGTCATGGTTTAGTGAAACAATGTTTCTCACCCAAAGCGTCATTCACCATTTTTTTCCTTTTTTTTTCCTGACTGACTACTTAGAACAAATATAGGCTACTTCATGGATGCACTTCACGTACTGAGTGGGCTTTACAAATCTTTATTAACTGTTATTAGTGGCTTAATAAAAAATTGCAGCTGTCCACCTACAATCCATCGACTGTGCTGATCTTTTATGAGTGATTTTCTTCCTAAAGTACCCACTCAGCCAAGAATGGATCCCGTGCCTCTGCAAAGAAGGATTCTGCATTTGAAACGAAGCAAGAAATCCTATGCATTGAATTGATGCTGAGTAAAGAGAGTATCTAGGGAAAGGATGACTCAGATGACTCTATTTTATAGAAAAGATTGTTCACATGCACAGAACAGACTCTTAATTCATCATCTTCCCTTCCAAAATAGCTTTGTGTACCATTGGTGACATGAGCCAGAGGACAAAGTGTACGATGAAAAAGGGAAGGTGGATGTAGTAGAGGCAAAATACCCCACATATTTTTATCATTAACCTAGATAAAAATAGACCTCTCTCCCTGTTATCCCCCTCATTGGATGTTCTATGGAAATGTGTCGTTCTCAATGCTTTCCACATGAGCTTTTGTTTGAAGAAAAAAAATAACATGTATTATTGATGCTTTTTAAACAAAGGGCATGTTTTCACTTATAAAACTTGAACTGAAACAAATTGGACAAAGAGTACAGTTTGTATCAATAATTTACTACAATCATTCTAATGTTTCAGACATCAATAAACTTAGTTGGTTCCTATTTAATGTCAAAGTAATTACTCCAAAATTACATCAACTTGCCATCCTAAAGGAAATAAACGTAATTAACCTTTCACTTTTGGCATTAAAGACTCTTACGTAGAAATATTAGTTTCTATAACTTAGCTATATAATACATCAGTGTAAATATTTAAAAGTGACAGCTACATTATTTTTGTCAGCAAATATGTCTCAACCTCCATTAATCCATCTTTTATTACTACTGTAAAAAGAAAATATTAATTTCATCTATCAAATCTTGGAAACACCTAAATATCTTTAATGAATCAATCTGTATTTTTATTTTCCTCCCAGCTTTCTAGGAATGCTTGCTTTCTCCACTGGCTTATGGTACGTATGAAGGGCAAAAGCCTGGTCTAAATAAAAAAAGCGTGGCACATTCCTTTATTTATAAGCAGTGAATATTGTTAAAGTTTCTGTTTCAGTCTTTCAATATCTGAAATGACATTAGCAAAAAAGAAGTCATTCGGAGCACTCATCTAGGTCCCAAATCTACAAAAAGAGCACCTGAAAGCTCGGTATTTTCTTAGACTGGGAGAAGACTGAGAATTAAGTGGTTTTGGTAAAACTTGAACCATGAAATTGGCCTATATTTAGGGATGGGAACAAAATGAGAAAGTTTTCCAAATTGTTGACAAAATATGGAACATTTCTCTCTGTGTGGCCTGTTGACTAATGGACATTGCAACAGGCTGGACAAGTCACTGAATACATACACATTTTTCAAACTTTATAGTCCTCATTGTTGCAGTGCTGGGTGTTGCTTAGCTGCTGCAGCTTTCCCTGGGAGCGCAGCGGGGGCTTCTTGGGACAAGGCAGGGATTCTCTGCCCTCCTGCAGTCCATCTCGGACGCCCCGCACCGCTGCTCCGGCTGCCAGCCTGCAACTTCAGTGATGGCAAAGGAGGTGAGAAGGCTCTCCTCATGGCACTGCAAAGGTCTTTATTCCATGCTGCCTCCCCAAAGCCTGAGGGCAGCACACGGGCTGGCCCCCAAAGGCAGAGGAGAGGAGCTGTTGGCAGGCTGCTCCCAGGGGCAGAGAGCGAGAGAGAGAGAGAGTCACATGGCTCGGAGCCTCAGTTTACCCGGGTACCAGGGGGGCGGGGAGAGCACATGGGCAAATGGTTTCAGGGCACAGGGGTGGTACGTGGGCGGCGTTGGGATACAGGAACCAATAGGGAGAACTCGAGGAGTGGCCAGGACTAGGGGCAGGGGAAGGAGGGAGACCCCATGGAGACGGCAGGAAGTGATCAGTGAGAGGGGGTACAGTGCCACAGTCCTCTGTTTATAACCTTATAAAAGCTCTAAACAAATATGTTCAGCAATAGCTGGAACTAGAACAAATATTGGTCAATGAGCAGCAAAATAGAAGTTGGGTTTTCAGTAACAGAATTAAAATTGAAATTAAATTGTTACACATGGAATAGGATAAGAACTATAACTAATTAATTACTGTGTAAATAATAAATGCTGGTACTGTAGTGTGGGCCCAAGGGCCTATCCACATGGATTCCTTTTTGGTATCAAGGCTGTTCCTGGTTACAACTAGAACATTATCTGAGTTTAAATATCTTGTGGATATATGAGAGATACAGGAATCCAAGGAGAATTTAACAAGCTTGCAAGCATGATTCCATTAGGGATCTGGATTCTACCTGGAAGTATGAAAAGTAAGTACTACGTATATTCAAGTGGAGTAATCACCAGTAATTGAAATAAATCATTAAAGAGATGACACAGAAATGTATACAAAGAGGAAACACCTCATGTTCCAGTCATTGTAGAGTTATTAAATGACTCTATGTTGTAGAAGTCTTTGGATACCTGAAAGTGCCTTTTGCATTTACTTTCATTTCAATCAGTGTTTAAGGCTACTCATTATATAAGCATGTTGCTAGACCAAGTCTGCCTCCCCACACAACCTCTCAGTTTAAATGGGGTGCATTTTTAAACCATGGACATGGCAAAATATTTGGTAGCCTACATTTATATTTTCTCCAAAGGCCATAGTGATGGAATTAGATGCTTCTTACAAAATGCTGCTGTTAGCCATACTGTGGCCACCTAACCAGGCACTGTGAATTCTGAGGGTTTGCTTCTCTCTCCTCATTGTTTCCAGCCAGGCTCAAACCTGCCCAGCAGCTCACACTCACATTGAGGAGAAAAGGTGTCATGTCTATCTGCACCACGTAGCACTTTGCTGAGAAGAAGCAAGAGCCCAAGTTGAAGCTATACAGAGAATTTTGAGGAAGCAGTGGTATGACTAAGACATGAATGACTTTAAAAGAGAATTTGATAAAGGCAAGGGAAGAAGATGGACACAATGTGAGGTCTTGAGGTTTCTTATAAACTCAAAGCAGTGGTGAAGTCACCACTGTGCGTATCTACTTCCAAACATGTCTCTCCGTGTTGCAAAAGAAAAATCACCAGCATAGTTTGATAACATACTAATCTTTAATCTAGAAAGGAGATTAATTTCAAAGTTTAACATTATAAAAGAATAACAAATACTTTTTAAAACAAAAATACAAGATAACACACAGTTGCATCTTGGTTTCTCCTGTTGCCAGAGCTTAGAGTACACAATTTCTGGGGTACAATTCCATCGCATACAGTGTTTCCTATCACTTCAGAATATGTTGGAATTGAAATGAAACCTTTTGATTCACAAAAAGCTTTTCCAGGTACGAGCTCAAGTCAGAGTGCTGTTATGAGTAGCCACTCACATGTCAGATCTCACACATTATTTAAACAAACCATAATGAAATCACTGCTTGCTGCTACATTCCTGCCTTCTCATGTCAGCTCCTAGATGCCAGTAGTCCCTCTACCACTGCATCGATCAACCCAGCTGCTTGTAACTCACAGTTGTTCAAGAGCAGAACTCTTTTTCATTTGGATCCCCTGCTCTAAAGTCACATCCGGAAGTTCTTATTCCCCTCAGACACACATATAAAAAAAAGCATTTGACGGAAAAAAATGACGGAGAAAGTATGAAAACTTTCGAGAACTTTCTTCAGACAGCAAAGAAAAAGCTTCAGGCAGGGGCGATGTGATAGCCCCTCCTCTAGTGGGCCCCCAGGCAAGCCAAAGAGTTGACAGGGGTAGCCAGGTGTAGGGGAAAAAGGCTTATCCTTCCCTGTCACTATAGTAAGATTTACAATTCTGGCCCATATAAACTCTGCTCCTGCTTTGCACTGACCATAGAACCATGCTTTTAGGCCCAGGCTGAACCAGACTGGAGTGACATTACAATCCACCTGACTTCTTTTTGGTTTGCTGTGTTAATGACCTAAGTGAAAGCAAACAGGAGAAAAATCCTACCAAAACTTACTAAAAAAGGCACTTCAAAAATTGATAAAACGATACATTTTTCTATAAGCATCCCAAGTAGAATAACTGTTTTTTGAATCCATTAGTGGTTGTATTCTCATTGTATGATCTTTGGAAAGCCTAGTAATCACAATAAAAACAAAATGAAATAAAATATTGCCACCGATGAAAAATCTGTTCAGTAAGAAACTGCAAAACCAAGTAAACAGCAATTTACACAATTCTCTCAGTCCTGCAAACCTGAAACATTCAACACTGCTTGGACAAAATTGAGAATACAGTAGATTTTTCAGCATAACTCTACTTAAATGACAGTATTAAGAAAAATAAGGCATACTAGTGAAACCAAAATACATAGGATCAGGTTTCTATGCTACTGTTTGCCAAAAAGTTATTTTTTAAAAAATGGTTTAAATGCAAACTTTTACATCTCCAACATGTTTTACATATTTCAGACAACAAAAGAATACACATACATTGTATGTGGTAATTTTTCAAAACTAGCCATTACTTTTTCACAGATTAAAAAAAAAAAAGTCTGTTTAAATATTTCATTTCTACAAAGTGAATTTACATTTTTAAGTACAAAGTGCAAATACTACAGTTGTTTTTATTGCCTTTTGGTGAGGAAATCTCCCACATGTCAAAGAGATCTGCCTTGGATCAGTAAGGTGTTCACCCTTGCTTCTTCGAAACTTGCTGAAAGGAAGTTGGGAAAATTTGTGTCATTAATGAGGTTTTCAATTACTCCAGTATAAACATCTATCTCTATTTTTCAGCAGTGCCCACATGCCACTATCAGAAGAAGAGTTCTGCACAAATATACATAGAGAATAAGAAAATTCCTGCCCTGTAGTCCTTCATGGCATCTATGAGAGAGGGTAAGAGCAATATCTTGACTGCTTACCTATGGCCCCTTTAAATCTATACCTGTCAAACACACAGTTTTAGCAAGTCCCTGGTGCAACATACCTCCTATGGCATGTGACATATATGGAATGGGCTGCTGGCCAAAGTCTCACAAACAATCTATTGTTTTCTTATAAACTTTTTGCCAGGCTGCAAAAAACCCCCTAGGTCTCACTGACAGCATGTGGGCATGTACGTGTGTGTTCGTTGGACAGGGTGGAGCTGAGCAAGGGATATATCCCTGGCCACTACCCGAGTCCTGTCAGACCCATCTCCTATTTGACCTCTTTTACAGCAGCCACAGCTGTGCCTCAGGCAGCATATTGGTGTATGTTTCTCTATCTGCTTCCTTTCAGTAAGCTCCTATGTGTGTGTACACACACAGATTTGCACATATGAGAAAAAACATGTGCCTAAGCACACATAAGCATACATACAACTAAATGGCTGCAATAAATTACTAGAGAGCGAGCTTTTGAGTGTGTGTCTCCTGAGTGGTGCAAATCTGATCAGGCCTTCTTAGATGGGTGGTTTCCTTTGACCAGCTTCTACTCTTTTCAGTGGCTTCCTTCCGAGCGAGAACTTCTGTGATGAAAACCACCTCCTGCATTTGCAGCCATGTATTGTTCAAATATGAAACTGCCAACAGATGGCTTTCTCAGCCAGCCTTAATTTAAGGCTATCACTTGTCAGCAACAGCTCTTAAAATAATTGATGCTGAGTCATCAAAATTATTGGACAAAATTGAAAAGCATAGATGTTCTAAGGACACTTTTATTACCAATTCTGCAAGTCAGTATCAGATTACAAGAAAGGGGAGAGGGCTCGTCATGCTTCAAGTGTCGTGCACGTGTGCCAGTAATTGCCATTATATAATTAAAATAAGCCCTCCGAATGCTTTGGAGTTCTGACAGCATAATTGTTTTCAGGCTGTCTTGTTTAAAGCATAAGTGATTTGTGGGGGAAGCCTGAAAAATTAAGACCACAAACACTTGTTTAAACAAACAAACTTATCACATTGTTGTAGCTGTGAGAATATTTTATATTCCATCAAAGGTGTGTAGGAGGTCTCTAGCAGAAACCACAACCACTGTTGAGCTTGCCTTAGGAAGTGCAAACCTAACATCAAACAAAGCAGAGATAAAAAAAGGAACAAATCAACGAGCATCTTTGAGAGGAAGATTTCTCTTGGCTTGTGGGTAGGTTCACCTGGAGTTCAGTTTCTAACAAATTAATCATAAACAAATTTATGATATGGGAAGACATTTACCACAACTAGGGTTTTGGGGTATTTTTAGACAAATTCCTATTTTCATAGGTGCAGCATTACCTGAGCTGTTCTTATAATATGCTAACATGAATAATTTTTAAACTAGTTCATCATTTACTGATGCTTTTGTGGGCATTAATAATTTAAGTCCTCTAACTAATACAATAGTGGGGTAAGAACAGTGTGAAGATGACTCTTTTACTAGACCATTCAAATTACTGGACTCACAAAAGCCCTCCTTCAAGACCATGCAAAAGTACTAGGAAGGTATGTCAACATTGCCCAGAAAAACTTTCTTTAGAATACATGGTTATAAAAATAGACACACACAAATTAAAAAACACTTTTTATAACCTATTTTCCTGGCCTTTCACCTGAGTCCCTCCTTTTCGAAGTGCATCTTTCCTTCATTTAAAAACTCTGTTTTTGTGTCTTTTGCAGCTCTGAATGGCTTGGGTAGCCAAATCTCCATGGATGACATACACCGGTGCTATTTTGAAAAACAAGATCAAGTCTTTGCAGAAAATTGATTAAAAAAAAATCACGGATTATGTTGTCAGGGTACTTGACATTTTATTTGCTCTAATCATTCTGCAATTTTAGTTTAAATGTAGATTAGCAGACTGATGCAAATCCCAGTTCTTCAGCATCATTTTGCTCAGTCAGCAAAGGCATTTGAAAGTGACAGTTCTTTTCATTGCACTAAGATTTTAAAAGCTGTTTAAAGCACAATAATTCAGTGGGGTTTGTGAAATGTATAGATTTTCATGGGGCATGGGAAATGCATGGCTTTGCTCATTTCAATGAATGTAAGTTTGTGTCTGCAGTGTGACACAAAGAAAAACTGACAGAATTCAGCTAAAGCAAAAGTTAAATGAAGATGAAGCAGTGCACATTTAGAAGTGTATGGGAATGGTGACATTCAGGAATGCAGAAGACTCACAAAGGCTAAATTACAGTCATCAAATTATCCTATGTGTCCTATATGTCAACTTACACTTTCCCAGGAACTTCCACATGCAAGCCTAATCCACTTTGCAAATTATGCACATTTACTCTGCACCTGCAATTGACTGATTTAGCTTTCCATAGACAGAAATTAAGTCAAAATTTGTTAATTGGGATGTAGCTCTATATTTTTCTGGCAACTCTGCAGAATAGCAGATTAAAGCAGTTTGAAGCTGCAATGATAACTGCTAAAACCCCAAGAAATTCACCTGGGAGAGGCAGAAATGGAGACCTTGCTCTCCTCAGTACTCACCTGCTTGGTGGATGAAGTGCTCTCAGTGTTGGTTCTAGGGACCGCTAAAGGAAGGGAAAGAAAACATTATAAATAAGGTTTGCAAATTATCCTCACTCTGAAAAGATATTTTTTTAAGAACAGGTAAGTCACAGCTTTCAATAAATGAGATAAAATATTTCAAATCTTTCATTGACACATCCACTTTTTTCTTTCCTCAGTTACAGGTGTTGCTTATTTCAAGGAGTTATATGAAAGCTGAACAACAACATCTCTTGCCCATTAACATGCTCCATTTGCTTAGGAGATTGCATCTAGTCAAGGTTGAGCATTTCAAATTTATTAAATCTTTAGCAATAAATATAGTCTATTATTCCTGGAAGTAAAGAAGCATGGACAAGCAGACTGCCTGGAAAGCATTCACTTTGATTAAAGATATTGCACAGAAACAGTTCTACAAGCCAAAGACATTGCTCACAATTAATCAGTAAAACAACAAGATTATCACTGTTTTTTCAAAATTTCTCAGTCTCAAAGACAGTGCTCAAAGTAGGGGAAAATAAACCCCAAAAAACCTAAATGAATTTGCTAGCCCACTAATCTCCCCAGGCAAACTTGTGAGGCTGGGGAGGAACTTGCTCTCTTGGTTTTCCATGTCAGTCTGTGAGTCAAACAAGCTGCACTGGAACAAAGGGGAACAAAACTGGACCTTGAACAATGCTGCAGCAGCTAGTACACCCCTCAGAAAGCATGCTTTGCAATTCTCTGGCTTTTATATTGCTTCAAATTTTTCTCACCCAAGACACCTGGAACTCACACAAAATGATACAGAGCCATCTCCTTAGCTCAGCTCTCACACGTCAGGTGACAAGAGTCTTATATTTTCCTATAAATGTAACTCTAACTGAAGTGAAGTGGCAATTGCTTTCATTTGTGCAAGTGAAAGGAGTATCAGAAAGGAAATTTTTATTATCAAGCAAGAAAAACAAAATAGAAAAATGACATTCCAACAAAAAATAATTTTTATTGTCTTGTCCTTAAAACTACGTACTTCTAGTAAAGCAACCCAATGATTTGGTTAAGAACTTTTTTCCAACTGGATACGATTAGTTTTTTAATGCCAAACTTCTGAGATTTTTTTTTTCCTTCCAAAGTTGAATATTCTCATTATTGAATAGATTTTTTTGGAGAAGATCTGTTACAGAACTTCAGTTATGGTGGACATAATTTTTACTTTAGCCAAATCTGTGTGTGATCTTCGTATGATTTCACGCCTCTTATAATTTTCATTTCCAAAACAGGCAGTTTATCCTAATCTTTGTTTTTTTCTCCACTGGAATAAGAAGACAAAAAACCTGAGGTGTGCTTTCAGTCTTGCTATGGCTTTCCTTTACCTCCAGTGTAGTGACTTCGGACCCAAATTTCATCCACAATAAGTCCTAAGAGTGCCTGCTGCAGCAGGACAGAAGCGTTTCACATTTATAAACGTGAAAGCATAAAAGATAACAACAGTCATCCATCTTCATACACACTTTTTAACCTCCATCATCCAAGTGAAAATTGCAAGTTATCATTATGAGATCCACAAAAAAAGCCACAGAAAAAGAATCCTGGATCTGATGGATACTTGTTCTGAGAGATGTGTTACTGGGAGCCGTAAACAATTTACCTTATTAGTAAAATGAAGACCTCTTGTGTCTTTCTGCAGTATTCCCTTTCTAGACTTAAATACAACCAATTAGACCTTTGTTCTACCATCCTCGCTTCATTTTATGGTAGCAGACAAAACAATTTAATTGTGTTCATTCTTCTACAACTTCTTTAATTATGGGGATCTACTGCTGCTGTTTAGATTTTTTTTTTTTTAATTTTTTTCCCACTTTCAGGAATTGTGTGATTGAACTCTGCAGGGACTGTTATACTCTGCAGTTAGTTGTTCCCCTTCCTACCAGTTTGTCAGCAAGGTAAGCTGGCTATGTGTTTGCCATTATTCCAGCTGTTTGGCAGACGACCACATTCCTCTCTGCATCTCTAAACTACATTTGAGAAAAGAGAATTCATTAGAAAGCTCAACTATGTGCTTCCTTCCAGGAATCCAAAAAGCACAGGTATGATACTTCCACTCAGAACATAGTTCCATAATAACACTAAACTGGCTTTTTGACTACTATTATTGTATCCTCTTAGGTTTGCTACCATTAATACATTTCATGGTCAGAATCAACAGGAAGTTTTTGATTCTGTTGGAGCAAAGTGATCCAGAAGCAACTTTCTTGCCATCTGCCCTAAGCAACAGCTGCATTAGCTGCAGACAGGTGTATTCTTTTATTTTGTATAACTCTGGCACATACAAATATCAGACTTTGTAGGCTTTGAAGAATTGAGTGAAAAAGACAGAGAGAAAAGGTTCTTACTATGGCGTTTCTTTGTTTCTGCTTTACCTTCTTCTTTTGTAACTCCCAAGCAGCCCATTAATTCCTGAACTGACAAGGACTTATCATTGTTCACGTCACAGTATTCCACAAACTTCTTCACACATTTTTTGGGCTTTGATTTCTTTCTTAGGAATCTCTTAAATGGCTTGATTTCCTTCTTGCCAATATCACCACTGGAATTTTTATCTAGCTGTTTGAAATACCAATGGACTACTCTCTCTTCCAGAGTATGATTTGGATCAGGCTCTGAAACCCTGAAAAAAGAAAAAAAGATAATTTAGTCTCAATTCTGACATTTAATACCTTTATTTCAGAATAGTTACATCACCATCAGATGACCATTACCACTGTTATGTAAAACTCCCTGCTTTTGGACACTAGCTTCTTGTAGTGAATCCCTCTTTCTTTTCACTTTGGCCAACTATCTCCTAAATCTTACACTAGAATCTGCTTTTAGTTTACTCTCTCAAACCCTACTGAGGTCAGCATCATGCTTGGCAAACAGCACTTTCCCCTTAAATTTCCTGAAAAAGAAAAGTGGAGAGAGAAGTAAAAGAGAAAGACTATTTCATAGATAGCAGAAGCATTAAATGTGTAAAGTAACAAACTGAAGTTGATCAACAATCAGCATCGCATATTGAAAGCCAAGCGCAGCTCCAGTTACAACACATGATGGATTCTCTTCGAGATAAAACACATAAATGTATTG
This sequence comes from Oreocharis arfaki, assembly GCA_013398015.1. NCBI lineage: Eukaryota > Metazoa > Chordata > Aves > Passeriformes > Paramythiidae > Oreocharis > Oreocharis arfaki. Next base: position 988,548 of record VZRR01011209.1, on the reverse strand, counting down.
AATTACAGGATAACAAGCTATAAAAATAAATGCTATCTCCTCTTCAGATGGTAAGCCCCTGGTCTGCAGATGCCCGAAGTTTGACAGCATTTACAGATTTTTAACACTACCTGTGACTGTTGATAGCATTGATCTGTTTTGCAAGCAACTAGGAAGAATATGAATCAGGAAGGTAGCACACATTCAAGAAACAAAGCCTGAGAGGAGAACAAAGCCTGACACACATTTGCACCAGCAGCTACAGATAAACCCTGAGCTGTGCTGCTGAGAATTCATCTGTCAAGTGTATCTTTGTTTAGAGAACATAGTCCACAGTGGTAACTTCTAAGTAAACTCTCCTAGATAAGTTCTTGGAAATTTACCCTTTCTGAAGGCTCCTCAAAGCCCTCAAAAATCCATTCACCACTGTCGGAATCCTTTTAAAGACACACAAAAGGATCTGAAACCCACCGGCTAGAAGACAGTGACGGATCAGAGACCGCGTGCACCATATCTGTGGACAACGCATCCAAAACACTCGTCAGGAACTCATTCTTCTTGGCCCCAGGACACCCTAGAAAATCAGATTTTTTTTTTCCTTGTTATCTATTTTTACATTTCTATTCCAACAATAGTTCAGACTTTGAGATAGATATTACTCCCTGTACACAAATTTCCATAAATTCTGGACAAGTTCATAACATAATTCAAAAACAAGCATCTAAATTCAGGTACATATCTGTAACAGTGCAGAAATAAACAAACAACCCTTCGAACTTAAGCAAGTGCAAATCTGTTTTGCATACCTTGAGTCCCTTTATTTCAGTTTTGGCCATTATTTTTCCTTCTTTAACATATCTTCAACATGAGTGTCACATTTTGAAAAGAACAGCTTTGAAGCAACAGAAGTTTGTACATGACACAAGACAGAAACAGGGACTAGAAGCCGACAACACAATACTTATTTCAGATTTCAACTTTTGCTCCTCTTATTTTCCATTGGCTTTCTCAACACACATTCCTTCAGTGCATTGGTTTTCCTCTCTGTAAAATGATAGTCAACTCCTTGTGTCTTTCCCTTTCCTCTTGGACAGGGGTTAACTAGCACTACATGGCACCTAACCCAATCAGCTGCTGTTAGTACTTTGGTTCATAGCGTGAGATCCTATGGTGATGCTACATCGTCCTCATAATTACATCCCCTATGCCACTAAGTTTTTCTCTGAAAGAAACTGACAGCATGTTTCAGACACATAATATGTCAGAAAAATATATACTGGAAGTTCCTCTCTTCAAGCAGCACAGCTGGAGCAGATAAATTCCTCTGACAAGCACATGGATGTTGACACATGGAGGTTTGCTTATACAATACACCTGCTTCCTCTCCTCTTCCCTAGAGCCCTGAGTCAAACATCAGGTCTTCCTCTAACCCTCTAATAGCTGAGTTAAAGTATAGGATGATCCACGATCAGTGACATGGATATTACAAGCTTGAAGCTGGAGCCCACGGCAGGACTTTCACAGTTTTGTGCTGGAAGCCACTTACCGCAGTTCTGTTTTAAAGTGAAAAAGGGAAATACTTCAAAGCATTGTGGAAAGGGAAGATTAGTCAGTCAGTAGGGATTTGGTATTTTATTGCACTTCTCAGCAGCCTCTGGAACAGGCAGTAGGACTACATGAGCCTGAAAAGCTCAATCTTGCCCAGCAAATTATTTTTTAATACATCCCATGTTGATCCAAGGAAATAAAGCTGTGTTATATTAGCTCTTAGTTGTGTTGCAGCAAGAATAGCTCAGCTGTTACGTACAGCAGGAGTACCCACTATGTATTATTGTCTAACACATTCATGTAGTTATGAGTTCCTTGCCTTTGGCACCAGAGCCATTTTATTCCAGTAACTGTAAAAGGTGTATAACAGGAATTCACTGAGGCAAGTTTCACTGCACTAAAAGTACACATATGAAAGCAGTTGTCACTCTGTTAGATATGTCCCTTTCTCCTTAGGCTTTAACCAATTGCAGGTTTTTTCCTGTCACAACTGGAAAAAAAGAGAAAAAAGAACTAAACAAAAAAAACCCAAACCAAACCAAAACCAAAATAAAACAACAAGAAAAAACCAAACCAAAAAATCCCAAAACCAAACAGCCCAGCAGCTGTGATTGTAATTTTGAGTTCAGTGAGGCAAGCACTTGAGTTTTCCCTGTAAGGAACAAAAGTCAGAAGGGTGGCAAGAGATTAATACGGGAAAGACAAGAAACTATACTAGCAGGTTCCATTCAGTGCATAGTTTAAAAGCATATTCTCTAGTGCAAAGAGTTTGCTGTTAAGTTAGGTTCAGGCACTCCAGCCATGAAAGTAAATTGTGCACTGTGATTTAAATGAGGTCACAGAACTCTGCAAGCCACAGAAGCACATTTGTCCAGAGATGAGCAGGCAGAGGCCAGGCAGTTCCCACGCAGCAGGCACATCCAGTTGTGTCAGCATGCCAACCTACATGAATCAAGCAAAAGTCTCTGAGCAACCTGCTGAACTCAGTGCTACATCTTGCTAGCAAGGACAGCACTGTGGACCAGAGCTGGTTCCCTTTGAAGGACAGGTGAAAAGAAGTCTGTCTGAGGCTCTCCATGTAGGCCTGTCTTGAATGATATGAGCTTTACTCATTCGTGTTGGAGCTGTATTCATCATCAGCCAGAAGCCTGAATTCTGCTCCAAACGTAAGTTGTGAATTGATATAGACTTGTGGAAAATGCAGAAAATAAGACCTCAGCATGTAACAATGCAGCACAACATGGAACAAAGGCAATTTGACTTTTTTCTTTCTCTATCCTTTTTTCGGATAGATAATAATGTTAATATCCAATTTGATTTAGGAGCTCCACCTGAATTTTCTGTATTATTTGAGTGTATTTCTGAAACATCTGGAAGAAACAAAAATCTGCTTTAGGTAGTTTACACTGCCATCCAGGGAGCTGCTGAGTGTACATATGCTACAGATAAAAGATCAAAATCCTGACTTAGCTTGCCATTTATGAGACACAGCTAAGCAGGGGAAAGTATCAACTTCTAAATTCACAAGAAATCACGTGAAGAAAATTCCGTAGTTTAAAGCCCGTCTCTGACAATTTTCCCTAAGAATAAGAAAGGTTTCTAAATGTGTGTTTCATAAAGTTGCAATAGCAGCTGATAGCAATAGAAATTTCGGAGAAAAGAAAAATTGCTGTTAAAACAAACATATTCGGTTGCTGTGAAACATTCTAAATTATAACTCTACTACCTAACGTTAAATGACACGCCATGAAATCCTCATCAGTTAAAAACAGAGAAAATATTCAGTTTCTCCCAATTATAAGTTTTGCTGACATGTGGGCAATCACACAGCAATTTACCCCACAGTGAAATCTCTGTTCTTTGCAGGTGTTACTAACTCAGAATAATTCTCTAGAGGCTTCACGCTGAGCTTTAATTTTCAACAAATTTGTGGAAGAACTGGCAAGACTGAAGCAGCTTTAGCTTGATTGTAATGAATAATTCACTCTTATTGGGCTAAATACAGAAAGGGAAAGACTAGTCTCTTATGAGAACCTCATACTTCTTACTATGGTTTATAGGCTTTGGTTTCTTCTCCTGCAGCTGCCTGTCCTATGTGGATTTGACAGCTTACATAAATAGTAATTTGTTGTTAAAGGGTGGAAGTTGAAACCACATGGAGTTAACACACAGGTTCAGAAATGTAGAGTGTTTGCTTTAAGGATAGTGTTACCCAGAGTAAACCTTAGACCAACAAATACATACAACAAGTGACAGGAGTACACAAACACCTCATTTCAGCTATAATATAAAGGAAATCTAAGAATCATCATGACACACTATATCTCTCATATGTATGCATCTCTCTATACATATAACTACTTTTACCACTGAGAATGGATTTTTGAAGTTAAATTTGTGGGGAGGTTTTCCATAAACCCTCTAAAATATGTACCCTAGCGCCTTGGATCTCCCTGCTTGGTCGATAATATTCTACTACTGTCAGTCTTGGAAGATTATCTTCTACAATACATCCTAAGTCATGGCTAGAAGAGGGTTTTGTTGATTTCTGTAAAAATGGGAATCCAATAGATGACATTAACCACCTTGGAAGGGTTTTTACATTAATCTTCCTGCAAGAGAGGAAACTGTCTTGAATCAGTTACTCAAGCTATTAAAGGCATGACAACTTCCAGTTAGCAAATCTAAAGCTTCTTTTTTATTCCCTGTTTGCTAATATGAATATAAAGCTTACCAGTGCACTCAAATACAATGACCACTGAAATACATCTAAAGACTGCAAGTAAGTTTTTGATCTGCCAAAAATCAGAATGATCGGAACTATTCATGCTTCATTTGACTTCACTGAAAAACAGTGCTGTACAGAAGAAAAGAATTGTAACAAAATTTTTCAGTGCTACTGGTGATCCTGGGAGAACAGACAATACAACAAAAATATTTTTTGCTGGAAATTTATTCTATACACACAAATATGTACAGTCATGAGTTTACTTCTGTTGACCCATGTGAACCACAAGTTTGTGTTTGTCTAGACACGCTGAGGGGCCTTCTCATTTTTGGAGGGCTTCCTGAGCTCTTCCTGACCCCCTTTCCAAAAAAAAAAAGTCCTTCAGAATATGAGCCTGGGAAGTGAAATTTCTAGCTTTGTTATCTAGATTTACTAGAAATCATGGTCTCAACTCACGTCTCACCGACAGTCAGAGTTTTATTTAACAGATGGACTTGAGGAATCCAGAGGTCTTTTCCAGTCTTAAGAATTCTCTGATTCCATGATTCTATGGCTCATTGCAGTTTTTCCCTCACTGCAGCTTCTGGTAACTTCTCACAGACAGAAACTATCTACCTCTTATTTTGTATCCTAGAAAGCTTGAGAACATTATTACCTCTCCTTGTTAACATCCCTCAGGTATTAAACTCTTTTTTATATAATTTTATTTTATTTTTTTCTCTTAAATATTCATACAATTTAAAAGAATTAAGTTAAGCTCAGAGACAAATTCTCTTTGATATGTCCTTACCCAAATTTCAAAAATAATTAAATGGAACAGAATGGATATTAGCTGTAGGGGAGCTACAGATCCATTGCTTTGTAGCCCCAGATCTCTATGTCTTACAGTAAAGAAGTATTATTTCTCAACAAGTGCAGGAAGCAGCTTTCAGTTCTTAACATGTATTTAATTTTATTTTTCTTACTATTTTAAAATTATCTTTCTGTTCTAATTTCAAGGGGCACACACACACTAAAGAGTTAACAAAGGATGCTATCCCAAGGCCCTACCCTTCAATCCTAGGCATTCATATCATACCAAAGTGCATTGAGGAGGATTTGTTGAACTTGAGCCTGCTGAAATGAGGTGTCCCACCCATAACAGTTACTTAAGCTCAGCATAAAGGAACCCATTCAGAAGGCATTCATCCCAACTACCTCTGATTTTTTTCCTTAGAATAGAGGAGAATCTCCCTTAAAATGTTCCTTTTCTTCCTTATTAACGGAGGAAGCCCAGACAGATATCTTATCTTCCCAGGTGGTGTTGCACAGCTTGTTCTTAATTCTATATGTATCTGTTTTATAAATAGATCTAGGCTCAAACTACTCTGTTATTCTTCGGGTAAATGTGGAGGAAAGAAGGGATAATATTCATAGCAGAAACACAGGGCCCTATAAGCAGCTTTTGCAGGCAACTGAGTGACAAAGACTGGGGCATTTGTTGATAGGAAAAACAGCTCATTACATTTATTTCAGTTCCTGTAGTATAATTGCTTAACAAGAAAAGGAGAATCGAATCAGAACAGCAAAGCATAAGACAGTCCATGTGAAATGGCTAACTTCCGATTACCACTTTTTAGTTTGGTTTTTCATCGATGAGAGTTTGAAAGGCTTTTGAGAAGTGAATTTCTTGCTGCTAACAGCTCTGAGATGTGACAACAGGGAGGGACAAACCAGTTGAAAAACTGTAATCCTTTCAGAGGCCATTCGGCAAAAAAATCAAAGCTGAACTTGAGCGAGTTGAGCAGGCTGAACTTGAGGACTTTGGAACTTACTTGCCATTCTTAAACATTCTCTTGTAGACCTTTACCTTTCTAGTTTTGACTGGGAATAGGAAAAAGGTCTAAAAATTCCTCTCATAAGAGTTGTGCCTCTTTGCTGTTTAACTGGATACAAGATAACTGATGCTTCTCTTTGGCAGTCAATGCCTACACAGTATCTACTGCACTTTTGGAGGCCAAAGACATGTCAGTATGCTGAGAAGGATCTGAAATTCTGAGCATTTAGGTTCAGTCTGTGCCCATGAAAACTTGTAGCCTTTAGAGGCTCGTCACCTCAGGCTGAGCATGACCTGCAATGCAGCCGTGTGGGTCCAGCTCCAGTGGAACAAACACAATGCATTTCACTGAAGTGTGGGCACAGTGACAGAAGTCAATCATCCCATTGATTAGGGCACAGAGAGAAAAGTTTGAAAATTAGAAAAGGGCCCAAAAATGTGCAAAAGAGAAAAGCAACTAGATCTGATTTTCAAAAGGTTATACTTCTGCTTTATATACCATATTTCATGATTGCCTGGACCTGAGATAAACAGCCGGTACCTCTGACTGAAATAGCACTTTCAACAATAGCTTATTCAACTAAAATATTTTGGAATCCAGTTTTATATAGTATGACAGGCATCTGAATCTCCCCATTATCACTCTGAGAGTCTTAGCAATTAGCAACCAATACTGCTTAGAGAGTAACAATGCAGTTATTTTTAAGAGACATTTATTACTTCCCATTCACTTGTATTTTCATCATGTTGTTAGGTTTCCTCTCAGGAGATGGGTATGAAAGAAAACATATTTAATTACCTCCATTTAAATATCCATTAAAAAGGAAAAGCTATTACAAAGAATGTATGTTGTTGTAATTATGGAAGTGACCTCAGAAATAAGGTGCATAATTCTGGTCTCCTGATGGAAAAATTGAACTCAGGGGACTTGGCTTAGCGGGGATGTTTCTTATATTACTTAATTAATCTAAGCAGCTTGCTCCTTGGAAACATTCATGAAAAACAGCCTCTTCTAAAAACCGATGTTGATTTTAACTTTTCTGGCTATGTCTTACTGAGACTTTTACCATTGGAAGCATAAGTGGATGCTACCAAAGCATCCACTCTCATCTAAAGCCACAAAAAAAGGTTTTTATTCAGACCCCAAGAATCAATGGTCATTAAATCAGACGAAGGAAATTCAGAGCTGTTGGGCCAGCAGCACACATTCCTATTAGAGCAATTTCCTAAGACTCTCTATGCACAGAGTGGTACCTTCATGCCTGTGTGTGATTCTTACACAATCATAACACGGGATGGATGGAGCTGGAAGGCCAGCACTCCTTAAAGATACCTTTCAATCTCTCGAAGACAATTACACACATGATGTATTTTTCCAAATACACCTTTGAAACACTGTATATTTGTTGTTTAGGGAATTGTTTTGTTTTGGTTTAAACAAAAGAACAAATACAGATGGTACAGAGCAACACCAACCCGTGGCACCCAAATGGAGCATTTCACAGATGCAGTGACTCGGTGTCTCTTGAATCTGGGAATAAAAGCAGTGGCAATACCACCAAATACAAAACTAATTCAGTGCTACCAGTGCTCAGAGCATATTGTTGGATGGTAAAGGATGAGATGGAAAGAAAAGATGGGGAAGCAGAAAGGAGGCAGATCTAGCAATATTACAAGCAGTCATGTAAAATATCAGTCTTTACCCTTGCTTTACTTTGCTTATACTCATACCTATGAGTACTGAACTTGCATTAAGAGACAAATTTTCAAAAGTTTTATCTGATTTTTTTTTTCTCCCTCCCTTCCCTTCCATAACTGGCAAGTGACAGATTTAGAAATTGGATATCCAATACAGAGGGAAGCTAGAATTAATGGCAGGCAGGCATAGCTATTTCTTGGAACATTAACTATGTGCTGAATTGTAACTCAGAATGGATTTTTACAGCAGTGATTAAGAGGTTTATAAAATGGAAATCCTGGAAGTAACTGAAATGAAACAAGAGTCAGCAAGTACCACTAAAACATTACTTGAACACTATGGAATGGAACAGTCCTTGGAAACCTGGCATCACAAAAATCTCCCTTTCTCTTTATGCAGTTTTTAATTTGGGATCTGCAGTCATGTTACCTTTCTGGACACTTTCCACTAAACATGATAGATTTCCTTTGCAAATATCATTTCAAATATCACTGTCTCATCCTTTGCTAAACAAAAAGCTGTTAGATGACTAATACAAAAAACATAAATATGTCTTACAATTGCTCAATATGAAACTTTTACAAGGTATGAAATTACACAAGAACGAAATGCCCCTAGTTCCTGCTGAAGGAGGTGGGCGTAATATGACAGACTGAATAAGCCCAGCCTTTAATAATTAGACATTATTTATTTAAATTAAAGATGATGGTCCACTCCTAATTCACCATTACCCAGCTCACTTCTCCAGGGTTGACAGAGGTGCCTGTAGCTACAGCAGGTCCTCAAACCAACTTCTTTTGCAAATAGACCTCTATTTGGTACAGATCCCCTATGTCAAATTTAGTACTGTGTACCGCATTAAACAACAATAAACTAAATGTTCAAGTAATGATGACCTTGATTTAATCCCACAAAAAGCAGGCAATTGAGAGTTAACCATGCCACCCTTAATTTGCACTTTACAGTAAGTACTGAGGAAATGAACACATCCCACTTGGTAGCAGAGATCCTGCAATGACAGAAGCACAATGGAGCAAATTAAGGATGGAGATTAATGTAATTATGGTTCTAAAGTGTCTGCCAGGAAGGATGCAATGCAGCTGACTTAGTGTAAAACAGTTTACAGTGTGCGGTTTGATTACAAAGTGCCTTGGGTCATTTTACAGCAGAGAGGTCCAATTCCATGATAACACTCCATTAGGGATTATGAGGACAGTTTCCTCACTGGACCACTACACCGTAGGCAAATTTCACTGTGTAAAGTGTGGCCTGTTTCCCTTGTGCATGTCCAGCATTCAGTCAGGTACCCTGTGGACGCTGAAAAGCTGCTGGCAGGGAAAAATCCAGCACTTTGCAAGTATTCAGTGCAGAAGCTGTTGGTTCTCACGTGAACAAGCAGGACAGTTTTCTAAACATCCTGCACCCGTTGTTTGTATGTAAGGTTGTTATGAACCTAAGTAGAAATATTTTGAAAATAGGTTTCATGAGATCCAGCCAATCGCTTGGAGAGGCGGTTGGACCAGAGACCAATGATCTTTTGCCATATACCAATGCGAGGGATATATAAATCCTGCCTGTAATTAAATAAATAATTCACTTTCTCTCAACTTTGCCTTCGGCTTGGACTCTCATTTCTCCTCACTGTCCGTGTTGCACAGCGACAGTACCCAACTAAGAATATCCTGCAGCCACACCAAGGCGTGGATTTCCTTGCATTTGTGCAGAAGCCCACCCTGTCAACTTCAGCAGACACTATGAAGTTTAATGCTAACCAGGTTCCTCAGCATCAACTGGCTCTTGGTATTAACAGGTAATATTCTAAAGGGCTGAGGAGAGAGGTTATTGAAACGTGAAAACCGGTCAGGCTTACTGACTGTGGAACTTGAGAGGAAACAAAGAGATAGAGAAATGCCCTATCATCCCTCTCCAGACATCAGGCATGGTCTGCAAACAAACATGGCCCCATTTTATACACAGGCTCACATAACATGGCACGCTGCAAGACTGAGCATGGGCACACAGTTACGGGAATGAGTGTGTACAGTTTCTGGAGCAGGCCATGGAATCTCATTTGTTAGTAACACAGCAACAGAAACACATAAGCGAGGTTCTCAGGTGTCTTACTACGTGCTACTGAGTGAATGGAGAGATGTGGAAACAAGACATCACATTATATCTTTGTGCCCTGGGTATTGCAGGGGATAGGGGAAAATACAATCTGAGTGTACAACAGCAGCATCCCAGACGCTCACACCCAGCAAAATGGAGTCCTTCGGCATGTGTACTAACCTGATTTTCAGCCATGCATTTTGCAACAGTGCTTACCTGTGGGTGAATGGAGCTGAAATAATTACTCTGTAATTCATACAGCCCACATTTCCATTCTAACTCTACTGGGAATAATTCTTTGGTATAAATATGCATGCTCTAATGCAGATTTAGTAAAGAGTGGTCATTTTACAAGTGAATGAATGTAAAAAACTCTTATTCAAAACTAGAAGTCCATACCCCATACCTGCAGATACTCAATACTGTAAATTCCAACAGATGCAGACTTTCAGTCCATGAACTTCACATGACTAAAGTAAACAAGCCCTATGCAGATGGCTATAAAAGGATTCACACGCTAGACTATCAAAAATCAATTGGTATTCTACTGCTGGTTAAAATCAGGAGACAATAGAGAATGTAATGAGCAGAAAAAAAACCCCAAACACTTAAACCTTTAAAAATGCCTAGGATTAGATTAAGAAATTCAACATGCATGTATGGGTTACAAGGACAAGGCAAACAGTTAAAACCCATCAATTTATATCAACTGATATAAGCACATTTGCAGAGGATTTTAAACCAGGTTCAATTAAGTGTGCTCTTGCAAAGACTAGAGCTTAAGTCAGAACAATTTTTGTGGAAAGGACATGAATATATGGTAAAGGCAGTGAAAGGAGGAGAAAAGCATGGAAATTGGAGAGAACCAAGTAGAAAATCAAGGGAGAGAGGAGAGACATGGAAACCAGTGGAGAAAATAGCTGCTTGAAGTTTCAAGCAAACTCACAGCCTGTGCTCTGACACAGACACCTCCGACAGTGCTGACAGAATACTAATCTTCCTCCCCCATTCTCCTCCAAACAAAACTGTGGTTCACTGAGATAGCTCTGGCGTTCGCATGAACTGGCTTCTGGTGGTTTTGTTTTCTCTGCTTCTGCCAAAGCCATGTGGATAACAAGGCTGAATCTCTGCATCTTTAGTTGCATTTGAAGGGACAGAAGGGTTTTATATCTTCCTATTGCTTCTGGCGCTCACGGTATGTGACCACGAACTAGCTCTCTCTCAGCCTGGCCAGGAAACAACTATTCCATCATGTGGAAATAGTCAGGAGTAGCTAGTTTATATATTTTACTCTAGTGCAAAATGAGTTTTTAATACCTTTTTTTTTTTTTTTTTAAGAGCAAAACACCCAATCCCATCTTGGCCAAATAGCTTGATGATGAGGGCACGCAGCTGAGATGGGAGAGACTGAGGTTCAGCTCCCTGATCCAAACCAGACAGAGCAGGGAGTTGAAACCTGGCTTGCTGTTATCCTAGTAGAATACCCTAATCTCTGACACTAGAGAGTTAGGTTCAATTCCCTCTCTGTCTGGTTTGGATCAAGGATTTGAACCTACGTTCTTTCCTCTTCAGCTGAGTACTCTAATCATCGAGCTATTGTGTGTCCACAGAAGGGCTCCTTTGGCTGTGAGCAAAGTGAATGTCAGAAACCATTCCTATTGCTACATTAAAACATTTTCTTCAGCAGAATAACAACAGCATCACAACTGGACAGCATGTTCTTTAAGTCAGGGTTTAATCCTGCATGGCATAAAGAAACACAACCAGTATCTTCCAAAAAGCCTGGCAAGTGTGCCAACAGAGTGCTCTCACTAGATCAAATGAATCCATGAGCTTAAAGAAAAGCATGGGCTGCAGTGTTTTGCTGGATAAAGATGCTGCACTTCATAGTCTGAGGAGTCAAATTCTCAGTTAAGAAGTTTTTTGCCTTGCATGTTTTTGGTCTTGAGGCTTTTTGCCTCACCAAACAGAGTTGTGGGGGAATGGATGCCTAATCAGCACCTTACCATTCTGCCATACTATAAGCCACTGCTCAAAATTTTTTTTCAGCAAATACAAAAGAGAAGCCTGTTGTTTGATATAGAAACTCATTAAGTCTGTTGGATTTTGTTTTCTAACTTTAAATCTGTTCCATTTAAAACTGAGCATTTAAGGGTCTCTATTACTCAATAGACATGTTTCACTTAGGAGACATTAAAAGGGTAGTCAATACAATTTCCAGTGGTATAAAGTTGAATTCAGAGCACAGTGGAAAAAACAGGGCAGCTGGAGAGAATCAAACATTCAGATATCATGGCAAAGAGTGAACAATAAAAAGGAAACATTATTTATAGGGGCAACAAAACGCATAGGGTACTTCAGTGGTTCTATCTCAACCTGACGATGTATTTCCATTCACAACACAGAGCACAACCTTAATTTCTATCACTTTTTTCATTTTCGTGAGTAAGGTTTCATTAAATTGTCTAAATTTTTAATAGAAAGGGAACTCAGGGTTCTCACACAGTACCTTCAAAAACATCACCAAACTTTATGACTTGACTTAGTAAAGCACCTAAGTTTGTCTGTAATATCAAGTGCATCTTGCGTTGTTCAGATGGTGCAGAATCGATTCAATCTACGAATTTAATGGATCTTTAAAGATAAAAACATCTATCAAGACAAGGAGAAAGGATGGGAGTTCCAAATTCAAATTTTACAATCATGTTTTACTGACCTTTATTTAATCTGTTTTCTGTTTTTTCTGCATGAAAACGATCACTTTTTATCCTTTAAGTATTTGAGAGATTCCATTAATGTCGCTGATATGTTTGGAAATGGTTACCAGGAAACAATGAAAAAGAATATAAATGCCTAGCTATCAAAGCACATTTTAAGAATAAATTACTCTTCTTTTATGACAGGCATTTATCTGTTGACTCTACTGAAAATATAATGAGTATAGAATGTCCTCACTTTATCTGTCCTGTATTACAGTGTTTTGCTTTATCTGTAAACAGAGATAAATCACTACAAAGAAAACTTGGGCTTGGGGAATTAGTCTTTTGCTGTTGAAGTACAAATTTTGGGTTGGTTACAAGAAAATTAACCCAATTAATTCCTACATGTCTCCAAATTACAAATGTTACTAAGGGAAAGTGCTGAAGCGAAACATCTGAGAGAAAAAATAGTTGTGGGAGGAAACTTGACTTGGGCCTGTTCACATGATATTAATCCTTACTTTAATAAAAAAATATAAAATTCATTTATAAAGAAATACTTTTTCTTAAAAAATGTATTCTTTCCTTAATGTTGGAACTGAAAATAGTCATAACATTAGCCAACCTCTGAGTTATGAGGCATACAAGGTACCCTTCTCTTTCTGCGCAGTTGAACATCTTCTGAAATTCATCATAGAAAAAAGTTCAGCATCAAGACATTCACTGTACCCCATAATGAGCTCACCGTTTTTATAACACCTATATCATTACAGTTAGAGTAAGATCCAGTGGGTCTAATCTGACTTTTTTTTTTTTTCAAATATTCCCCCTCTGGACAACCATGTTTGATTTCGAATGAGGAGTCCAGTTTCAATAGACTCATTCAGGTAATAGTTTTGTGATAAGAAATGAATGCCTCTCCTTTCATATTAAACCAGAGTTTTCTGACCTGCCTCCCAGGGCAACTTTCTTTGGGTGGATTGTAAAGAATCAGAGCAGTTTATATCTGTTCACGTTCCTCCTTTCCTCTCTGCCTTCCACACGAAGTGACTATCAAGTGAAGCCTGTCTGTAAGATGCCCCATAGCCAGACACAAACGAGAGCTAGCAACAACAAAGCATTCACCCAAACGCTTGGCTAGGCCTCCAGGCTTAAATCTCAAGCAGCTGGGAAATTTGACAAAACAAGGTTTCACTGTAGAATAAACCATACAGTTTTCACTCTCCCAGAAGAATCCTGCTTTCCCAAATAACTCCAGTTTAACCAAGCCACCTGCCTATGTCAGGGAAATTAATGAACTTCAAAAGCAAAAACAGCTCACGATGAAGAGCAAGCCCTGTTTTTCTAAACATTGGAAATGCCAGCACCACAGCAGTGTGCCTTCTTTTTTACCAAGCCATACAGGGAACTCTAAATTAAAGCCCAATTCCTGGACCTTACATGTCCAGCCACTGCACTGCACATTAATCTCTTTCCTTGATTCAGTTGCCAAGTTTGCAGTAACACTGTGTGATCCATGCCTGGAACCACGAGCTTGGCTCCAAGAGAACTGTGTACCTTGTTAATATAGGGGTCAAAATACCTGCTTAAAGAAATTAATTTTTTATGGGAACTTCAAGTTAGCAATTTTTTTGGTAATCCATATTGGATTAGACTTTTCCTATTGACAGTTGCACCTAGTGAACAAAATGCTGCGTATAAATCCTGGACAGCTCACAGAATTAATGAAATGGACTTGTAAACATGTGAGACACAGATGTTGTGGCTCTGTTTGCCTTCATTTTTTTAAATCAAGAAGTAGGAATAAGGGAAAAAGAAACACAGCAGACAAAGGATGAAATGGGCATTGTGTCCAAGAAAGTGGACAGTTGAAACAGAAAACAGGATTTCAAACAGCTCATAACAGATGGGCATTTTAGAGTTTGCAGAAAAAACTAAAACTTAGCCCAGCCTGCAATAGGAAAGTTTAATGGAAAAATTAGTAAAACTTCAAGGAATTCAGAGGACAAAGTATTTCTATATAAAAGAGACTTGCTTCCCTTGATTCAGTGGGAGCCAGACTATGTTCAGTCAGAGAATCATATTTTCTTTCAAAATTTGACCTTAGGAATGTATATCTAATATTAATTATTTTTATCCGTGACTTTGGTTCAAACTGATATGGTAATGTCAATGACACCTAAAGCATGAACTCCCTGTAGGTGCTGTTTAAGAAGTTTAGATGACTCCAACCTCTACAGCCCAGCTGGTGTCCTAATTATGCTGAACTATGCTTTGCACAAAGCCGATAGGAAAACTTGGATCCAGCTGAACTACTAAGGAGGAAGGGAGATATTTACCAAGAGCTCCTAATTAACTAAATGTCCTGGCTTGCCAGCTGTAAAAAAGCTCGTATTGTATAAAGAAAGTAGTCCTTTGATATATATACAGCATAAGGTACATCAATCCCATTTTTTCAGAAACAATCTGCCTGCTTTTCTAAGACAAAAGATGCTGAGATACAGTTTTAATGGCTTAAAAATTAATTTTTTTCTCATGCTTAATACACTCCAATTTTTTAATAGTTCTGCATGAGAAATCTGGAAGATAAGTGTGCATAGCAGAGACAAAGGGCTTAAAAATATGGCCATTTCTAGTGCTGTACATGGTAACCTACCACTCAGTAGCTCTAAGACACACAGAAATAATTGATAAAAGGAGAGTGTGGATATGCTCAAGGAGTCACATCATATGTGCAGTGAACCCAGCATTGCCTGAGGCTGTTGAGCTCACTGACACAGTATGGAGAGACTCTTCTCGCTCGTAGGAATGTGTCACAGAACCAGCTCTAGGCAAAAAAATGTAGGCACATACATGTGCCTGCAGGAAAAGTGGGCTGTTCAAAACAGCTCATCCCACTTCTGGTAGGGGAATAGTTCAAAACCCCTGCTAAGTCTCAGTGACAGGAAAATATAAAAGGAGCTCATTCATCACATCTCACCCCCAGCCCACACTCATGCCTGTGCAAGCTGGCCTCTGCCATGTGTTCAAGGAGCTGAGAGTCTCAACTCATCTCGGCACAGTGGTGCACACAGATGGTCTCAGCCCAACCTCATGTCCTGCAGCCCCACCAGAGTCTGAGGTTTGAGCTTTCTTGCTCTGGAGCAGGAGAGCCGTGTCAGAGGAATGAATCTCTGCTGAAATGTTTGGAGAGCAGAGGACACGACATATTCCCTTCAGCATCCCTTCCCAGGATGTCAGTGTTCACGAGAGACACCTGGACTGAAACACTGACACTGCTTGAAACCTTCTAACACTTGCTACTGAATCTCATTTAATTCTTTCCTTCTGTGAAATAAAAAGCAATAAAAATACTAAAATCAGCTCTTTTGTGAGCTCTTTGTAGGGATTGGTAGGTATCCTGTCCTAGTTATTGGTTTCCTTTGTACCATTTTAAACCCTAAAAGAACTCGTTACAGTGAGACTATTTTCAATTCAAAGCAATGAATTAGAAGCAGAATTTGAACAACAGTTCCAGAGATTAAATAAAATAAAATTCTTCTTTAGAGCAAGTAACTGCCAAGCATACAATTAGAAACCTACTTTCAAGAAGTTATCTATATAATCATCTGGATGATATAAACTATTGAAAATATTGGCAAAATATGTATTTACTTTTTTTAATTCTTAATACAATGACACACCAAACTTTAAATTTCTCATAGCAAAATCAGTGTTTTTATATTTGCATAGTACAGTCAACTTGAGTGAGGCTAAGTAAAACTGTGATTTCTTTCTCTAAGGTGCATCACAGCAATTCATTACAAACAACAGAGGCAGGATACAGCTCGCAGAATGGATTTGGTTCATTTCAAAACATGAGAACACTACTAAGGATATACATGGAATAGATTTGTAAGCAGAACCTGTTTACGATCCTTTCCTAGGAGTGCGGGTTGAGAGGCGTAAGAGGATCTTTGTGTGTAAATGTGAATGTTAGTATAAATACAGATTTAAATTTAGAGCTATGTTAACTATCACATAAACACCTTTAATCTACATAAATCAGAAACACATTATTCCTGTGTGATGAAGTTACTAGCACACATCACCCCAAACAAGCACCAGTAGAAATTACTATACTCCAATGCACCTTCCTAAACCCTGTACAAGTACATGTTATTTTTGGGACAATAGAATCCAAAACTCTCTTGCATAAATATTTCATAAAGTTTAAGAATATTTTATTAGGAATATTTTTGTATCCTTCTAGCTCTTTCTTCGATAATGTGAATTCATCTATACAGATCTCAGAGAGAGACAAAAATTCTAACTAATAAAATCCTTCTCTAAATAACTCCAAATTAACTTTCTGCATTCAAAGGCTAAAGTACAAGTACAAAATATACTGAAAAATTTCAAAGGGTATAAATATGTGCTAAATACCCTAATGAAAAAAAAAAACAAAACAGGAATCCTCTATTTTCAGTGGTTCAGAGATATTGTTTTGTGACCATTTAAATATTACTTCTCTGAACTGAAATTACGGTACGGATATTTCCAGCATACATGAAAGAGTAACTCTTTTTAGTCACTGATGATGATATTTAGATGCACACATGTACACATGGGTACACAACTAATGGAGTTCTTTATGATGCCTTCCTGCTTGTTGAAAACAAGAGAGACACAGCAATAATAGCAAGCAAGATTGTAGAGCCAAATGCAATTTATGCGTTAAATCCATATTTATACATAGCTGTCTATTCTTTTCACCACCAGATGTATAGCAGACAAAATACAGCTAACTACATAGTTGAACATGCCAGTCAACAGCTACTCCTAGACTCTGCTTTTCTCTTCAGTTAGCCAGGTAAATTTTTCAATCTCTGGGTTTATTTTCTGTGAACAAATCTGCTCAGCTCTAGTAGACATTTTCCATTATAACTGTGGCAGGCTAAAAAGCCTAGGAATTTGCTTATCAGTACTTTCCCCCATTATAAAGTTCACAGCACAGAAGGGTCTGTAGTGATTAAGAAGCCACAAAAAAAGCTGGTGAATATTCACTCTGCTTCTCAAATTAATTTGATTCAATGACCTTTGCTTTGCATTTAACTGTGTTCCAAAGCTAATTTCAAATTGGATCACTACCAGCAAATCTGGATTATATACTCAAAGAACCCAAACCTCAGACTCGTAAGGACACATTCTATAGCTCTCCAGTTATGGAACAGGAGTAATACCCTGGGACTGAAAAACCTTGACTTTGCACTGGTTCTGACTGCCTGACTGTCTCATTTAACAATCAGAGACTACATAGCACATAGAATATCAAGGGTTATGAAACAAACAAAACCTTCATCCTACAGACACTTATGCCTGGGCTTAACTTTACAACCACATGTAAAAGTTTCTTTTATTTTAATGGAACTAATCACAAGAAGAATGCGAGTAAGTGTTTGCAGGATCAGGGTTCAGCAGGTCATTAATTGTACTTTAGGAATATTTACAATGAGCTGCTTGTGGATGACTTACAGAGAAAAAGGCTTTACCAGAAAACATTTCTAGATAGCAAACAAATTCAAGAACTTCACAAATGTACAGGGAAAAATTTGAGCCTAATTTATTTCCCAAAATTATTCATGGATTTTTGCCATATGCTAACATCAGGAATCTATGAACAGTAGCACTCCTGCTGAGCTAAAGAGAAGCAAATTTCTGAACCTCATGAAGAATTCTGAATCCTTTGAAAGAATTCCCAGCTGTTTTTATGGGGTCACTTAATTTCTTTCTCAAGGGCTCTCAGTTGTAGAGGTCTATAAGCTGTAGTTAACCAGGGAATAACACCATCTGTTTGAAAAATAGAGATAGTCTCATATACACTGTCATCCCGGTGAACAGTTATTTATTCTACATCTCTCCACTGAGCCCACAGAAATGCATTCTCTGCAGCCTAAATACCTGATGCGAAGAAGGACCTGGAGGAAAGCCAGCTGGCTTAAGTTCAGCTAGTGTGAAATGGAGGTGACACATGCTGGCAGACTGAAACTCTGAGGAATTGTCAGGAACTTTCACGGCCTCTCCAGTTGATGGCATCTGTCCACTCATTGTCCAAGCAGCTTTGCAATCAGCTAGACTGCGAATTTTCCAGGCATCATCTTTTTATTCTGGTTTTGCACAGTGCCCAGGCCACTGGGATCCCAGGCTGCACAACTGTAAACTACTGTGATGCAAACAATTATCAATACGTAGCACGGAGTCTTCCCAAGCCCACCTCTAGTTGCAGGTTCTCCATATTAACAATAGCAGGTATGACATCCTCTGTCTGTGGCTGCACCAAGGTTGCAGCACTTCCTTACCAAGACATAGCATGTAAAGTTAATCATGTCTTTGATCCCATACGATTAGGAGGACAAAACTTGGCACTACTTATGTGCCTCAGTCAGAAACTATATTCAACATTGGTATTTAACCTTGTAACATAAAGTCAAGCTCAGCGAGATGTGCAAAACTGACTTTGCCTTTTGTCCTGGTGATCAATTCCACTAGTCCCAGATAAGCTATGCTAGTATTTAGAAAACATGAGCATTGAATGGACTCTCTGATTGTCAGAGACAGCCTTTTTCTCAAAAGAAGTGAACAAAGTAATCTCTTTTTAGCAGCAGGCTAAATATATTGCATGGCAGTGCAAACGAGACTATCTCAGTGGTTTTAAATACATGATGTTATTTATCCCTTGTTTGAACACAACTTCTAGGCCTCCAGAACTGAGAGCCCTTGAGGAGGAACTTTTTTAGCCTTTTTCAGCAGGCTAAAACAAAAATATTTTCTTCAGAAAAATATACTTACTGATGTGAGATCACTATCAACAATTTTGACCACATCTTTTTCATTTTCCTTGACAAGTAAACTAGACTTATTGCTTGACACTTTCAGTCATTACTCAGCTGAGTAATGGCTGATGTTATTACTGTATTACACATTAAGTTATTCAAAATGTTAGGAAGTGGGAAGTCTTGCACTAGCTTAATTTGTCACAAGCCCTAGCCTCATAAGTCTGCATTACAAAAAGTCACTGTTTGATGAAAAAACTAAAATTTCCAGGGTGTTTTACTGTAAGTACCAAATATTTTCAAAATTCCTGGGAACTGGAAATCCCACTGAATTCACTGTTTTTGAAGTGCTCATTTTATTTGAAAACTGGAACACTTCTCCAAGTGACTTAACACCAGGAAAAAATGCCTAACAATTGCTGTTCCCTCTTGAAAATATAGCTGCAGATACACATTCAATCTGAAATGAAAATATTTATTTTTCTCTGTCCAGAGATTACACATGAGAGCTGTTTCTGCCACATAATCAAGGAGAACTTGTATCCAAGCATGAAAACACAACAAAACAAGATATCCATTTTGAAGGGAACAGCGTTACAAATCCATGGCATGTTTTTATTCAATTTACTCTGTCAGATTATAAAGCTGAAGCCCCATACCAATGTGCCTTTGAGGAAATAGTGTCTTTTTATGCGGCTCCCGCTCACTGTCACGATAAGATTCAGGTGTCATTTTTCATTATGATTACAGCCCTGGCACACTAAAAGGTTTTCACCTTTTCCATTCAGTTAATATGAGTTGCTCCTGACAGCTTTCAGATTGCAAGATGATAGTGATTGCAGGCATTCTGGCAGAAAACACTGAGGTTATTATACATCAATCTTCCCCTCTCTTGCTGTTTTTTTCCTACTGCTTACCCAAGAGCTACAATCCAGTTGCCCCACATTATTGTGAGATACCACTCCTATGTCTTCCTTATACCAGAGATTATTTCAGCGTTTTTAAAAAGCATTTCTTGAGGCTTGTCGTTTTAAGAATATAGCATCGAAGTTTGTTGAATGAGGCACATATTTTAATCCCTTTTAGGTTTCAGTATGATCAAAGTTTCACTCTACTTACTGTAGAGTGAAATCTGGGCACAGACTATCTCAGTATCTACAGTCATCTACTTGGAGCTGTTTTAAAAGGGTCTGTGGTACTTTCACTGCAAACTTTAGACTTTCTTTAAAAGACAGTAAGTATCTTGATTTTCCTAATACTCACATGTATTTTCTGCACAGCCCTTGTTAAAAGAAACAAGGCGGTTTAACATGTACTGTTTTGCATTTTCTTTTGGATTTCTTGATTAGGCCAATCTCTGCATCGAAATATTTCATATAAATTCATTTCCTTCTTTGTCTTTTTGCTATTAGAAAAAAAAAAAAACAGGAGAGCAAATACAGTATTATGGATTAAATGTAACTGTACAGCTGGTGTAAGACAACCTCCTGGGAAACTAGCCAGATACAGGAGAACGTTCTCCCTTCTGGGCATGTTCTCCTGGAGGTGTTCCACTGCTCACACTGACAGCAGGACCCAATGGCACAGAACAGCACAGCAGGCAAGACTGCTGTCCTCAAACACGGGTTTGTTTGGAAAAGGAGGACAGCAACAAGTGAGGTGAGAAACAGAATTTATATTCTTTGGCATAGCCAAATGCTGAGAAGCAAAAGAACTCAGTGTTTATTAGTCCTAATATAGCCCTTTAAAATAAACATAAAATTACAGGTTAATATGAACTAGAGCAATGAATGAAATGCTATTGCTGAGCCAGTAGCATCACCTCGAATTAGTGAGCTTTTCTCTTTTGTTAGCTGTGAAACAGCTGTGTCTTTCACTGGCATTCTACTAGTAACACATATGCTTTCAGTGTAATTTTTATAGACAAATTCGCACATTAAGCAGCTCTTGGGTTATGTGCTTGAGAATACTTTTTTTAAGATATAAGTATTTCTACTGTAGGTTTATGTGAAGATTCATTTTGATAAGAAATTACTACAAATTGAGGTAAAAGTAAAGCAGTATAAAAACTGTGGCCAGATCATTATTAATTAAATCAGGATGAGGAGATGAACAGAAGAGGGTGTGCAGGAAATAAACGTGATCCGCAGAGTCTTGAAAAATAACTTGCAAGTCTTCCTCCCTCTGGAGCAAAACTACCCACTGGGAGACTATGCCCATGTAGCCCGACAATGGGGTAAAAATATTGAAGTTACTAAATTCAAAAGCCCAAGGAAACTATTATAGGTTTAAGACACTGAGTCCTCTTTGGAGGATCAGCTGCTCTGAAGCCATAGTAGTGGCCTCAGCACTTGCTTGACCCACAGAGCTATGCAGCGGTGAGGATTACTGCCTCCATCCAAGCCCCTCTCCAGGCCACCACTACACACAGAGGAGACAGCGACTGCTTTGGGAGGGGAAGCAGCCATTCTCCTTCCTACCCCAGCACTATGGGACTGACAAGGAGTGTTCTCGGCCCTCCAGCACCCCTCTGCACAGAATCACAGAATCATCAAGGTTGGAATAGCTTTACTGAAGTCTAGATATTCAATAACCACAGCTTTTCCCTCATCTTCTAAGCAAGTTACCTTGCCATAGAAGGAGATTAGGTTGCTCATGCAGGACCTGCCCTTCATAAACCCCCACTGTCTGGGCCTGATCTCCTGGTTGTCCTGTACATGCTGCGTGATGGCACTCACGATGATCTGCTCCATGACTTTCCCCGGTATCAAGGTCAGACTGATAGGCCTTTTGCTTCCCAGATCATCCTTCCAACCCTCTTTGTGGATGGGTGTTACATTTGTTTTTCACCTTCTGGTAATTCTGGGACTTTTCCAGTTAACCAGGACTGCTGGTGAATGATTGGAAGTGACTTGGGAAGCTCTTTTTCCAGGTCTCTCCTTACTCTTGGGGGCACCCCATCCAGGCCCACAGACTTGTGGGTGTCTATTGGCACAGAATGTCACTAACCATTTCCTTTTGCATTACGGGGGCTTCACTCTGCTTCCGTCACCAACTTCCAGCTCTGGGAGTTGCACCTCGCTGCTGAGCCTCACATCTTCCCTGCAGACCCCACCATGCTCCAGGCAGGTCCCCTCTATCAACTTGCCACACAGCTGTGCAGCTCTGCCATCACTGCCATGAAGGTTCACACCAGATTTGAACCAACACATCCTGTCACAGTAACTTTGTTAGGTAGTTGTGCTCCATACAGAGCTTTTCTGCCGAGTACCTCTTGGTAAATAAAACAGCACAGAGCTCAGGGCAATGACTACAGGCTCATTCAACAGCCAGCAACTTCAGATGGTTGGTTGACAATTTCCAGCTTTGAGATCTGATAGCAGAAAGAAGTATTTTGAGTATCAGCTCGTGCAGCCCAAAAGCTGGTTACATCAGGAAAATATAATCCTTTTAAATCACAGCTCAGTGAAGATAGTTACATGCCAATTGACCTAACAATTTGAAACTCATGGGAAGGCAGGCATGTGTATATAATTTGCGTTATGCCTTATCTGATACCTTTAAAAACAAGAAAAGTTCTGGTCATCCAAATGTTTAAGAATGTGAAGTAAGGTAAGATTAGTTTCTATTTGGTGCTGGTACCAGACTACACTGAGGAAACTAAGAACTATGTGAAAACAGAGTAAGCTAGATGAGGTAGGACAGTGGTGGTACCTCAGCATTCTAGCCGAAAAATACTCTGGCACCTTATGAAGTCTGATGCAATCATGGTCAAAAGTGGAACCACTGCATAATAGAATGAACCTCAAAAGGAAAAGCAGTTAAGCCTGTATCACTTTCCTTTTCTTTTAAGATGCCTTTGAAGTGACACACTTCATATGATGGCTGTTTGGCTGTGGGTCTTGCATCATCGTGGTTTGAGAGCTTCCGACTATTTCCCTTTAACTTTGGAAAAAACATACACTGCCAACAACCAAAAGTAAACTGTACTTATCCACACATAATTCACCCATACCTTAAATCATGAGTTTTGCTCCACAAAACATAAACTGTTCAGGGTCAGTGCAGGATTATCCCATCAGAAACACAATGAATAAAGCCATTACAATAAGAAGAAAATTGGGCAGTTAGAATATTTCTGTTTCTCTTAAGTAACACAAAAATTAAATAAACAGATGAGTTAAACCGCTCTCATGCATGATGTGCAGGAGAAAATATTAACTGCTTGAATGCCAAGGTTAAACTAAGCTTAAGAACATCCAAAGGTCAAAACGAGAGCTGAGTCAGTAGCAGGCTATGAAAATAGAAAATAACCTGTAGTTCATATTTAAGGAAGAGTTTTTAGGGGGTTTTTTTTGTTTTGTTATTAAGTAATTTGATTGACTATACAAGGGACATTCCAGTTGAGTAATAGTTTTAAAGTTCTAAGTTTGACTTGAACTGTAGACCATCAGAGTACTAGCACAGTGATTACCAGACCTTAGGCCCAAGATGGAAAGCACTGGATTTCAGATATGGGTTGTGGGGAGGGGGGGGCATGGTCTATACGCTTGTCCAAACAGAGAATTCAAAATCTGTCTCACAGAGGCTGTGCAAAACTAATTTGGATTCTTCTTGTGCCACCGAATAAACCCTAGACAATAAAAATTGAAACCTTTCAGGTGCTTCTTAACTCAGTGCTATGAAAACCCTGAAATACTCACCTTTTCATGAAAAATGGTCTAGAATCAAAAGTTGTAATAAGCATCTGAAGCAAGGGATTGCCAAGAAGGACAAAAATAGGAAATACTGACCTTACATCACCAGTAGAAACCTACAGTAACTTGAATGCAATGGATGCATTCTACTGGATTCCAGCTAGGTAAACTGAGATCAGCATCTCAGGAAAACAAGATATTCAACAGTGAAGAGCTATGCTATTCAGAGAAAATAGAACAATGAGACTTTCAAGACTTTTAGTAGATTGATTTACTACATCTGCACATTGACCAAGTCAGTAGATTGTGTTACTGTTAGAGGCACTGTCATTTCCAAAATATACTTTCCCCTCTCAAATTATCCTTTTTTATGAAAGGAAGTATCACAACCGTAGGAACTTCAAAAAAACCCATATTGAGTTAAAGAAAAGGAGAAACTTAAACAAACCAAAATAAAATGTAAACAAAATTAGTGGTCTGACTTAAATCGACAAAACCATAGCAACCCAGTAAAGCCTGAAAATCCAGCTTGACATTGTGTCCCTCACTGAAACTTGTGTTCAATTTACTAATTTGTTTTGTTTTGTTTTGGTTTTTTCTGCACAAAAGATAAGGGTATTTTAAATTAAAAAATATTTTGTGAGCAAAATTGTATTTCCCAGAATACTTTAAAAATTTTTCCACTTACTTTTCAAATTTTAGGTCTGTGTAATAAAAATCATATTATAGAAAAAACAGATAAATTCCCAGGTTAGGTAAGAATACAAATATCTTAAACCATATAAAGGACTATCCAAAGTTTATCCAGCCCTCACACACAGTGGAGCCTAAAACAGAGACTTCTTGCTTTCAAAGCATACTTTTCAAATAAGAAAGAGATTTGCCCAGGAGACAAATTATCTGAGTAGTCTGGCACTGTCTCAGTATGCTCTCATGTCTTGCTCTCCTACATACCAAAGTCCTTTTCTTCCAGGTTGCTTAGAGCAGAGGCAAGACTAGTTTATGAACAGGAAACTCATCCATTGCATCCAAGGTAGGGTGCACGTACCCCAGGGGAGGCACATGACAACCAACTGGAGTGCAGGATGAAAATAATTTTTGTGCTATTAATAGATGAAAACTTAATTTAAAAAGGGGTTATTTCAGCTTTATTTCATCCTTTTTCAATTTCTATATTTGCATATGCTTTACAATATACTTAATTTATCATTACAGTAGTACATCTATACAATTTAAAAAGAAATAAACACCTATTGCAGATGTGTGCTTAAAAATGTTTTACTGATTATCAAAAGGTAGAGAATACATATAATGCTTGAAAATACCTTCACCCATAGACTCAGCCTGAAAAATTACAATTACTGGTAATTCTTAAGCTTGGCTGAACTTGACTCATGATTTCAGGAAAATACAGGGGCACCTAAACCTCATTTCATCATACTACGTGTTTTGCTTAACTAGCCTTCCTGCTATAGCCTTTTAAATGCTCTTGATCAGCTGATGTAGAAAACCGAATTCTTCTTTAACACACCAGAAACCCAAAGTATGGAAATAACTACTCAAGACTTTGCAGAATATGTCTGTTCATCACAGAGCTTCCATTTTACTGTATAACACAGAGGAGAATAAAAGGTCAAAATACAAATGTTTGAAAACTCTGACTGTGAGAAAAGTAAAAAAACCTTTTGTTTCCCTAGTACATGACATTCCCTAGACTCCTTTTCTCAGTTTCTGAGAAGGCTCATAACCACAAGTAACCTCAGAAAAATGCTTTGGCTTTAAAAAAAGGACTAGAAATCTAATGGGAAGAACTATTATTATTATATAACTTCCAGCCCAAACTAAGAGATACAGGTGGCTTGGATCGTCCTAACAAACATTAGACTAGCCTTCAGTTTCAGATGCTTTGTATTAGGTTACCTTAGGATGTGAAGACATATTCTTAGCTAGGTTTAAATCAGTGAGAATGTTGGGGTAGACTCCAAGGGACACTTACTTATCTTCCACAATTTTGCCTTAACGAGGTATCAGTGCTTGCCAAAAACTGCATCTTGATTTATTTTCAAATTATTTCTTAAAAACATTGGGCTTAACATATAATGGGTTCAAATTTTCAGGTGGTATAAACCAGTGCAGTTGCAGAACTATGCCAATTTAATCCACTTGAGGATCTACCAGTGGGGTTTATGCTATTTAAGATTATTCATAGCAGTAAAGTAATTAATTTTAAAATCTTCCTGGTTTTACACAGCAGGCAGTCACAGCGGTTTCACCCAGGGCTACTGCATTTTTGTGGCTATAACCAGCAAATCAAGCAAACCCATCCTTTCAAAAATGTATTATTCCTTAAAAATAAGTATCAAATTAACCTACTTTTTTTTAATTCAGTCCTGGCACAACTCAGCAATTATATGCTACATTTAAATTTAGACAACACAGATGCAAACAAGCCTTTGCAAGGCTGCTTACAATAGAGAAACTTTGAGTAACAGTGATTCATTGCTATTAAAAAGTTGATTCATATCAGCTATTTGCACAACTTTGTGCTACTTGTTAACAACCAGAAACACCTGTACAAGATCATCTTTCAACTCCTTTTTTTCAAAAAACTGTCTAAAGTAAATTCAGTTCATTTTACTTGATGTAGTGTTTGCATGATAAGAGGGAAATTTGCCACTTGAAGACCTGTGCATTTAGCCATGCAGAGAAAGAAAGAGGAAAAATAAACTTCTTAACACAACTGCAACTGGGAAGTAGCCTCTTCCCCCAGTTACTTCTACAGGCACCTACTTATTCCGCGCTGCTGCAGAGTAAAAGGAGATTCTTCTTGCTAACCGATAAGTATTTAAGAAATTTTGGTGTTTGCCCTATTTTAAAATAACACAAGGCATTTGGTAGTCAAAGATTAAGCAACCTAACGAGAGAGAGCAAATCCATGTCATACATACCAATTATAGTAATTATAAGCTTGCATTGCTGTAGTGGATTTTTGGACTAAAGCACACATAAAGCAAAATAACATAATGGAAAAAAAAAAATTGAAGTACTATTGCCTAACCTAATGAAAATTAATTTATCAGGTAGGAGCTTGCAGCATTGAAAATTATTGTGAAGCAGTTCACTAGAAAAGTACCTTGATTTTGGATAAATCTTTACCACTGTATTGTATAAAAGCACTAGCAGTTTAGATAAAAACTAGATATATGAAATCTTAAAAGCCTTCACCTGCCCATTCCCCCTCTAAGATTCCATCTAGCAAATGCTTTGCAAAATATTTAGCAAAAGGTAAGAGTGACCGGCAAACGATATGTTCAACAGAAAAACTTGTTTCTTCAACTTCTGCTCTAATATCTTCTGAGTCAAGTTCTTTTCACTCAGAAAAAAACCCCATATAAAACCAAGAATTATCCAAGTCTGTAACTATGCAAGTCTGTAACTATGTGTCCTGTGTGAAATAAAACTTTGAAGATGGCTTACATTCCACTGGTTTCCATGGAGTTGTAAAATAGCACAGAATAACTTGGGTTAGAAGGGACCCTTGAAGGTCATCTTATCCAGCCCCCCTACAATGAGCAGGGCATCTTCAACCAGATCTTTTGATTAGCTTGTATGTAGAACACAACATAGAGTTAGAGAAAGTATTTTTTTTATTACACCTTGTAATTAAATTTATTTCATGACAGAGAGTATTAATGTGTGTTCATTCAATATGCATTTCAATACTGATGGGCATATTAGTTGAGAATTATTGTCTAAATGTTTCTTTGGGTGGCTAAACTAGAATATTTTTCATGACATGAAAGGTCTGCACATATTATTTACTTCTTTCTGGTTCTTTACAATGGCTGACAGCAACTTGTAATTCTCTGATAACGGGCAATATCGCTAAACCGGCTACACCTCAAGTTATTCATGCATACTAAAAGGCCATTTCAAAAATTAAGGAAGTCTACTGACTTCAGTGTAGCTCAACTATCCATAGATAAGATCTCTCAAATGATTATAAAAAGTGTGAAAAATATCAAAACTTTAATAAACACCAACATTTTTTTCATGCAACAGAGAATAATGAAAAAAGTGTTACTCTGAGGTAAATTGACAAAGATACTCTTGGAGAAAAGTAAGATGGATACATTTTTCAGACTGATTTGAAGATGGAGGCCAATTTCCCACGGATTTTGCTAGAACAAGGATGATGAAGTATAGGTTAAGTTATCCTGGATATATTTGCCAATTTCCCTGATATGACAGAAGCAAAGAATAATTCCAGTAAGTAAACATGACTGCCGTTAAAGTTCTGACTGAAATGAGCCTTACTTTCTCTGACAAGATCCCAAAAAGCAAATAGGCATACACTGTTGCAAAGCCAAAGACTTCAGTTAGTGGAAAATCAATGCAGTGATTTCTAAAGGATACATTGTTTTGATATAGTGTAAGGAACTGCTTTCTAATTTAGTGCAGTGAATAAACAAAGCATTGAAATGCATAAGCTTAAATTATCAGTTTCACTGACCTTGAAGTTGGCGTCCTTTGTACAAATCCTTTGTTTTTGTTGGGTGAGCTCTGGCACCATTATCACATTTAGGTTGTTCATACCTAAACAACACACAGGGAGAGAATAAAACCAGTCAAGGTTAATTTGATTAAGAATTAATTTATTTCCAATTTTGTAGTCCAAATAAAACTTTTACCTTCTTGTAGTCAGGGAATAAGCCTGTATTTCCATTCAGAGGGCAATGCAAACTCATCTGCCTATTCTTCACTTGCCCCAAAGAAACCACCTCATCTTTATTCTCCTGGAGTTGATACCAAACTAAAAAAAAATTCTCTCTTCTAAAGCCCATTCTACTGGGAGGAAAACTAAAGAATTGCTATAAATTGATGCAAAATTAAAATTATTTTGAAAAATACACTAAAAAAACCCCACAGAAACAAGGAAAAATAAGGCTGTCCCCCACTTACAAAACCAAAAAGTCATAAGCAATATCACAAACAGTATTCATCTTGGGAAATACCAGAGAAGCAATTTAAAAATCACAGCAAGGCAGGTACTGTAGTTAGGTACTACTGCAGCTCTAAATTCATGTGCTAGTTTATCTTCTCAAAAAAAAAAAATAGTTTAAGTGAGAAGGGTTAACCATGAATGTTTTGAACAAGAGTGAAGAACTGATAGGATTTCCAGAAGGAAGGTAATTGGGCTGTAACTGCTTGAAGGGAATTGTGAAAAAGATTGAATCTCCACCAGCTAGTGGAATATTCTGGCTCTTCTATGCTTACTGAGTCTACTTAAAGTCACTTTGTTAGTCTAACTGGTAACAAGAAACTGTGCTATTTGTACTTCCGACAAACACTGACTTATGCAACACCACTAGCAATATCTTTTATGCAAGATCAGGAGGCATGGGAGCATCTGCTGCTGCATCTCACTCCTTTTTCCATGTATCACTATCAATGCAGTGGTGTTTCACTCACCTCGACAGAATCTCTTTCTGAGAAATTTTTACTTTATTATCCTAACATAGGTTGAAGTTGCAGAACTTACCATGTAGCATTTCAGAAAAAGTTTCAATTCTCATGTTTCAGTTCTCTCTCATAAACTAACATGAATTTTGTCTACATACATATGTGTGCACATACTGGTTCACTGATTCTTTCATCTACATTCTTTCATAGTTTACACAACTGAAGTTGTCCTACTCTAACTTCACCAAAATTACATTTACTTGGTGGCATAATAAAATGTTGTATTAAAATATACTAATCCAAATTCTCTTGGAACAAAATATTTCTAAAAACATTGAATGGTGGCAATGACCTGGATTGAGGCCAGACTGCTTCTAAAAACAATGCCTAAATATTTTGATCTTAATTATCAGGCAGCATAGAAAACCACAATATTATTTTTCCTTTGAGGGCTTAATTTATTTCTACATCATCTGGTGAAACCGACTACTGGCCCATCAAATTCTGGCTCCTGCAAGAACGTACGGTGTTGTTTTCATGGACATGGGAGAGCTAGAGACTCTCTTTTACCCTAAAGAATGGCAGAAATAGAAGGTGCTTTGATAACATAGGCTGAATTCAGATACCTGATGGATGACCACTTCAATCAGCCAAGAAAACAGTGAAAGGGAAGTCTCTGAGCAATACTCACTAATGCAGTATCTGGCAAACAGCCTGGCCCCTGATTAATCTGATACCTGACTCTGCATTCCCCTCCTTCGCTTCCGTTACTGTGGCTGCTCTGTGCCTACATTTTATGTTTTGGCCTCTACTCTTCTACCCTTCTGGCTGATATTTTGTTAAATACACACATAGTTCATCATATACAAACTAAATCTATAAAAGCCCAAGAGGTGTTAAAATGCTGCAATGTGAAAAGTCTGTGTTTAAGTCTTTAAAACAACTGAAGAAAGAAAACAAGTCGTTTAAAATTTACCATACAGGAACAGCCATGCTTAAAACTGATAAGAAAAACAGACTTGCCTCAGTTTTCATGGAGAAAGAGTGGGAACGGGATAGCATGTCAGAATGGAGCACTGTCAGGTTAAAAATAGTGTAGTTAAAAGACATCCTAAGTTACTCTTTTGAATTTAAAAGGGGAAAGAATGCCTAGCAGTAAATGTATATCTAGAATTGGCAAGGGCTTATGAAGACTTGCTTTATACCTCTGATCAGTCTGCTGAGAAGTGACGAGATTTACTGAGGTGTACAAAGCAGTAGAGGGCAGAGGCGTCCATAGGGATTCTACAGTGTGGACAGCTTCATGAAACAGAGGATTTATGGGGTTTTTTTAAGTTTAGAGAATCTTGTGCAAGTATGGGGTTTACACAGCCCCACGGCCTCCACAGGGCAAAAAGGCTGAGGTTCATGCTGTGATTTCCAAGAGGCACTGGGCACCAGCTGGTGAGGACCACACTGATAGACTTTTGTGGGAATGGTTGCTTTTACCCTTTAAATGCATTACCTCCTTTTAATCCAGATTTATTCCACAACTTCATCTATTTCTTCTAAGTTTTACTGTCTTAAATATCCCAGAGAGGTTCTTCATTGACATATCTTTATTTTAACTCTAGAATGAGATTTTTTTTTTCTGAAATACCTTCACTGACAAATGATTTGTCTTTTTTTCAGACGGCAGTGTATTAGAAGGTAAATGAATATTAATAACTTCTCTTCATTTTGAGAGTCTTATATAATGTGACTACCATTTATTGAGGTGTTCAGAACCTTATAATATGACCCATATCATCCTCACAAATACATTCAAATAAAGAACATGCAAAATATTGAGCTGTTCTGGCAATAGCTTCCCAGATCTGTCTATCCTTCCAGTGTGGTCCCTTAGTGATTCAATCCTTATTTGCAGAACAGAGATTCCAGTATGCTATGTATCCATCTTGCTACCAGGAGTACTAATGTTATCAGTTCCTACAGTAGAGTTTTAACATCTTTTAATTTGTATTTCGCAGTGGAAAACTGAAAGATCGTACATCAAATTTTGCACAAGCTCCTGGTTGTTTAAACTAGGAAAGACTCACATATTCATTCTTTACATTCTATAAGAATTATAAAAAGACAACTGTCTCTGCCTGAGAAAAAAAAAAAAAACAAACCATTAAATTTTATCAGTACAGAAAAAAAAATTAAAATCAAGAAATAATTAATGGGATTCCAGCCCATCTAAATATTTCTCAGAAATGAGGTCTAGACATTCCTCTTAAACTCCAGGCAGTAATCCCACCTGCTTGTTTACCAAGACTGCAGATTCCTAAATACACCAGTCATTCTTTACTTAGTATGAAATTCCTAAAACTGAGTACTTTCCTTACCCATCTGTGCTCAGAAATGTCCTCTTTGGGGATATTACTAAATTTTACTTCCGCAGAGCTTCACTGAGGACTGACCTTAAGTCTAATAAAGCTGAAAAATTAGAAATGATCAAGAACACAGCAGCTGATCTTTTTAATATCAGTCATCAGGCAGAGCACTCTTGTGTCAAAACCATATGCATGGAAAGATTGAATCCAATTTTCCAGCCTTCCAACCTTAGAGACATGGAGCACAGTGAAAGGTCTTCCTGCCGCCTCTTCTCCCACAGCTGAGTGACTGTGTAGTTGCCAAAAACAAGAGCCCAGCAGACCAAACAGGAAAAAAAAAGAGACAGAGACTGATTCTAGGTCCATTCAAGGATGAGGTGATTCATCAAGGGGTTAGGAAGACCTAGAATTCCAGTGTGTATGACAGTAGGAGCCAAAATGGCACATACTGCACTATACATATGAATAAGAAAGAAAACTGGTTGATTTTTAAGGATCACCACTTTCAGAAATGGTTTATCCTGCTGTGCAGGATGTGGCAGGAATACTGCACAGATGAACAAAGACCACCTAATAAAATTCACACTTAAAAAGGAAGCATAGAAAGGGTCAGCTGATACAGGAGGAATAAATAGACACTGCTCAAGTGTGCAGGGATGAGGTTAGGAATATGGTAAGGAACATGAAGGCAACAAGAACTTCTTACGTGTGTATCAGCAGCAAAAAGAAGACATGGAAAGTGTGAGCCTGCTGCTGGGTGGGACAAGAGACCTTGTGGCAAAGGACAGAGAGAAGGCAGAAGTACTCAATGGCACCTCCTCCTTGGTCTTTACTTGTCAGACCAGTCTTCAGGGATCCCAGGTCCTTGAGACCAGTAGTAAAGTCTAGAGCAAGGAAGACTTATCCTCGGTGGTGAAGGATCAAGCCAGGGATTGTTTGAACAAATTGGATATACACAACTCCATGGAACATGATGGGATGCATCCACAAGTCCTGAGGAAGCTGGCTGATTTGTGGGCCACTCTTAATTATACCTGAAAGGTTTTACTGACCGGGGAAGGATCCTGGGCACTGGAAAAAAGTAAATATCACTTCTGTGTTCAAGCAGGCAAGGAAGAGTCAAATAAGACAAAATGCCTTACCTCATTTTTTGAGAATGATGAAGTAAATCTTCTTAGAAGCTATTTCAAAACATACGAAGAAGAAGGTGACTGACAGTAGTCAGGATGGAATTAATAAGAGGAAATCATACTTGGCCAATGCTGCAGCTTCCTATGATTCTACAACTTGCTCAGTGGATACAGTGAGACAGGCAGATATTATTTATCTTAATTTTAGCTAGGCTTTTCACACTGTCTCTAATCATATTCTCATTCTTCATTCATGACGAAGTAGGTACTAGATAAATGAACAGTGAAGTGTGTGGAAAACTGGCTGAACAGCCAGTTTCAAATAGCTGAGATCAGCAGCAAAATTTCAGCTGGAAGCCAGTCACCAGTGGAAAGCAGACGATACAAAATTGGGAGGAAGTGTCTGATACCTAAGACGGCTGTGCTGCCACTCAGAGGAGCTTCAACAGGCTGCAGAAATGGGCTGGCAGGAATCTCATGAAGTTCAAAAAAAAGAAAATGCAAAATTCTTGCACATGGCAAAGATTAACTCCCTGCACCAGTACAGGATGGGGCCAACCAGCTGGAAAGCAACTTTGGAGCAAGAACTTGGGATTTCCAATGGATGCTGAGTATGAGGCAGCAAAGAAGGCCAACAGCCTCCAAGGTTACCTTAGAAAAATTACTGCCATCAGGTCAAGGGAGGAGGTCCTTTCCCTCTCAGTCACAATGGGGCAATGAGATGTATCTACAATGTTGTGTCCAGCTCTGAGCTCCCCAAACAAGAGAGACATGGGCATACTGGAGTGGGTCAAACAAAGGGCTATGAATATGATTAAGAGACTGGAGCGTTTGATATAGTAAGGAAAGGGTGCTGACAATGTTTACCCTGGAGAAGAGAAGGCTCAGGGAGGACCTTAATGTTGTCTATATGTATCCAAAGAGAGGAAAATAATGAAAGGGGAGTCAGAATCTTCTTGATGATGTCCAGTGGCGGGAAAAAAAGGCAATGGCTACAAAATAAAATACAGAAAATTTCATGCAAATGTAAAAAACTCCTTATTTTTAACCATGATGGTGATCAAACAGGCTGCTTAGAGAGGCTATGGATTCCTCATCCTTAGAAAAACTCAGAATAAACTGGACATAGGCCTGAGCAATCCACTCTAGATGATCCTGCTTTGAGTAGAAGTATTGGACCAGAGGATCTCCAAAAGGTCCCTACCAATCTCAGGTATTCTGTGACTCTATAATAAAATGATATCAGTAAGAACTGCAAAAAAAGAACCCAAAAACCCCCCAAAAAACAAAACAAAAAAAACCCACCAAAAAACCCCTCCCCTCCAAAAAAAACCTAAACCAAAAACACACAAGAAAAAAACCCAAACCAAAATAAAAACAAAAAAAGGACTCCACCAAAAACCAAAACCCAACAAAAACAAAACCACAGCAAAGCCCCATTGCTTGATCAGCAAAAGAAAATGATTTGGACTCAAATTAGGGAATAGGAAATAAAATTATTAAAGCTATTAATTCAAAGAAGGATTAGCACTAAAAAGAGGAAACAGTGAAAAAACCTAGGGGTGGAGAACAGAGAAAGAGCATAAAAGGGAGTATCTGGAATTTCTCAAAGTCATGTTTAGATCCTCACATAACATGTATACTGATCCTGCAGTTTCAGGATCAAATTTACACTATTTTGTTTTGACCGTTTACTGCCAGAATCAACCTCAACTTGCCAGAATCAGGAGATCAACAGCAACTTTAAGTCATAAAATCATAGAATCATTAAAGTTGGAAAATACCTCTAAGTCCACTTCAGATGGTACTGTAATTGGCATAGTCTAGGCCATGGTATAAAGAGCTAGCAATAAATCAGCACTTGAAGAATATGTGAAAAAAGCCTCCCCAAAAGTATACTATTTCGCAGCAAGTGGCTTATAATGTGTGTTTCTTTCACAAACCCTATGCAAATGATAAAAAAATGATTTTGTTCAAGTTAGAAAAGAGTAATGATTGCATCAAGATACTCATGCTGACTGCCAACTCTATACGAGCTTCTACAGCATTCCTACAAGAGCCAAACCTCAATAACCAACCTAAATAACATCCTTTGGAACCTGATATCTGCTCTGCCTACATCTGCACTATGTGGCTCACAATACTTTACCATGTATCCGGCTCAGCTGAGATGACTGAACCTTCTATTAATAACACACTAAAATGATATTTCCTCTGTATGGGCTCCCGAGGAGTTGTTCCATCAAAGCCTCTCATATGAAATAGTTGAGGAGGTTGCTGGAAAAACAACTATGCATTTCTGAGCTTGGACATGGTTTCTGTCATAGACCATCTTACTTGGTTCCTTTATATTCAGGATAAGGAGTGTGAGATTTCCTCTGGGATTATTCATTATATGCTCCAAGCCTTGGATTCCCAGCACAAAACAGGAGTAAACTGCCTGTGTCATTGCAGTGAAAGAGTCCATGGCCATCTGGCCCTAATTCTTGATGTCTCTCAAAACATTTCACTTCATAGTGGAAAAAAACCTATATGGCAATTCCACCAGCAACAGAAATCTACATGATAGTCCATGGACACTAGGGCATGGTCTCACTACAGCTTTTGAGAGCTGAACACGTACTTCCTTACCTTGTTGATGTACCGGGGATGGGACGTCCCGTATCCACCAGAACACACCAGCAGTAGCCTGTGGAAGGATGGCACTGCACCGGTTTGTAGAGGCCGCCCTGAGCACACTCTGGAATGAACACATTGTCTTTCTGGGGCTGTTTTGCTTCCTCCAGGGCTGACTGAAGTTCTTGATCACATGACGATGCTTTTGGATAGAAAAGAAAAAGTATTGAAGAAGATAGATGGAAAGAGCCTACTAGATTTATCAAACAGATTTTTTATCTCTGATTGCATATAAGGATTTTCTTTGAGAAGGCTTGCTATAGCCCAAATACCAACTACATTGGTTTAGGCTATATACTGTTAGAAACTTTAGTTTCCTTTTCATGCAGCTGCTTCATTTTATAGTCCTAACAATATCTTGAATGCACCCTTTCCTATACTTGATATAATCTATTGGTAAGCAAATACTTAGTGACCTTAAAAAAATCTTCATCCATTCCACAGTCCCTAAAGTATTGATTCTTTTCAGAGAGAACTGTAAAAAGTCAACTGCTTAGGATTCCTTAAATGAATTATTTATCTAGCTATTCATTTGGATGTTTATATTTTGCTCATTCTTTCCAGTTTGGAAGCAACCTCTCAACACATAGTGATATATGTGATAATTTTTCCACGTCCTTTTCTGGTGATTCTGGTATTGGCAATGTATCATTTGCTCTGGAGAGCAAAGACCCATGAGAAAAAGTAATACATTTTTACATCATGCAATCAGTATGTCCAAAAACATTCTGAATGTGTGAAAAACTTACATATCTATACATTCTCAGTCTTTACACGAAACTACGAGGCAAGGGGGAAAGAGCAGAAACCATAGGGCCTGAGAAGGCCTGTCAGTTTACATCAATCAGTAAAACAGCACCTCTGGTAAGGATTTTTGGTCACTGCTAAACTGGTACATGTGGCACTTCAGAGACAGTAAATGAAAAAGGCTCTTTACTCAAGCCCTTATTTTTCCAGGGACTTTAAAATCACTCTCCTGTCATGTGAAATTTAGATTGTTAAATAATACAGCTTCTGTATAATTTCCAACCTATCCAGTAGGAAAAAAAATATTAAATATTTGAAAAGCAAGAATATTAAGCACTCTACAGACATTCAAATTACTGACAGGAAAATTTCAGGCTAGAAGAATTTCAGCCAATAAGAAATTCTCTTCAGCTAAAGAAAAGTAATTTTAATGTTACAATTTAAAAAAAAAATGTGGGTAATACATGCTCTTCTTTCAAATCAGTTAAAGGATTTACTTTTCGACTTTTACTAATTCAGTCTAGAAAGAACAAGTTGAATCCTGACTGAATTTTCTAGTGCATTTTAACAAACTTCAGCTTTAGGGTAACCTTTTATCCACAGAGTTGAGAAAATACTTTGCAAATTATGGGCATCAACTGACAGAAATTCACTAATCATGTCCAGAATACTACCACTCCTTCACAGATTTTTGCAAATGAAAATGTCCAAAATTCAACTTCTGTTGCAGGGGAAAAGGTGGTAGGAAGCGAAACACTTTCACACTTTAAATGGCACGTAATTCCATCTATGCAATGGCCTGGTTTACAAAACAGTGTGGTTTTTTCCAATCCATGTAAAAGGTTTAAAAAAGGAGGCTATAACTTGCTAGCTTGATTACACAAGTCATAGATGGAGGTCTTTAGATGACTTTTTTCCTCTTCTGCTTCATATAGTATTTGAACAGGGTATCTAGATATGTTGATGATTTTGCATTTTTTGGTCTACCCATTGACATAAACAGAGACTGAATACCTCTCAAATTGCCAGTGTTTAGACAATAAAGTGTACTTAGAGAATCAGTGTAGTAACGACAGAAACACTCTTTAAAAAAGGGAAATATGAATTATCTGCATGCTGAAACCTTCATGGAAATAATATATTTTGACAAAGTAGAAATCTGTCACCAACATCCTCCTAGAGTTTGCAAAAGTAAATCGTCCTGTCACTGAATTTGGATTATGATGATTATCAAGAAACAAGGTGTGACAACCCTAGAAACACATCACTTAGCTTAGTTGTTCACTTTTTACGTTTTGTATATCATCAAGCAAAAAAGAGGAAATGGGGTAAAGCAGATGCAATGAGAGGGAGGAAATCATTACTTTTCTTTAAACTCCATTAGATTAATATACCATGCCATTAGCTACTGTGATGTTCTCTTGGCTTACATCCTCATAACCAGCAACATAACATGGGGCAGGTTTTCTTTTCTCCCTGAAACCCAGAGGAGCGATACACTTTTATGCTCCCAGCTTTGTTTAGAAAATACACTGGTGTATAAAGACCACAGAGTCAGGTCATCCAGATAGACAAAATGTATCTGAACTGAGAGGGTGTGGTGGAAAACTCCCAGCACAAAAGCAGATAGGGACTGTTTCAGCTGTGGGCATAAGATACACTCCCTAACTTCTGTGAAGCTCTAATTTCTACTGATTGAAATGACCTGTGAAGGACTGCATTGTTGACTCACGGGCCAATGCAATCACCTGTGTTGAGGTGATTTAGGAGACAGCGTTAGACTTAGATAAGTGGTCTTTACTGACTGACTTACTGAGGCAAGATTTGCTACAAGCTGTTGCTCAAGCTAGAAATTCATATCTTTTGCACTAGGTCGTGCTTCTTCTGGTCCTTTTTCTCCCTTATGCCTGGTTTTAAATCCCAGAGGTACAAAAAAGCAGAATTATAGGGAAGATGTCACAGGAGGGCTGAAAATGTGGCTTATAGCTTTAGGAGGGGCAGTCAGAAGACTGCTTGAACTTAACATCACAAGTGAGACTGGAAACAGAGCAGACAGTAATCAAAGGAAGGTTTAAAGATAAAGAGGAAGGACTTTCCCCTTCTTGAAACTTTTAATTTCTTATCTTCCCCTTACAGATGGGAAATTTTAACAAGCAGAGGAACTTATCATTGGGCTTAAATTAGTTGTCAGATAAAATCTAGACTATTTCTAAAAAATTAGGAAAACAAAAAAATAATGTGATACACACTACGTCTGTCAGTTCTCCATGAGCCAAATGACTGAGTCTTATTATAAATCTGCTGAACAGAGTTTATTAATTTTATTCAACAAAAGTGCAAAATAGCTTATCATTTTTCTCCCTTAAACAATGGCAAATGAGCTTCAGGTCAGCTATCAGGCAATCTGCCCAAGAGAGTAATTTCTGAAGTCTAATGGTTTTGTACACTTTGGACAAAACCACTTGTGTCACCATTACTACTCCCTGTCTGTTTTCCCCACTAGAACATTGTTCTTACCTAAAGGAAAACTGGTCTAAAGTGCTTATCTATAATCCTGCCTGCCAGAACCAGAACATTAATCCTCTGAGTGATTTCCTCTCTGAGGGAGCCATTCATCCCCTATCAAACTTTTCTTTCAATTATTTACAACAGGAGTAGTGAAAAGATGCAACTGTAGCCCTGTGATGCTAAGACCTCTTATCACAAGAGCTACCACACCACTGAAAATAATTGCCTTTGTAATGTCAGAAGAGTCATGGTCAACAAATGTTCATTTCCCAGGAGAAACAGTGATAAATGTCATTAGCTTAGAAAATCTCTGACAGTTTGTCCAAACAATCTGACAACAACTATGAACTGGAACCATAACAGATGGATGCCAGAAGTTCATGAAGTTCATAAGGAAAAGGATCTACGCCACAATAAAAGTAGGATAAATACCTTACTCATTAAAATGCATCAAACTTTCTATGGAATGTGTTACTATAATAACATTCTTTCTGGGAACAGAAAAGCACTGATAGTCAAATTTCTTCTTTTCAAGGAATGTGCTTACACTGCTGTTATTTTATTTAATTCCTTCAGTTTTGTCTTGCCAGAAAAAAAAAGAAATACTTTCTAAGCATCTTAGTAAAAGAAATAGTTAAACACGGCTAAAAAAATCCTTTCTGCATAGTGCACCATGTTAGCCAGCACTATAGCTTAGCTGGGATAACTCATTTCAGGTTAATAAACCTTTCTGCATTTTCTACCCAAACTACATTTTATTTTATATCACTTATAAGCATAGTGATTCAACACAGACATTTTAATCATATAAGGAAAATACACCTTTTTGCCCAATTTTACACCAAGAGCCATTACACCATCCACCCAATGACCATTTCTGAATGACAAAGTAAAATTCTTGCTCACCACTAAGAGAGAGTTTGAAAAAATGCTTTAGATGTAATATACATTTCACCTCCTAAGTCACAGCGCTATTCCCTTCCTTCTCTTTTCATTTTAAGGATTAGTTGCTAAATACATTTTTTGTGTTCTGGCACAAGATGCCTTTACAGTCCATTACAAACAACTAGCTGAAATGCTGCATCTTCTGCCAATAAGAAACACACTTCAGCTAATGACAAACTTGGAGGATAAGTTTCATGTTTTGTATAAAATCTTTGGTCAATTTTTTTTGCCAGTCATCCCTAAGAAAACACTCTGGATTTCAATGAATCGAGTTAATTTACATGAAAATTTCAAAAGAAAATTTAAGTTAATTAAGAAAATTTAAATTAATTAAGTTATTTTTAAAGAAAAATACCTCAATAGTAATAGGACGTAACACTGTAAATCCTTATTTATTAAAGACTCAATTTATTCAGCTGTGATGGGCTACCTAAAATGTTAATTAATGTTTACTAGGGAATGTCCTAGAGGAGAACAGCAGTGACTTTTCTGGAATAGTCATCCTGAATAATCTATTTAACTGTGCATTTTTCTGTTGCACATCTAAAACTCTGAGTGCTGTATTATGTATGTTATGATAATCATCTTGTTAGTCTTGTAACAGGCCCCTTATTTCAGAAATTCAAGCTGTTTTTCTGCTGTGTCTTATCACAACTTCTCCCAACGTGTGGAATTTCATTATTACAAATCATTTGAGTTGGGGTTTTTTGCATAAATGTAAATAACTGTATTTATGTCAGAATTTCAGTGTGTTCTGCAGAAACAAGTTGTCAAATCTGCAGAAAATTACGAAGGCATCGGTATGGTACTTTAACATTTCCTGCCACTATACAAACATTTCCTTCCAATTTCCTTAGCCCCACAACGTGTATATAACAAACAGATTCCACTCCAAGAAATTCTGTTTTCAGCTGGTTCCTTCTCCCTCCTTTTCTCATTACCATAACGGGCCATGAAAGGACAATTTAGACAACCTGGTTGTCAGGGTAAATGGATCTTTTATTAGGGCTTGAAGCTCAGTGTCCTCTATAGAAAGCAGGTAACAAGAAACCTGTGAACAAAAATACTTCCAAAAGTGATAAGCATGTTCTAGAGGACGGCAGTGTAACATTACAGGTAGTTAACACTGCAGTTCTGCCCTGTTTCTGCGAGCATATACAGACAATATAATCGTGTCCAAATTTTAGTATACTTAAATTGTATGACAATTTCTGCTAATCAGAGTGTTATTCAAATCACCTGTCTGTCCTAGTTAATTAAGCCTAATTTAAGCACACTTCAAATATGGATTTACAGAAGATTTGAGCTCGTTTATTTCAATACATCATCATTAGGAAGGATAAATACTCATCCTATTTATACCCATGCAACACTCCAAGAAATTTTGGGTCTCATGAGAATAAGAATTTGATCCATTTACTTAGGATGAACCCTCTTTGAACCAGTGAAGTTAATACACCCCAGGGAAACTGATCACAATATGTTTTTATATTTTTAACTAGTTTTCATAGTCTTCCAAGTTTCACTGAATGGAATTCCACTTACATTACACCAAATTGTATTTCCACGTATGACCAAAACGTTCACTTTAGAAAGTCAAGTCAGAAGCAGGATAATTTCTATTCAAGTTATGCACTTCCTGCAGAGGAGTTTGACTGAATGGCAAAATGGTCACTACGGCAGTGCCCCCATTATTCCAACTCCAGCAAACACGCCCCTTCAAGGTAAATGAATGTGTTCTTTACCTGTAGCTGACCAATTTCATCACCCAGAACACATTAAGTCTGTTCCTACTATAAGCACAGCTAATACCAATGACAAAAAATCCTCTAAATTATTTCATTCTAGTAAATGAGAGATGTTACTCCATGGCTTTCTATTTTTTCAGGGTTTCCAGCTTTTGTCTAGACATTCTCTAGCATCACAGATTCCTTCTCTGAAGAGGTAGATGAAGTGGTATAATGCACTTTGAGATGCCAACTTCCTACCCTTTGTCTACACTAAGCTGTTTTCTTGTCCCTCATGGCCAGAGCATGGGCATCTCATACCAATCTTTTTAAGACTATCTGTTATTACAAGAATTTTTCTGCCTGCCACCTCTTGACACTTTCAAGTAACCTTGATTCTAACTGGAATCAAGTGCAGCTCAATGTTATTAAAAAATGCAAGAATTAATCTGCTCATGCTTCTTATAAGGGCTGTTCATTAACCTGGATCAAACAAATAGTATTCATGTGGGCCAGGCTTCCCCCAGTAAAAATCCATGGAAAAATACCTACTAAATCCAATGGACAATACATCAGGTCTCAGCTGAATATATTCATATGTTTCCAGTTAAGCCTAATATCTGTTCATGGACCAAGTACTGATTGTAAGGA
Organism: Oreocharis arfaki; assembly: GCA_013398015.1. Taxonomy (NCBI): domain Eukaryota; kingdom Metazoa; phylum Chordata; class Aves; order Passeriformes; family Paramythiidae; genus Oreocharis; species Oreocharis arfaki. The sequence continues at coordinate 946,257 of VZRR01011209.1, read as the reverse complement.
ATAGGTAACATTAATAAACACTCAACCTTAGACCCAACATCTAGATGGCAACCAAAACCTAGGACTAAATTACAGTATTAATACTCATCTGGCGCCACATGTTTTGATTTATGTTAGGTTCAGATATGCATCAGCATGAGGGTTCTCAAAGCCTGGAGGAAGCTGGCAACTTTCCTACCCATATTTTTTCTCATTTGTGAAAAAACTTGTGGGAAACAAATATTGCAGGCCCCTTGTGTGCATTTTCAGAGAGTTCTCAATGTACAGCTGATCACTATTTTGCACTTGTGGAGCTTGGGCCGATGATTGTGGCTCAAAAAGCTCATGGCTTCAACACAGCCCTAATGATTAATTTATGTACTTTACTCCACTGAACAAAGAAGGATAAATCACAGACAGATGCTCTCATTTATTTATGTGGTTTCATATGCAATGACACTGCAATACACAAGGAAAATCATCTGAAAATGCACTGAGCCCATTGAAAAAAATATTCAAAATAGAGAGACCACCAGTCCCCATTTAGCTTTACCTGAAAAGAACATAATCATAATCAATATAATCTACTGGTATACACCAATATTTTAGCCTGAGTTTGAGCAGCCGAGTAGCCCTATATCAAATCAAGATTTCTGTAATACACAAATTTTGGTTCTACCAACTGGCAAAAGTCTGGGGGGCCATAAGACAGAGATCTGAAATGTAATGAGATGACTTGCTCTTTATGCAAAATCCAAACCCACTTGTCTGCTGGAATTTTTTTAAAGTTTCTGGTTTAGGGAAGTTTTTGCACATACCTCTGCAATTCCTTATTTTCTTAAGATTTGAAATCCTGTAACCACAGTTACTGAGAAAGACTGTAACCACAGTCACTGTAAAAGAAAAATAGCTGTTTTGCCTCAAAAAGCCTGATATTTTAGCATTCTATCTGGTTGTTCTTTCACTTGCTTGTTTGTTTATTTTAGCCCAACTTCTTGGTTAAACAGATGAGAAATATTATGCAAGTATTCAAATTTCCCCTCTCACAGAATTATAACTAATTTAAATTAATCAGCTATTCATCTGTGATCCTTTTTCTCTTCACTGCCATTGAACAGATTAAGGGATCAAACTAGATATTTCTTTTAAACCAAATGTAATTCTCTATTTTGCCATTCTTACTCAGATTGAATGAAATGGTAGCGTGAGATCTGCCCCAACTTGAAAACTCACACAAAAATTAGTATTCTTTTACAAACATGACACAATCTGATGCTAAATGTTTAAATACTAGCATCTACTCCTACAGTAGATAAATAAGAGAGAAACACAGAGTGAGTATACATTAGATTATAGATCTGAGTTATTTCAAAGATGTGTTTTGCATTAGAGCCATAATTTTTGTATTGAACTTCCCAGGTCAAATATTTTACTGCACCATCTATGAAATGTGAGAGAGCAGTGAACCAAAAGCAGCATATTTTTGTTAAATCTTAACCAGCAGTTTGTGAAAGTGATAGCAAGCCTTTGCAAAGTGCCAGGCATGATCCAAGGACTGTTTACATCCTACCTTCTTCAACAGATCTTCAAAAAGGACCTTTACACAAATCAAAAATAATTTAAAGTCAACTGATCAATGACATGGCATAAGGCTTCACAAGGAGAGTGAAAAATCTGGTTTTCCAAGGAGATGAGATCCCTCATCCTGTTTTTGCTCAATTAATGGAAAGAGGATTATCATCTCCAGGTATTCTTGCTAGCCTTTGTTAACTCGACTTCCCTAACACAGGAGAGGATAACGTGCAAATGACTGCCTCATCCTGGCAAGGATACATCTGAAAGCAGTTGTTTTATGTTCCTACATAAGAGGAAATACTGGTACCTATATTGCTATGTATGGCTGCCTCATCCTGTCAGAGCAGAGCAGCCCCACTGCATTCAAACTGCAAAACCAACCAAACAGAAAAGCCACCCAAAATTACAGCAAATGAAAATCACTGACTTTTCCCAAATACAGCGGCTGGCTGGCCAGCTTGCTATAGCAATCTGAAGGCTCATTCATTAAACAAAATTGCGCAAAGCTATCATTCTTGCTTTATGACTATATTGACCAGCAAATGTTAGTTTCCTGCCAGTGGAAAAATCTCTCATTTTTCAAAAGAGATTTGAAGTGAAAATAAAGCTGGTTCACTTTTTCCATAGAGCTGTGAAAATGAAACTCTTTGCCAGGTAAGCTGAGGGTACATATTTGTTTGACTAGCTCTACTAAAAATTAAAAAACAAAACAGGCAAACAGGGGTGCCTGAATTCATACTTCGGCACTTGAATAACCCATCCAGCTTACACGAATGTTTATCCATCTAGCACTTCCCCTCCATGAAACAGAAGTTTTTTCCTCTTCTTCATTGAGGTAACTGAGATACTTACATCAGTGCATGGATATGACTCTGGATACTTGACCTTAGGCACTCAAGTAATATTCCTTTCAGGGGTGTACAGTGGCATCCCTGGCTGCAGCCTGTGTCACGTTCCTGCCACCGGTTCACACTGCTAATGCTGTTGGCACCATGCAGTGTTTTCCAACCTTATTGTTTAACTCCTGCCTGAAGTGACTGCTTTCCACCTACATTCAATTTTCTAAGTACCAACTCATTTCCAACCACCTTACAGACAGAACCCTGACTACTGTTGCAGAAGCCAGCAGGAGCCAGGAGGATTTCTGTTTGTTTTATGGCAATGGGATCTGAGATGAGTAGTTTAAAAATGGGCAGATATGCTAAAAAAGAAAAGAGAATGTTATTTTCATTTTGGTAGAACTCCTTCACATGTCTCAGAGTATCTTACAAAATGGTCATTACTGTCTGCACTTGTGTCTAACTCATAGCAGACTGGATGGGTGTTATAGAATGGTAAGAATTTGGTCCTCTGGCACTGAGCAGGAATATAGAGATCAAACAGGCTGCTGAAAAAGAAATCCTCCATTTTTTTCTCAGTGTTTCAGGCAGTTACTTTGACAGCCATAATGCACAAGTTTATGCTACCATCACTGCCACTGCCTCTCAGGTAAGTACCCTTAAAACCTACTTGGTTTAAAAAATCCCAAAATTAAAAAATGGTGGTAATACTGAGAACATAATTATACCCTTAAAAGCTAACTTAAAACAGATGAATCAAAAATTGGCCACTTTTCTATCATATTTTTCTTCTTCATCTTGTCAAAGTGAAGGCAAGAAGCAGGTGGAAAATGAGCGTGCGTTTTATTGCTTCTGTCTCTAATTACAAGAACTGTGTTGTGCAATGAAAAATCTTTTAACAGAGCAACAAACAAATTCTGTAAGGTGGCATCATCTGTTGCTGATACTGCTCCCAGAACTCTTGTCCTCAGCATGAGATTCAAAAACACGAACATGAAGCCTGGTCAAAAGGTAACTGTACTGCTTTAACTCTGCATAAAACTGAAGGCTCATCTTAGATTAAAGGCTGTACAGGTCCTTGCCCCCCAGCACATTATATCCAAAGCACACTATTTATATAGCACATAGGATGTCAGTATTCATAACAGGAGAGCTTCAGGATTCAGACAGAAGACTGTTTACTGATTTTGGCAAAGTTTTGTGTGCAATAAAGAGGATGAGCCAAAGAAGAGTAAAAGCCAATAAGAATATTCTAATACTAATTCTTTCGGCTCCAATGACTTTTAATATAGTTTTATGTTGCTCTTTCTTTTCATTTTTTCTTTTGTCATATGGCCATGGTTAAACAGCTCAGCCTGTGCTTTGGTTTCAAGAGCAAAGACAAATCTTTGGCTTCGCTTTACCTTCAAACTTTGGAAAAAAACAAGGGCAATCTGAATTGAAAATAAAAGTCCAATTCCACTCCACTTTCATCTCTGTTTTCAAAAAGAAATAGTTCTCTGAAGAGTAGATAATGCTAAATACGGTGTGAGAGCGAAACATCTCTATGCTTTTGAAGACTGGAACATCCACAATCATATTGAAAATTCCAGGCCAAAATTTCTGCTCCAGTAAACTGCAAGCATTCCATTGTACACAGTAGGGATCAGGAGCAGAAAAGTCAGTCCCAAGAATATTCAGAACAGTTTTAAAGACTTCTTGGATAATGCATAGTGGCAAAGACTTTTGAACTAGTAAAATGAGAGTTTTAAAGTGTGTCTAAGGATCCTTAATCCTTTACAACCTATGATTACTTTATGTGCTCAGAAGATCATTATTTTAACATGCCACACAAACAATCTGTATAAATGGTACAGCCCTTGCATAAACATTTCCCAACAATCTATCGTGCGTGAAAGTAGAGCAGGTTTCCCAAAGCTTTATTTTTCAAGGTGTTTGCTTGGTATTTCCAGCCCTTTCAGACCTGTTCCAGTCTTGTCTCCCCACGCAGACATGCACAACTACCTCAAGCCATATTTATTTTGAAGCTCTCTACAACGAAGAGAGAAAATCCGAAAGACTAGTTTTGGCAGTGCTGCTCAAGTAAAACAGATTCTAAATATTTAACTTTTACAGACAATGAGCATCACAGGATAGAGCAATGTTGGCATTCAGTCACCTAATAAGGCAACGTTTTTATTACCGCTTATGTGAAGACAGTTCTGTTATTGTTTCTACATACAATGCATTGTATGCTTTGTGTTTTTTTAATTTGGGAAAATTAAACGTTGTTTAATGGCTTGACAATAATGCAAAAGGAAGCTCAGTGCATGATGCTCCCAGGAGGTTGTGAAGCTATTGCAATCAGAGCTGTTGCTAATTAAATCTGCCTATTGTTACAAAGCATTTGAGGCCAAACCAATCAACCACTGGCATAATTAATGTAGTCCACAAGGGCCTTTAGTGGCACTTGTTTTCATCAATCATGCAGAACAAACACAGGCTAAAGAAGAGTGGAAAAGCCTGTGTATTTACAAACCTGCTTGCCTTGGGTCTTATTTGGGAATAACTATAGTACAGTCCCATGGCAAATACCCTTGAACACTAGTAATTTTGCCTCATACATGTATGCACATTTCCATAAAGGTAACATGCAGGAGAAGACACAGGCTCTCCCTTGCACCAAAGTCATGGGTATCCTCTTTTGCTTGTGTTCTACGTACATATTTTACAATGACACAATGGCAGGTACAGTTTGCACAATGAAGAGGTGGAATCTTTGAAACAGTTACAAGGAAAAAAGTGTAAATCCAACGTCATTATTTACATGAATGAAACACTGAGACCAACAAACAAACTAAAGGGCATGAAGTCTACATGCAAAATTGAAAAAAAAAAAAAAGGTGCCTTTTCATTTAGAAAAATACCACTATTTCAGTTGGTCAGTACAACATCTTTTTCTTCACTTCCACCTGCTATACTGCATGTCTGTAAAGCTCAGTATTGTATTCCATAGTCCTGTACTAGACACTCTCTCAACCAGCTCTCTGATGAAACTTTTTTTTCTGCTTGCATTGATCTGTCCAGACTGCGACAGCCCTCCCCAAGGCAGAGCCAGGGTTCGAGCCCTGGAGTTCCTGGCTAGCTGCCCTGAATGTAAGCAATGAAACCACGCTGTCTCTCTCCGCTAACTGACGTCAGATGTTTTCGCATACAATACTTTTTAGGCGGCTTAAGTCTCCACAGTGACATCCTGAGAAAGTGATATTGGCGCAAAATACAGTCCAAGACCCTGAGCACTATTCAGTCAGACCAACAGCATTGACATTATGACACTTGTATTGAGTTTTATTTGAAAAACTCAAATGAACTTCCACAAAACAACTCACAGCCTTGATTAAGGAAGGAAGCATTCTTACTGAGGAAGTGTTCTCACTTAGGATGAATTCTTACTAAGGAAGCATTCTTACTTAGAAAAGCACTGAATTAAGCTGAAATTATAATTCACTAACTTTAGGACCAAACATCTACTTGCTCCTGCATTTTGGTAGCCTTCGGTATCCTGCAGTATCAATACCACAGGTGGACAAGATATCTATGAAATGGTCTCTGACATCCTACAAAGGCAGGTAAAAGACACCTTTCCAAGTTTACTCAATCTAGGAATCAAGCTCTCTCTCCTATTCTTTGCAGTCACTGCTCAACTGGGTGCTCCTAAGAACTCTCAGCTTGGTTTTGGAGTCACTGTATTTTCAGAACAGAGCCTGCAAACTCAAACCAGAATCTATAGCCTTTATCCCTCGTTTATTCTTCTCATGTAATCTCCAGTCTAAGCCTCTGGCTGTATTAGTTAAAGAGAAGATGGAAGAAAAGAGAGATGAGAAATCAGTGTTACAATAAATGTTCGGCAGCATTTGAGATTGATTCATGATATCCAAGCAAAATTGAGAAACAGGCAGTGAAGATCAGCTATTGACACAAGAGAAGGGAGACTGAAAAGAAAGGACTGGAAACAACAGAACAGGGAATTCTCTGTGTGCAACCAGCATTAAGGATGAATAACAGAGACTGTAATAACATTGCAGAAGGCTCCAATAAAAGCAGGCATGAAATAAAAGATAAATTAAGCTGAAGTATAGTATTCTGATTCACAAACTTTCTAAAGCATGTGGGGGATAAAAAGATCTGAAGCAAGGCATTTTTTGTCTAGCCTTGCTGTGGACAGGTGTGCTCTATATAGAAGCCACACAGGCTCATTTTGACAAGAATATTGAGAAAGTAAGTGCACCATGACATGCTAAGCACCATGGTTACTCATGTGACACATTCTCTGAGGTGTGAAGCTATTCATGAATATTCAATGTTTCTGAATATAAATATGCTTCAGTGTGCAAACCACATATCTGGAGACAATTAAGTTGTACATAAAGGTAAGAGAAAACACTTTATTCAGTCTTTCAGCTGACAGCATCAGTGGAGTAGAGGAGCTCTTCTGCTGACAGCACATTCATCAAAGCCAAGAGGAATTCCAGCTATGCAACAGCAGCAGGATTGGGGTGGCCTGTCCTATTGCTACTGATTCAGCAGACTGATATACTACATACTAGCTACTTTAAGAAATGAGTGGGCACTGTGTTTCCAAGAGAAGCGATAACACCATCATCCATCCTGTACCATTAATGTCCCCATAAAGAGAAAAATTAAAAGAAAATTTAAAGAAACCCTCCAGGCCTGATTCACATCTCTCCTCGTAAGTCTTCCAGTGGTACTATCCTTGTAACTGCAGCAGAGTCACTCCTATTTACACTGCTCTGAGTAAAATGAGGCTTCATGCCTGCTGAAACTAAACCATCTCCTCCTACAGTCATTTTCTATTATTATGTTGGACTGTTTAGCTAAGGGGATGAACTACAGGATGTGTGACTACATTACAAGTCACTGTTTTCTACTAAAGATGTTGGTAGGGAAATGGGGAGAAGTGACCTTTCAAACCACTGACATTTATACTGGAATTTTTGGCTTTGCTGCTTCTCTGTTGTGTGAATTCATACTAACTTAAAATCACATCCTAAAAATAATCTTAGATTGCTTTTAAAATCTGATTAGAAACTGCAAGAACAATAAAACTGTAAGGCCCTTAAGCTAAGGGACTTATACAGCCAAACGGTCGAGCAATGAGATTAACAATTTTCTCATTACCTTCTGGCAGTTTGAGATTATGAATTTAGCTACATAATGGGAGTTTTAGGAAAGTCAGAGAGGAAACAAGATCAGAAGTTACTTAAATTTCTGCTCCCCAAACCAGTTAGGCAAGTAAACAAACTGAAAGTGTCTGTACCTCCTTGCCAGCACAGGGATGTTCTGAAAGAGTAAACTGCTCCATGACAGTGTGGTTGTTAGTCTCTGCAACTAATCACACCTCTGTTAAGAGTCTCCATTGTATCTGAGTATGTGGATGAATTCAGTAAACAACAGGTAAATATAATAATCAGGATCAGTCTTTGTCAGTCCTTTCATCTTTTGGGATTTGCTTTAATACAGATATGAAAATACAGCCTAATGACTGAGGGAGACACTCAACCCTTCCTATGATTTGAACCTGAACAGATCTTGCGATTTTAAACCATTTTCATTCTTGCCAAAACTCCATCTCAGATTTTGGGGGCACTAGAAGAGTTAATTTGACTTTATACTCCTCTGCTTCCAGACCAAATATCAACGAGTTTGTTGCCCTGATATAATTGGGTGCCCCAGAAAATAATTCAAGGGCATTAAAAGTCACCCGTGTTTGAGGAATTTATGTATTTATAATGCATTCTAGTCCCACACAAACTGCATCTAATCATTCCTTCAAATAGAGGCCAATAAAAGTTTTTCTCATTTTGATAAGTTGTTTTACTCACTGAAGAACAAAACTGGTAAGTTAAAATATCACTAAGGTCTCACTGGAAAACAATGGTACAAGGTAACTCACTGTTCAAATAGCAAAACCACATTTTTTTTCGTAGCTTGTTATGACTGTAATACAGTTGGTTGAAAAATTTTATTTTGACTGTCTGCTGGAAAGCCAAGTATTTGAATGAAAAGATGTGTTTCATTCAAAGTGTTTCTTTTTGATAAAAAAAGAGATGAGAACAAAACAAAACCCCTCAACAAACTGTTTCTTTGTGTGCACAGAGAACCACACAATCCAAGACACCTACAGGTTTCCTGAGGTGTCTGAGTTTATAAAACAGAGAGACCATTATGTCCTACAGGTTGTGTCAGCCCAAGGACCCAGCCCTCAAAAAAGGAAGAACTAATGAAGTTTCAAAATCATAGCTCCAATAAGACATTAAAATGAACCATCAAGACTTTGACTTTTGAGCCAAAACCATTCATTTATTTGAAGAACTTTTTTGTTCTCTGAATTTTTGTCTTGAAGATGCATTTTTTTAGATGAAAATGCATATATTTAAAAAAAAAGTTCCCTAGCAAGTCATGTGTTTTCCACAGAATGCTGCATTTTGAACCAGTCTGGCATATTAAGCTTTGCCCTCTCTTTTCTCTTGTGTTTTGACCAAGAGAATTTAAGAGCTGAAATTTAATTTACAGCCCTAATTGTATTTAAACATGGTTTTATTTGGATGAATACAGATACTTAGCCTGCTGTTTTTAAACTAAACCAGGTATTAAAATAGCTTAATGAAAAACAGTGGTTGTCTCTTCAACCACTGCTTCTTCTCCAGTAACACAGAAATCTAGTGCATTGTGGAAACAATACTGCAGAGAACAGGGAAAACAGTGTCTAATATTTATCTGAAGCAGTCTGGTTTGAGAGATGACAGAGCGTGATGCACAGAGTGCAGTGAAATGTAAAGCAAACCAGTAATAATACAACAGCTGGGGTATAGATGAGAAGACCTCAAAGTGGGTTTATGTACTTCAGCAACACAATTTGACTACAAGTTCCCTTGCTCTGATGACCCTTGGTGTGGCTTTGCGTGGAAAACAGACTCTACACTGGGAACTAACAAAAGAATCCAGTACATTGCAATAAGGACAGGGTAGGGTAAGGGATCCATGGGTGACAGCATTAACCTGGGACCTTAACAATCTTTAAAAGCAGACACTGCTGTAAAGACCCAGACTAACACAATAGCTTCCTTGCAGACACATGGCCAATGCAGACTTGGGGGTGAATTCCACCCACCACACAGAAGTCACTGTAGGGGCTGAATTTCTCTTGCTTTTATACCAAATGGAAAACACTAAAATTACTGATGAAGCCTCAAAGAGCTCCTGCATCACGTAGCAATTTTTTACAGAATTAAGGAAAAAGCCAAGAACTTTTGGGAAAATAATTAAGCAATGCATGAACTGTAACATAAGCTGTCAGTCTCTTCAATAATTTTGTTCAGAGATACATGGCTTGGTAAATAAGGAAGTTGGAAGTCATAGGTGATAAATCATTCAACTAAAATCTCTCCAAATTTAAGCAACCATGACTAGCCATAACCTGATCTACCAGGGAACATTACATGGTACTCCCATGGTCTGTATTTCCATTAACAGCAGTTGGAATTTTTTGTGCAGATCAAGCAGTAGAATTCCACCATTCACATAACTGGTTTTGGCTTCTTTTTCAAACAAAACTTATTCAATTTTTGGAAAGGTAGATAGCTGGTTATCTGACTTATCCCGATAAAAGAAAAAACTGCAGATCTGCATGGAACACGGACATTTTCTCCCAACTATCAGGTCATTGGATGATGATGGAAGGTCTTGGCAGCTGTTTATCCTGTTGGAAGACCTATCTTCTATATACCACCCAATAATCAGAGTACAGTCATAGCCAGATCTAGACTGTCTTGACTGAAAGTTTTATCTATTTCCCAGAAAGATTATGTCATTAGATATGATCCACTCTAATACGTTTCTGTGCATTAACATGATTTCCATGGTTTTTTGCATCTGTCATTAAAATATAAACCATTAAACTGATATTCCTCGAAGGATTTATGGACCTTATTGATGTTTTTATGATTATGCAATCTGATGTCTGGTAAACCCTAGAAAGCTCTGGGTAGGTGGGGGAGTGCATGTCTGAAAACTAAAGGAGAACTTCAAGCAGGACTTTTGTGTCATTTACTTGCTGTAGAAAGTAATATGATATAATTAAAAACGGTCAGGAAAGATTATTATCTTTTGGCATCAAATTTTAACACATGCAGTAAAATAGAAATTATCAGCCTTGCATAAAACAGATTTTTTTTTTCCTCCCCACACTGGGGGTCCAGTAAAGCCCTGGAACATCCCGAGCTTAAAGAACATCAACCGGATGTAAAACAGAGCTCTTTTTTTAATGGTTTAGGATGGGATATCTTCCCTAGTAGTGGGAGGAAAAAGCTGGAAATGTCAGTGCTTGATCTTTTTTAAGGCTTTGAACTAATACGTAAAATTAAAATGAAGATAAATGAAAATCCTTGTGAAAAGGATTATTAAAGATAGGACAGTTCTATAATAAGCATGATCCAGCCGCCTATGAATTAAGAATGAATCATAATATACAAGCAGTGTGGGGAGGTCTGGAAAGTTTAATCTTCTTGGACGAGTCTGAAAGAACTGAAAGAAAACAGTAATTTTCGTTTACCAATTTAGGTCAGGCAAGGCAAAGCAAGGAAAAGAAAGAGGACCAGAATATGCAGAGTAATTTCGTTCACCAGCAAAAAACATGAAGAGGTTGAAGAGTACTGTTCACACTTTCGCAACAGGCAAATCAAGACTAGAATACCATTAAAAATTGCTGCTGAAAAGTAAGACAAAGTTCTCTACTAGGAACTAAGTCAACCATTTACTGATTGGTCCTAATAGTGTGAACGTTCAGTAGTTTGTAAGCCATGAGTATTTCAGCTGCCAGAGGGTATCTTGCAAACAATACTCGGAAAGAATTCTACTCTGAAACTATTGCAGTTCTTGACAGAAAAACAACAACAGATGAAAGAGAAGTAAAGAGAACTACCTCCTACTCTTTAAAATATTTAAAAATATAACACTAGTGGATATAACAAGTTGTGACAGTGCCTCATGCATCTCCCTCCCCAGAAGGTTCTTCACAATGCTAGGTTTATAGTAAAATACAAATCAGAAATTACAGTTTACTCCAAATAATCAAGTTCCTTCTTGGACTCTAAAGGGAATATTTAGTGAATTGGCCACAAGAGACAACCCTAAGAGTCTGAGAAGGCCGTAAGACTTGTTTTGGAAGCTTCCAGTCTTCCTCTGCATGGGTTTTTCTTACTAAACTTCCATGCAATGCTATTCTCTTCAACTTCCATGCACCACTTTGCTGAGAGGACAGGCCAAACAAAAAATCTTCTACCAACTCATGTCTTTCAGCACCTACAGATTTTACAAGGCCCAAAATCCAGATCTATGGCTAACATAAAATACTTGGACTTGCTGTAGATGTCATGAAATAATGCTAGTGCCTTTTCTTGTGCAGGGAATTGACTTGCAGATGAGCCCAAGGTAGAAAGTTCACAGTTAAAATCTTTGGACTTGAACTTGTCTAAAATTTGGCAAAGACAGATTGCCCATCTGTTATGGACTGAGTTCCCATTGACAGAATCCATATGCTGACTTAATAGCCTGTTGGGATATTTGAAGACGTTTAAAGCCAATACTTGTGCCTTCTACTTTCCTTTCATGGCTTGAATTGAGGTTTTTAGAGCTCAACTCAACTCCATTTCAGATACTCTGGATTATCAAACCTGTGTGCCAGAAACATCACAGATATCCAGTAGGTTGTTGTAACTTTTAGCCCATGACAGTATCAGTTATTACAGGCATGGATATATTTCCACAACTTATTATTACGCTTTTGACTTCTCCAGCTAAATGCAGCTAATAACTGCATTTATAACACAAGCTTGGGAGTGCAATTCCCATGGTTGAGTGTGGCTCGTACCTCACTAATTGTTGGAAAGAAACACTGTCTTTAGGGCTGAAAGGAGCTAGTCAGAGGCAAAAAGCTCCAATTTTTCCTGTGTAATTCAGTGGTTTGCAATTAATGGACCGCTTCTAGTCAGGCTCTTTCCCTATGCAAACCTACTTCATGTATTAATTTGAAGTCCATTTTTGAGTGTCCAATATAGGCACAATGTATTAAGAGCAAGTAGGAGTCACCCTCACCTGCCTCTTCTTTACTGCTAAATACAAGCAACTTTGAGAATGGAAGATTAGATAGGGTTCTGCAGGCCAACATACAACTTCATGGAACCCCTGCTGAAAAAGAGGGGAAACAAACTTTTAAAATACTTTCTTCCCCCTCTTGCCTATGTTCTTTCCTCACTTTGTTATGGAATCCATTTTGATTTCCGTCTGTTATAACTGGTGTCATATCCCAAATCTTCACATTGTGAAACAAGCCTAATTCAAAATACTTCTAGAAAACTTCTAACTGTTTTTTAATAAATATGTAAGTGGGAACAGGCAACTGGATCTTATTTTTTTCTTACTAGCTCACACAACTTTAACTGCACGTAATTTGTCTTCAATGAACACTGAAAGCAACATCTGGAAAATGCAACAATTAAGGAGAATAAATAAAAAGTCACTGAGCTGTTATGCAGTTTTCTGTCTCTAGGTTATTAATTTTCCTATGCTTAGAAAGGAATGGCTCTTAGAATTTATGTAATTGGGCAGACACACAAACTCTTACATTTGTTTCCCTTGAAAGAAAATGCTATTTTTGGTTTTGGTTTTTTCTCATGCAGTTTTGTTTTAACTTTAGGACTGACTTTTGTCAGGATAGGTGTAACAGGAAGCAGTTAGTCAGGTTCAGTTTGGAATGAACATGAGCACTGGAGTACACAACAAGGTTTGTCTTGGTCCTTTATAGGAAGGTGGCTTTCAGGGAACGATCAGTGCACGGGGATCCCACTGGAACAATGGAACAATTGCCTCTGAGAAACAAAACAAAGCAGACTAACAAGACAGAAACCTCACTGACAACCAACATAGTTTCCATGTGAGAAAAACTCTTATGTACAAATGCTTTGAAGCTGTCAGATGACAAGGCAATAAAAACTGCATTCAGCTCTTAGAATGTCACACTGTCATATTAATCAGTCTCACTGGCAGACTTTGCCAACAGATTCAGACTATACAGACTGATAAATGCAAGCAGCTATTTTGTATAGATACAGACACATAATTATCACTTTCCATTTCATTATTTTAGTCTATTAAGAAGGTATTCTCAGGAGACATTATACCAACTGTTTGCATTTGCATTTGCAGCCAGTCTATAACACATTGCTGTATGCGAATGTCAGTGTTTTCCCATATGGTGCTTTGAGAATGAAACTCCCGTTGGATTGAACTCTCTGGGACTAATTGATAAAATCTTGCAACAGATTTTTAAAGTCATGAATATGATAGTCTGTAGCAAAAAGGCAGCAATAAAACACTACTCCATTGTGTCAGAAAAATAAATAAAAAGCTATGCATCCCTTTCATATGCACACATGCGAAATAAAAAATGATGATGATGACGATGATTCTACATTACCAGAATATCCAGATACAGTGGTTGAAATCTGGGCACTCTAGCAATCACTAAAAATGTAGTTTGAGGAGACAATTAATTCTGATTTAGGATTCTTCATTCTGGAGGAAAAATGTCCTAATCACATGATCCGCTGCTTTTTGCACAGGTGTGCTCAGAATCCTGACAACCTGACCCTACCTCAGAAGCCTTAATGCCTTAAAGACCAGGGTTTTCTCTGGGTCGACCCTATTTTATGATGGATTATGTATGGGTTGTCCTCTAGCACCTGCTTGAAGCATAGAAGCATAAAGATGGCAGAAATCATGAAGCTGGCACAAACACTGCATCATGTGTCTGTGTGATTCAGATGAAATGTGAACTATTGGGTCAACAAAGAAAAGAAATAATTTTTCCTCTCATCTATTTTGCTGGTCATACTAGATTATCAACACAACAAACATCAATTTTACAACCACTTTACAATGCTCACTAAACACACAATCAATAACTATATGATCAATGAACATATAAATCATTAGCACTAAGAATGCCTTACTATTAAATCTTTTAGGAAACAGAATACAAGACTATAACAATAAGAGAATAGAACCGAATAGTAAATAGGTGAAACTGTACTATATTTTAGCCACTAGAAAAATACTCAAACTTTTTTTTTACAGAATCACAGAATCAAACTTTTTTTTAATCTTGCATTACATTATCAGCAGAATCTCCAAGGTCCTTAAGTACCTATGTAAGTATATTACAGGTTATGTATGACTTTTTCCTTCCTGCATTTGCAAAATTAATGAAATTTTACACTAAGTATGGTTTATTTTGTGATGAGAAATTAGAGTACTTTAAGAACCTTTCTGTAAATTCAAAATATTATCAGTTAAACTCACCCTATTTATTTTTCAGGAAAGTGGTCCCACAACAGACTACTAGAAAATAACGGCTCTTAAATTCAAGCTAACAAAATGTATTTCAACCTTCACTGGGCATTGTGAAAAGGATTAAACTACACTTTGTCTATTTTAAACTCAAAAAATGGCATACAACCTCTGAAAAATGTCACACTTTGTTCCCAAGAATCCCACAGGGATATAAACTGCTGATAGAGCAGATGTAGCAAGCAGAACCTAAGAGATTTACAGTCCATCCTGAGCTCTGAGCAGGGGACTGCATTTTCCCTGTTAGGTGATGGAAAAGTATCTACACTGTCTTCTCCACTCACATTAAAGTTGCACTGAGCCCCGAAGTGACAGTAACTGGCAATTACTAAGAACACAGTCCAAAATACCCATTTTCTTCAAGGCAAAAAACCTTCTGTCCTCTGGTCTTCACAAAATACTAAAGCTCTAAAAGAGTAGTACCTGGATTTCCAACTGATACTGGTGTGGGATTAAGTTCATCTAAAGCACAGACACCTTAATATCAGCTACAGATCTAAACTAGTCATCATGACTAGTGAGCTCCAGTTACCTAGTCAGCTTCACAGTGCTGGGGCTGTACCAGGAGCTGGGTGGCTCTCCAAGCTCCACTGCCTGCACTGATTGCAGCACCACAAACTACAGCAGGGATTCAGGCATTGAGTTCACAGACACACAGCAGTGTAGGCTGCTACATTTTGATGTCTTAATCGGAACCCATGCAGTCCCTTGTACAAAGTTTTCTGTTTATCTTCTACAGCCATTGGTAAAATTCTTATTTTTGTCAATCTGATATGGCAAATCTGCAATATTTTCTGTGCAATGGAGAAAGAAATGAGCAGTGTGGGGGTATTCACAAAATATTTGCAAACGCACTATGACACACGTATAAAGCATCTCAGCAAAAACCATTTTAGCAATGAGATGAATAATCTATTCTAAGTACGTATGGAAAGAAAAAGTATTTTGAGAATCATCTTCAATGTACAAAACAAGCTAAATTGGAGATGTTTTTACTCCAATCAGCCACTCTAAATAGAGCTATTGTAACATGATCCAACATTGATGGCATTTTTGCTGGGAGTAAAATTTTGTCATTAAAAACTTGTTGGTGAAATACCACTCCACAAATGCCTTAAGTGAACAGCAAAGGCCTATTTCTCTGAGCCAACAGAGAGAATCTACACTAGAAGGCATTATAGAGCATGGATATATAATCCACTAATTTCATGCCTTGCATCTGTGAGTCTTACAAATGACATTACTCTTTTCTAAATTAATTTAGGCCCATTCAGTCAAATGAAAGCACTGGAGAACTAATATAAACTAGAATTTCCTGAGCCATTACTTTCTGTCTTCCAAAACCTAAGATTCTATGCTGATTTTACTGGCTAATTGTAACTGGCAGGTCATTTGCAGAATAGTAAAAGCAAACCACTTCATGATGGGTACAACAAATTCAATGTATTCCTTTGTGGCCTTAACTCACAGAAACTTTCTCCTGAGGAGATTTATTTCTCAGCTCAAGATGAGTTTCTAGACGACATGTTGATCATGATATATTGGAACATATATTCAGGTAAAAATGAGGGGAAAAAAAGCAGTAGACTACAACAGTAAGCTTTTAAATAGGATATTTGTATTTTGCCTGAAATTTTTAGGGTTTTTTTTAGTTATGCTCTATAGGCAGGGCTACATGATAGTATTATTTGCACCTCAAGAATTTCTTTGAGAGCACTATTACCGATTACAATGGAAAAAGAGGAAAATTTAGCCCATTATGAATAAATTTGGCTTTGTGTTATGTTTTATAAACACAGCTCCTATGCAGAGATAAATTTTCCTCATTTTACTCAGAAAAATGCTTTTCAATAAGCTTTGTGGTGTTTGTATGACCAAGTGTGAATCAGAGTTTACTGTTAACTGAGTAAAGAGGACATATATATTTATCCTTTATATTGAAGCCTGGACGTGGGAAGGTGGTTAGTTTACAATCCACTGGATTCAGTGGCAAGATTTTTCCTGTCCTGTACACATAAAAGTCTGGAGTTAATTCTCTGTGGATGTTACCAAAAGCCTTGGCATCACTCTGAGAGGTAATAAAGGAAAAACCTTACCTATTTTTTTTGAAGACCTTAAAAGCCTGCCTACCACAATTAGTGAGGACACTGTTTTTAGCACCTGGAATCACCTTGATTGAATATGCCAATCTGGCACATCAGATATAGCTATAACTTAAAGTAAGGTTGGCTACACAGTGTCTCCTGACATACTTCTGCTAGCCTGGGTATGGTGCCACACTCATGAGCAAGTCTTGTTGGTAGCAAATCTAACACAATAATGCTTTTGATGATGAGCTAGCAGTCACAAGACAGGTAAACTATGCTTCTGGTTCCTCTACTCTTGTTAATATGTCTTTGAGGAGAGACTGAAGGTTACCAGCTCCTAGAAATAAACCCACATTTTTGTTTTGTCTCTCTGCGTGTGTGTGTGTGTGTGTGTGTGTGTGTGTGTGTGTGTGTGTGTGTATGTGTTGGAGCTTTGGCTTCCAGCAGCTACACCGCAAGCTCAAGAGGCCTTGCTTTAGTCTCCAGTTCTGTGAAAATTAAACAAACACTCCTAAAAGTGACAAATTTCTACACACATATTTTATACAACAGAAGTCCCAAAGGAATTCTGTTCTTGCCTACCCTGACTAAGGAAATGACAAATTAAATCTCCAGCATGAAAGGTATTTGCTTCAAACTCTTGTCTACACTGTTTAAGTTCCTTCCCTTAAGTGCTTACTGGAGAATCAAGGAGAGAAAAAAAGTATTAAGAATTTTTGCATTAACATTAAAAAAAGCTTGTACAAAGGAATCTTTAAACCTTTTAGAGTCTTGCTTTCCTTCTTATGATGATTGTTTGTCTTTTCTACATCCTTTTGGGCCTCAATTCAGTAAAATACTTAAGCACAGTACTTAATGTAAAGCATAACCTCAATTTCTACTGGATTTGAAGCGTGGTTTGGGGTGATTTACTGAATCATAGCCTGCATCATTAATGTTTCCTTTCAAACTCAACATTTTTCCAGAGAAATAGAAACCAGGAAGATTCTCTAAAGGTTATCCCACTGAAAGGAAGGATCAACGAGAAAGCCATCAAAATTTATAATCCACCAAGGCACTGAATTTATCTGAATGCTAGAGAGACTTCAGCCTTAGGGCATTCACCTGACATTCCTAGCCCAGGTTTGAAAAGCTCAATTATAAACAGTGATGAAAATAAGTAAAGTCAGAATTCCACAATTATTTTAAAAAAGCAATATAATTAATTCACACCAAACTGATCATTAGTTTGTAAGTAACAGGTGACTGATGTTGCAAAAAGTGGGTAACACTGTCTTTGCAATTCCTCCTGGCAACTAGCTTCTGATGGGAGTTTGCTTCTTTTCAGGTTTGCCTGCTAAGATTTACCACCAAATGCATGTAATTGACTGTTATTTTACAAGCGCCTTCTTGCTACATATCACTCAAAAAAATTAAGATAACAAGGAGTAAGAGAATCAAAAACATGTAAAAAATAAGTGTCTGACCGACTAACAGATGCAAATAGATGTGAACCGAGACTTTAGCAGACTAATATCATTTTAGCCAGGTAAAGCTTAGCCAGAAATCCTTCTCTATATACGGAACATACGATGCATGAGCTTAGTAAATCATCACCACGCAAATCATTAAGACACTATCATATAACGAGAGTGAAAGCATGATGGTTATTAAAATGGTTCATGCATATCTTCACAGGAGCTTTGCAAAGTAAGGACAACCTAAGTTTCTTACCTGAGCTTTTATTAGTTTTATTCTGCCTACTCTTTACTTGCTCAGTCCATAAGGTAGGATAACGAGAAGCTATATCTAGGAAAAAAAAAAGGCAACAGAAAATACTTTATAAATGTTAACATTTTTAAAAGTTATTAGCAACTGAATTTCAAGTGGCTAGTTTTAAAGAAGCATGTATCTAAAAAAAAAGGGCACACTGGTTTATATTACGGCAGTCAAAACCATTATTCATGCAAAGGTATGAATAGTCCTTTCTTTATCCTATTTGTACAGAAGGTTGAAAGAAATTCTTTTAGACTAAAATTATGCTTAGTTAGAATAAAAATCTCCTAGTCTGGACCCAAAATATGTAATGGCTGCAGATCAGATTCTGCAAGATGAGCAGTGAGTTGTAAGGCAGCCACAACATAGGACTGTTGTTGCTTATTTAATGAGCAATGAAATTCTCCAGAGGCAAATAAGCCTCACAAAACATCAGCCTTAACGACGATTAGTCATTATGCTGAGGATAGAATTTACCCTTTGATTTTTTTTATTTGAACATAGAGGTTTAATCTGCACTTTGGCTCAAGTCTAAAACCTGTGTCTGCCCTCAGTAGCGACAATTAAAATTGTTCGTGCTGGTCTCCACAGGTACAGTCTCATCTCAAGATTATCACACAAGGTTCACTGCCTGTAAGACTCTATTATGTTCATTGTCCTTGTTGTTCCTGAAAAAAGTACAGATGCTTCCAATTTCTTGCAACCGCCCCAGCAGTTATAGATACTCTTAAGACAGCATTCGATGTTGTGGAATACAGTCCATGACTCCATAGTTTAATACCACATTGTTAAATTTGCTCACCTTCTTCATCACCTTGAGGCTGAGTCTCCAGCGCAGGAGCTGAGGCATCATCTGAATTCAGAATGGAAAAGATTTGCAAGGAGACTACAATTATGAGAGTAAGCTAAATAAGTGTACATACATGATTGAAAATAATGATTTGCACATAGCCCCGGCCAGTAAACAACAATTTAAACATTCTTTATAGGCACTACACAGCATAGCTGTATTACAGATACAGACAACAATTTATAAATGGATAGAGTTTGAGGTTATGGATGATGAATTTATTGCACAGTCTTTGGTGATGCATGAAGCGATCAAGTTGCTCTCTGAAGTGTAACCCTTCATTTCAAATGCTGCACATTGATATCTAGATATTATAATGGAAAAATCAGCATTTCTAAAGAAATAATTAGATAAATGTATGGAAGAAGCGAGACCTGTGAAAGCAAAAACAGTCCGGAGAGAATGGGTGGCTGCAGGCACCTTAAAATCGAAAGGTTTTTTCAGCACAGCAGGATCTATCTAAGAATCAAGTTGATTTTGTAAGTAAGATTCACGGATTATATAACCAGAATATAGTTCGCACAACTGTTATCCTCTGGTCAGCATTCTCCATCCACCCACTACCAACCATTACTGCAAGAAAAGAGGGAGGGAAAATTACAGAAATGACAAGAAGATGTGAGTCATTTTAGAATCAGTAAAACACAGTGGACGTAGTGCTGGAAAAGAAAAATTGAATATAAAAATTATTTAAATCAGCTTTTGCTAAAAAGAGTGGTACCAAAGACCCATCTTTACTTTATTATGGTTTTCATTTAAAACTGTTGCAGATGTGGGGTAAATACGACTCAGGAGGCCATGCTAGTACATATTTTCCAGTCACTGCTGTTTCCTGTGGCATGGAGCTAACTCCAAGACCAAGGTGTACTGCAGTAAACAGCATCTTCCATGCAAAGGTTTTATTACTATTTCTTGCAGTTTCGCAATTGCATCGCAGACCAAAATAGTTTCCAGATTGTTTTCCTGGCATTTTCATGGAAGACAGAATCAAAGGTAACTGAGAAGCTGCTTCTGGCATGTAGCCTGACCTGGGTAACAGTGAGCAGCAGCTTTTAGGCTAACACACTATCTCTTTCCTTTTCTTCTACTGCAATTCAGAAGAGCCTCCTGTTCTCTTTGCTTTCACCATCATTATTGGGGTTTTTTTAATGTCTGAGTTGTCCTTAAATCATACAGAGGATTTGGGGTCACTCTGACCTTTGCCTCTAGAGGTCATAGTCTAGGTCACAGCAAACACAGATACCAAGTAGATGTTGATAGCAGGTAAACCCAAATTTCCAGCCATAGAATAGTGACCTCTATGCTTTCCACAAAACCAAAGCAGCAGCAACAGGAACGTTTTTTTCAATGCAAAATTATCTAACCAAGGCATAAGGAGATTTCTTTTAAGAGTGCTCATTCCTCATGTTCACACAATGGCAGGATTCTTCGCTCCAATGCTATGAAAGACTGTCACTCCTCATTAGTTTTGCTAGCATTTCTGTGGTGTCCTCTGGGTGGTGGAATAAGACCATTGATTAATTTCAGAGAGGCCATCAGGTATCCTAGTGTACTGAAAATCAATAAATATATCTAAATCATTGAGCAGTATGTGATTCAGAAAACCCAGAATTTTAGAAGATATTACCAAGGGCCAAGCCAGAAACTTGGGTTTGCATTTAAATGACATTTTCTAATCATCTTCTGGTACACAACTTTGGTTTGTGACACAGTTAATCTTATGTAATTACCTGAAATTCAGCATAATGCTGCAACATCAGAAATAATCACCCCAATCAAAATTAGCCTCCTGAACTTTGTTCAAGCACCATTTAAAACAATTTTGGTGTTGGTGTTGTTGTTGTTGTAATACGAGATACGTTTAATGATTGATATGAGTTAGATATCTCACAGACTAATTGCACAATTCTTCCTGGTTGGCACATGCATACCAGTCCATATATGTATATATTTAAACACTAACCTGTTTAAATTCTGTTTGCTGTCAGAGTTCATTTACCAAGAATACAGTCCTGCAGTCAGCTAAGAATCAGAAAAAAGGGATGTGATCCCAACTCTGACACTTGTGCTTTTCAGAGTCTAGATATTTTCCTTGGATAGAGGAGAGAACGGTAGGGCCAGAGAACATACTTAAGGGAATATATTTTAAGCTTCATTTCTGTTCAGTTTAATGTTTAAATTTACAAACATGCAAACAAAACTCCTGATCTCCAATAACTGCAGCTGGAAATTTTCTTTCAGTATTGGAATATCCAGAGAAAGCAAAGTGCACAACTACAACAGATATGGCTCACCAGATCCATATCTATGAGACATCTTGGAAGGGGAGACTGTCTCAAGTCTATGCTGTCTCTTGAGTAGAGTCCTCAAGAACATATCTTGAAGGTCAGACACACATCCTCTGGAGCACTGAGAACACTGTGAACCAGACTAAGCTTGCTGAGCTACAATACGGGCAGGCACTCCTGGTTAGTCCACAGGAACATGCAGAGGAAAGAGGAGCAGAGAGTGTTATGGTTGCTTCAAAAAATACTACTGTGCAAGCTGAGCTACAAAATATGTTTTACTACACTGGCTGTGAAGCTGAAGCACAGCTCCTTAACTCAGACTTATGATCCTGGTCCCTACTGCGTGACAGTCTCTAAAGAATTTGGGATGTCTCTGACAACATTACTGTATTTAAAGCATAAGGCAGTGACCATCTGGAAGAAGGGTGAGGAGAGGAAGATAGCAGCATTTGAGAAGAAACAGGGACCACCTGGGAACCAGGTCAGAAGCCTTTCATGCTGCAGGCTTGTGCTGGAGAAGAAAAACAGGTCATGAGTAAAATGCAATCATGTCACTTGAGACACAAATATACGTGGTAAGAAGGGAGATTTGATAAACTGTGTTCATTTCCTTGTTCTATGACTGTTCATTCAGGGTTCAGCAGCTCAGCTGCCACAGCCAAAAACAAAAATAAAGGATTCCAGACAAGTTTTATATATGGGATAGTTCATTCAGTTCAAAGCTGAAAATGAAAGTCCAGACCTGAAGCAAATGGGCAACCTAAGGTTAGCAGAACCCACAATTTGTCTGGAAATACATAAAGGAACAATTTTTCAGCACTTTGTAATTATTAGCCTTAAAGAAATACTGACTCTTTAAGCCTAACAGAACTATAGTTTATTTAAATGTTAGTTTATTGCAATACTGCAAAAGCTCCTGTAAAAAAAAATCAATTATATTTACAGTACTCCAAACAGATAGGCATTAACATTAGAACAAAAATGAGTAATTTCTTCAAAATTAATTTATGCAGTGTAACTGACAGAAATATTCAGTATGTTTTTTTCAGCTGAATCTAAAATTCTTTTAAGTGTTTGGAGACTGTAAGCTTTAGTTTTGTTTACAGCATAGACATCTCATTTAAATCTACCAGCTCTGTTGTATTCACATCAGATTTTGTCCTGACAAGAAGATATACATCATCATCTATACCAAACAACAACAATCTTCTGGTCATAAATATAAGCCATTGGATAAATTAATCACAATATAAAGCAAAGTGCTGGGTCCAAGATGACTCAAGCACGGATTGCTATGGAAATAAAGTGAGAAATCCAGTTCCCAAGATTTTGGGACTGCAGAATGGTGTCTTTATCAAACAGACAGAATAATCTGTCCTCCAGAAAAAGCAAAAAGTATGGGAAAATATGTCAGAGTATAGCTTTGGGAAGGAAAGTTCTCTTCCGAACAGCATTGAATTGCAAAGTCTGTAGGACTGAGACTAGAAAAATAGTGTCTACGCATATATACATATACATAAATACATGCATACATATATATATATATGTTTATACTTATAAGTTTACTAAGTGTCTACAATGCAAACACAAAATTAGTAACATGTATGCATGCATATATATTACATATGCAGCTATAATATAATGCAAATTTATATTGATAGTTTAAATATATGGAAAACCACAGTAGTGTCTCCCACAGCTATTTCAGCCTCTATTTAAAGGCCAGCTAAGATATTTACCTGTTTTGCCTGCACCTTCTCTTTGTGGCAGCTTCTCACTCACTGAACCTGCAATTGGAAAAAGGAATTAACCAGAAAAATACTATTTTTACTTCTAATGCTATCTAAGAAATACAGTTCAGCTTTAATGATTCATTTTTGTATATTACAGCAATAAATATCAGCAAATTCTTCCTTTGCAAACCAAAGGGTTTAGCTTCGCCTGACTTCTGCATTTGTGTGCAATCCATACACTGTCAGGCTCCACTGACAGTGGATTCAGGACCTGAGAAAGAGGTAGCATTTAACACTACACAGATACAAGTGCAAGAACATGCTCACGTGCTGCAGGATCACCCTTTCCCTTCCCCACTGCCCCAGCAAGGACAGGTTCTGCAGAGGAAGGAGCATCACTCCCTCGTGGTCCCTTGCACAGGGCAGCTCCCTCCCTCTGCCCAGTCTCGCCCTCACACCTCAGCTGCTCTGAGGAGCTTTTTCAGCCTCTAGCCCAGGCCTGGCCCAGATTAAAAGCTGTCCCTTTTCTGCTTTAAAGGCTTCACACAAAGCTCTGTGGAAACCCTGTGCTGGTGTGGGAAAGCGCCTGTGTGCTGGGGGGTAGCAGGAACACAGAGCCTTATTCTGAGCCTGAGCCTGAGCTGGGCTCAGGACACCTCCCCAGAGCAGAGTGGCCTTTGGGAGAAGAGACAGCAGAGGTGAGAAGAGAGTCAAGATTACAAGAGGTGAGTTTCAATAGCTATTCTTCCAACCTGGTTTCCAACCCAACCCAGAATCCAGCCTTGCTTTCAAGCCATCGAGAAATGGAGAATCCACTAGTTTTCTTAGTAGTTTTTCAAGGAGGCAATTGTCCTTAGGGTTTAAAATAGAAATCCTTCCTTATTTCTTGCTTAAGTGTCATTACATCCATTTTTATGATTCTAATTACTAGCCACTTTTAAACAATTTATCTGTCTCTGATGCATTAAAAATCACCTTTAAAAGTGGTATTTTTCTCTCTGAAGAGCCACATGGAGTGATCAAAATTTTAAAATATGAAGTCTCAATTCTTACCACCTAGTCTCTTCTTAGATACACCTGCTATAACAAAAAAAAAAACAAAACCACACATCTGACAGATGCTTTTATGTGTGAAATAATTTAGCTGCCTTTATTTTCTTAATTTATTCCCCCAGAAAAAACTACTTTCACTGTGTTTAAAACACACTAAAGAAAACCCAAACCTTGCAGCACAATAATTGTTTTCTGAAAGGACAATTTAAGTAAGAGAACCCACTAAATCACAGGCCTTGCTTACCATGCTGAACTGATGGTTACTTCAGCAGGAAGTTTAGACATGGAGTCTGCCAGTGGGAATATGCCTAACATTACAAATCAGCCCTGCTGATTTTAAAGCCTCCATAAAAGAATACATGGCAGTGCAGCCAAGCTGGTAACCTACTGATGGATTCAGTTCTTAATACAGCTTTATATATCCATATTACAGCTTCATGTAACCATATTAAAAAATTCTTGTTTAGACTTGTTTCCTTTTATGGCAATAGTGTACTTTAGTGTATTTTTATGATATTATATTCAAGAAACTTAGTGATTTATCAGTATTAATTCAGGCAGGCAAAATAAAGTTGCTATCATTGTAGGAATCATATCCAAGGGTGCTTGGGATAGCTTGCTCTAAATAGACTCCAATACTAATCCATGTTGTTCAGTCTGAAAGGGAGGCAGATTTTGTATCTATGCTGAAGCCAAAAGATCTGAGTTTTTGGTGCTTGGCTTGCATTTGATAAAAAGCTCAGCTTGAACTCAAATAAGATGTTCCAGTGTTCGGAAGTACTACATACAAAATTATAGGTTTTTCTAATTGCACTAAATACCAGTGATCCAATCTTTCCTCAAGTTTCATCCAGTTACTATTAACTGTGTAGTTTCTGGATCTCATTTTGATGCGCAGGCTTATAATTATAATTTTCTTGCAAATCCAGATATTTTAGGCCTGACTCTCAGTCACACAAGCATTTTAAACAGATTTTTCATTTGTGAGTAAAAATGATGTCTCAGCAGGGGGAATATGTTTGATGAACTGCCACTGACACCCACTCTGCTGCAGTATGGCACCAGCATTGTCTCTCTATGTACATGCAAACTATTATTATAAATTGAACTCAGTTTATACATAAGTAATTTAACACACTGTTGAGATTTATATAGTATTCCACATCTTAAACTAAAAGCAGGAAAATCTTTCCAGATGCATTCACATTACTTAATCTATATGAGAAATGGTGAGAATGACTACAGTCAGGCACAATTGAATTTGATTTTTTTTTTACCCTAAATTTTCATGGAAAATTAATGGATGGAGGAAGAGAGTGACATTAACAGTACTAAAAACTAACTTTATCATACTGAATCTAATTCCAGTAAGAAATTAGAGGAATTCTATTAAATTAGGTTTACTAGGCTAACATTAATTTTTTAGTCTTAGGAAGTCAACAAAAATATTCACAGTATTTCCTATAAAGGAAAACCTGTGCCCTTCATAAAGTTCCACCTGAAATTTTCAATTTATGCAGCAGAAACTTTTCTTGTTGTCTCCAAATTCGAGGTAAGGAGTTATTGAGTTTGTACCTTTTTCCTACCATTTTCTGAGTATATTTAAGGTAGAAGCACTTCTAGCTTAAATGGTGATAGAGAGTTGCATTTGCAAGTTTTTAGGAAATTGTGTCTTCATTATCAAGATGAATCCCCACATTTTCAGCTAGGCAAGAAACAAAAACAGCAACTTACAACTTATCTAAAAGTTAGGCAATGCAATTGGCTTCCAAGTTTTCAGTACATTGTAAGCAATGAAATCGCCACATAAATAAGTATCCTTATGGCATGATGGAGGACAGGGAGGGATATTAGATTCAGCAGCATTACTTTAACAGGAAGAATTTAGTACCATTTGAGCTTGTACACTTGCTTAACCATCTATCTATTTATGATTCAGATGAACTTTTTTTTTAAAGGCAGACATATTCATGCCTTAGTTTACTTCAAACCCCACAATTCCATCCAATTTCACTCTAACTGCATCTGAGGCACAGTAAATCTTCCAAAGGAATGTGAAGTGAGTTTTGTGGTTTGTGATTTTAGCATATCCATTTTCTATAGCTACGATCATATGGGGTTGGGCCTTAAAAGAGAAGGTGAAAGTCTATTATTAACTAGTTTACATAATGATTTCTGATCTCCTGCTAAAAAATATTTGATACGTAATCACTGTATGCAGATATCAAGAAAAGTAAACTCCCCCTGCTCTTCCTGTCTCACCTATGGCTGTGTCTGACCGCGTATGTATAGGCAAAGTTCTGTGTATGAGGACAAAATATCTCCATGATTCAAGGATGGATACTTTTCTCCAGCTAACAAAAACAATTTAATGGATATTTTAAAATTTCATTGCCTTCCCAAATATATTTTTTTCCATCATATTATCTGATCATAATACTATATTGGAAGAGTTCCGAATTTCTAAAGGTATTTATATTTTGGTCATAAAAGATGATCACATCATCCTAATTAAAAGGTAGCAAAACTGCTTCACTGGAGAATAAAACATGTCTCCATACCTCTGCAATCTCACTGGCAGGAGCCCAGCATATTTAATAGGGCATAAACCCCCTACAATAGCCAAACACTGTATTTTCCAATGATAATTTAACACCTGCTTCTCAACTTCTGCCCCATTTCTCAGGACTCCCTGCCTATGGAATTCCTGTAGTTCCCTAAAGTGCTGATAACAGAGATGGAGAGTTGTAAAAATGTCTTTTTTAAAAGTCTGGTGTTCTTTAGTGAAAGTATTGGGAGACATTCATCATTTTTAAGGAGCTTTCTTTTTAATACCGTCATGGGAATATGTTTGATTTACTGTCCCTCTCACCATTGCTCCTGAAATAGTGAAGACTATTTTCATGGAGTGGAACAGCATTTTGAGATTTATCACATGTGTCTTAGCAGCCAAATGCTGACGTGGGAAAAAACGAACAGGATGGAAGAAGAGCCTCTTTCAGGTAAAGATAAAGAAATTAAAGCAAAGGTTTACATAAAACAGTTGGAAAGCCCTGCATTTTTTAGTGCTGCTCATCCTTCCACATCTGACGTCTCTAGCACAAAAGGCAGCTTAAGTAAGAGCAAGAAGAACAACTCAATGAGCAAAAAACGGCTCAGGCAGCTATTGCTGATGTTCAAAAAATATACATGGGACAGTTTTACACTTACGGGATCTGAGATAACTTTAGGAAACACCAGGTTATTCAGCTAACCAACATTAACAGTTAGAGATGTGTAGAAGCTGTCTCGCACATCCAGTATCACACAGCACATGGCAAGCATGGATAACAGCTGGAACTGGTAAACCAAACTCCTAACTGCCCATCCTAAATTCTGCTCCATATTTCCCCTATTAAAATTCAGGTTCTTCCAGACTGCCATGTTCTTTTTTCTTACTTCTGGGCATTCACCAAAGGTTCCACTGGGAGAAAATGAAAGGCAAGAAATTATCTCATAATTTCAATTTAGCAGTTGATGAAACGTGTTTGAACCTTATCTGAAGTTGCTGAAGAACTAACCTAGAACTGAAAATTAACTGAACATTTTCATTAAAACAAGAAATTTTCATACATTCCATGGTAGCACATTACCTATGAGAAAAACATTATAAAAGCATCTTGACTGTCTGTACACATTTTCTTCTAAAGGAAAAATGTGGCAAAAGTGGTCTTGGGAAAAAAAGGTATGGTACAGTCAAACTGAGAAATTCGCATAAGTGTCTTTGAAATACCTGTAGCATCCAACCTGCAGAATGCACAGAAGCAAGTGAAAATAAAGAAACATGCTGGTATCAGGATGCCACCATTGCAGGAGATCTGCCTGCAGACCAAAAATAGCAAGGCAATTCCTGCATCAAGGCTAGGAAGACACAGTGTATTGGGACTGACAAGGGACAACAGCACTGCCAGAAATGGCATCTCTGTAACACTAGTTAAAACAGGAGTACATCTACGCAACTTCAGCTGACCCACTAAAGTTTTGATTATAATTTCTGTGCATAGTTGTAAAAATATGAAATATGATATAAAAATAAAAAAGTACAAAAGAGAATCAGTAGTGATCTGGAAAACATCAACAGTCTTACGAGGAAAAAGAAACCAACTCCATTATCCTAAACAGATGGCAATTTTGAATGTATGCTGGGAAATAGGATAAGAGTGCAGTTGTGCATCAGACTTTCATTTCGCAATATACAAGTTTTTTGCCTTATTATACCCAATAACTTTCTGAGAAAATCTGTAGCTGTCTTCTCTGTTGAATGAGAAGGTTTCTCCAGATCTCTCAAAACTGAGTCCTTAGCCAATACCACTGCAAAATCCCCTAGCATTTCAAGTCTTACTTCCAAAGTCTGCTGTTGCTGGACTTCTTTCCTGAGGGACAAAGGAGAAGTGGTGAACAGTAAAACATGAGAACACTGATACAAGCAGGGGATGAAATGTGCAGAGATAACCCCATTGGGTCTCATAACAACTGAAAAATTGCCCACAATCTTTCCATGGACCAAAATCAGACCCTGCATACTCACCTGTGCCCTGGAGCAGTTTGTTTACCTCTGAGCTACTAAATTCAATTTGAGTGCTACTATGACCTTCATTTTAGCATTTCTGTGAAAATAACTTCCCTTTCCACCCCTCCAAAAACGAGCTGAAGCAGTTCGGCAGTTTATTTGTTAGACATATGAATGTACCTTTGAGAGGAACTAGGGTTAGGTTCCTGTAGAGCTATAGAGTAATTCTCATAGTAAATGATTAATTATCTGGGAACTACGCTGCAGCTGCTCCTCAATAATACCAGTACAAACACAAAAAGTGAAAATACAGCAAGTAATTCAACAACATTTTGAGCCAAAATAGTGCCATGTGTTATGAGACAGCTGACAATCTCTCCAATTATTTATTGAACTTTCAGCATCAGCATAACCCTTTTTTCACTGATGTCAGTGAAAGGCAGGGAGGAAGCTAAAAATGGGTTTTGAAGAGAAAGAAACAAAGGTGCACTCTCAGAGAAGTCCTGGCTACCGATGTAAAAACATCTCTACTCAAAATTACACTGAAGTGTGTAAGTGCTGTCCTAGCCATACCATCATGGAATCACAGAATGGTCTGCAAGGAACTTTAGAGTTCATCTCACTCCAAACCCCCTGCCATGGGCAGGGATGCCTTCCACTAGACCAGGTTGCTCGGAGCCCCATCTGACCTGGCCTTGAACATTTCCAGGGATAGTGCATCCACAATTAAAGAAGACACATCCATGTGTCTTCTGAAGATGCAAATCAGTCATAAATGATAATTACACTAAAATGAAAATGAATGAATATTTTTCTCTATTTTAAGGTTTCTAAATATTTTATATTATTTCTCAAAATTGAGTCTTGTTTCACAGTGACTCTTCTGACAGGATTAAAAGGAATATTCAGAAGAGTATTATTTCTGGATAAAGTTCACCTACAGCAAGACTATTGAAAGATTCTGCAAGTCATTTTAAACACAAAGACCTTAAAAATAGAAATAACTTCCTGTAAACTTTGCTGAAACTTTCTCAGTGATCTCTTCCTTCCCCCATCTATTTATTAAAAACATCAACGTTGTGCTTGAATGATTGAAGTAGATCAGGACAGGTAAATTCATTTATCCACTTTCTTTTTCAGCTTCGTTCACATTACAGCATTGGCTTTTTACAGCTATTTCTTCCACTTTCTGACAGAGAATGGTGCTGCAGCACAAATAGTTATGCAATAGATAGAGTGTGCAAGTATTTGTAGAGCTATTTCTGTGCAATTCTCTCAACCTCTAGGGGTGTAAACAGCAATTCTGACAACCGTTCATACACTTGGGATTTACACTTATCATCGGTGTTAATGAAACAGGGTCAGAAGCAAATCCCTAAAAAACAGAACCTGTTAATTGTCCTGATGAAAGACAAAAGGCAGCATGCAAGGCAGGGAGTTTGATTTGCCAGTTAATTTCTGCAGGCAATTTTTTCATTTTGCTCTTAATGCTTTTTTTTTTTTTTATTTCTCCTCTGGATTTGGTCATTCGTGGAATGTGCTGTGGGAGTTCTTTCACTGGGCTATGTTGCAAATGGGCATTCCCACTAGGTTTTTTCCTTTACTCT
Source organism: Oreocharis arfaki (assembly GCA_013398015.1). NCBI lineage: Eukaryota > Metazoa > Chordata > Aves > Passeriformes > Paramythiidae > Oreocharis > Oreocharis arfaki. The sequence goes on along the minus strand of VZRR01011209.1, from coordinate 915,477 downwards.
AACTATTCGAATTATCAAAAAAGGCAAATCCTTCTGAAAATGTTTTTGCAATGAGTTTATGTGCAAGGGAGTTTACAACAAAAAGCACTCTATCAGCAATTCAGTCACCTGGTTTCATATATGGACACATAAATATAGTATAAATAACCACTGCAGAAAACCTTCAACAGCTAGAATAATGTACAAATAAAGTAGATGGATCCTAGAATCACAGGAAGGCTTAAGGTGGCAGTGACCTCAGACTTCATGCACAGCTACACGAAAAGATAGAGCAACCTTCTCAGAGCCTCATCCAGTTGAATTTTACCAAACCCAAAGGATGGGGCATCCACAGCTCCCACCACCACCTGTTTTTGGGCTGAACCACTCTTCCAGGGAAAACTTCTTTTGCTTAAGTCTAAGCAGATGCCACAGATAAACTCTGCTGTTCTTGACATACTGTCATACAACCTGGCCAGCCAAACAAGATTTACCTGGGCAGCGGGGAGTTTTGTGGGCCACAGCAGTACCACTGATAGGACGACCATTGGGAGTGACACACCAGCAGTATCCAGTGTAACTGTGGCACTGAACCTGTCAGAAACAACAAGAACCATGTGCAACTTGTCAGACACAAGCCTGTTATCCCACAGCATTCATGACATATGAGCACAAAAGACTTATTCAGCCAACTATATTGACAACACAGTGGACCCATCTCAGTCCTATATATGATTTTTTAGCATAGAGTATTTCAAGCGAAGTGTGGTAGGTCCTTCAGAATCAAATGGAAGAGAAAACTATTGAAATATGTGGTTGTTTACACCCTGTCCTAGATGAGTGAGGTGCAGGTGCTACAAAAACCTCACAAGGAAGTTCCTCAAGGGACACATAAACTGTTACTGAAACAGGCAATCCTGATTTTTTTTTTCCACATGGAGAACATATTGTTCCACCCACTGAAGGAGTGGGACAGAGTGCTTCTGCCAGCGTTATTCATATCCCAAGCTGTCAGAAAGGAAACTCTTGGAATTCTACTCAGAAATCAATTTCATTATATTTTCTAAGGGCCAATATCACTTCCCTCATCATGCTTAAAAAGAGAAAGATTGTCTTCTGCACAACTCCACAGCTGAGATGCAGTACAGAGGTGGCAGAAGGTGATCATGACTGGAATATGTACCTCAGGATAAGCTTCTAACTGTGTTCCTTCTGAATTCCGTGATCTAAGTAAATTAGTCTCAGACCACATTCTTGTGAAGAAATTCAGCAGAGAATACAGAAGGATTCTGTATGATTCATGCTTTAGCACTTAAGATATGGATTCCGGTTGCAAGATTTCTGGTTCAAATCAGAAACAGATCACAAATTCCAAGCATTTTACCATCTGATGAGTATTCAGGGGGCTACAGGAATGACTCAGCTGCCTCATCCTAGAAGAACAGGGAGTGTAATTCACCAACAGTGGTAATGTTTGGCTCCTTTGCTAGCCAACTAGCAAAGAGAAAAAGAGAACAAGGACTCCATACATAACACAGATTTTCCTTCCATTTTTTTTTTGACGTGTTGGCACAAATTACATTTAATTTTGAAGTGACATTTCCCTTCATTACATTTGTCTCTTTTCAAACACACATACTCTGACTTTCCAGTCTTGCAAGACACTGAATGAAAAATTTTCAACCTGACTATATGTGCCGTCATCATTGCATTCTGGGATAAACACTTGTTGAAATTCTTTGCGAGCTTGTTCTTGGGTGTACTTCCTCTCAGCCACACATCTGGAAACATCTAGAGAAAGGGAAAAGATTAGTCATTTGGATGATGCAATACGAAGAAAAGATAGGTGATCATCTATATTATGAAGGAGACGGTGCTGAAACTCATGTAAAAAGAATCAGAATTTTAGTAAGTGGAAATATACCATCAACTTGCATTAATTTTAGGGAAGAAAACCAATGCAGGACAATAATTTCTGGACAATAACCCATAACTGGGAAATGAAATGGAGAGATGCCTGGAGAAATAACCTTTCTGTTCCAAATGCCACCAAAGAGCAGAAGCCCAAACAGGGCTTTTCCTCTTCATTTAACACAGCAATAGCTGCCACACTGCACCACACAATATTCTTTCAGAGCTGGTGGCAGCAACAGCTTTCTAGTGCTTCAGGAAAGGCAAAAGAGGCACTACAAGGTATCTGTGCTCCTGCTGCCTTGTACTGCCTACTTACTGCAGTTAGACAGCAGCCTCAGCAGTGACTACAGATGTCACCATCAGGCTAATAAAAAAAATGAAATATATTGTACAGTGCAGGGACTTATTGGGAAGGTGAGTCAATAAGAATTTTGGACATGACTGATTCATATTATGCTAAAATTTGATATGAGAGTTTATTATTTAAGCATGGCACATCAAGTCTCCCACATGGTTCTTTTTTGTCCACTGTGAGGTTTCTTGCACCATCTCCTTTGTTACTTGGCACTGGTCTCCACCCAAGACAAGTTAGCAAACCAGCCAGCTTTAATTCAGTGGAGAATTATTATCGTCTAATAAACTATATTGTCTATTACATATGCTTCATTTCAGTTAGGCAGCCAAGGGCTGAAAAAAGACACATAACAAGCTGTTTTACCTTTTACACTACAAATTTTAGCATGTTGCTGATGCAGAATCAGAACTTCAGAATCTGCTTGAGCTAAGCCATTTCAGGAAAAATGAGAATACCAGGCAAGCTTAAGTTAGTATTAATGACTTCAAGATGTGACTGTAACATCTGAATTAGAATGGTTTCAAACATACAAGCAGAGAAATTTGCTGCTTCTGATCTCTGTTTGTTTTAAAAACTGTTTGACAGAAACTGGCTAATCCCATTTTAAGGCTAAAACTGTCCAGTGATTACCTGTGAGACAGGGGTATTGTGTTGATTCAGTAATGCCTGTGCAGTTCTGCGAAAGCATGGGGACAGCCTTCCTAGTCCATGCAAGTTGCACATTGAACAGAATCTGAACAGTGGGGCAACAGCACTTGACAGAGTTTTGCATTCCTAGGAGCACACAGGTGAGCTAGTTAAATTCCCAGCCCCCAAAGCACCCTCTCTGTGCCAGTATGATCCAGACATACATCCACAGAACCATCCTGGAAACTTCATGGAATGGCAGAAGTTCCTTTCGGCAGGGTAAATCCTTCACTTGTCACCTCCACTTAGCTTTGGACAACGCACCTGGCAACATTAGCATTAAAAAATCCCTCCAAGTCCTAGGCAATCTGGTGAGGAGGTGCAGCATAAGGAGGACAGAAACTGGTCCTCAGCATCTGCATTCTGAAAACAAAATTGGGGCCCCTTAACTCTAATCTTCCTATTTCCCTGCTGGTCTTGGATTCATGTGCACTAGTTCTGTGTGTTACTTTACTCTTCTCACAGGAGCACTATGAGAGTTCATGTTGCTAATATGACCCAAATACAAATACTTTCACTTTGAAAAACTATGTTTCAGTCTTAGCATCATAAATTGTAGTACGTTTCAGGAGCGATACTCACAGAGATGCAAGTGACATCTGAAAGGGACAGAAAAGTTCAAGCATCCAGAAATGTGAGAAATAAAAATAATAAGGAACTGAATGAATTTGTACTATGGCACTTTAATAGTTTGTTTCTCCAAGGGAGAAGTATAGCCAATGTACTGTGAAGCTCAGGTAAAATCTGTTAATGTGTGCACTGCCAAACTTTCTGGGGTTAAAAAAAAAAAAGAAAGAAACATTTTAAACAAACTTTGGTGTCGTAAGCATTCTTCTGAGCATGGTTTGGTTATACAGTACTTAATAACATGTGGTTTTAATGTAGCTAGTATTTTAACTGAAAATAAATCACTCCTTTGTTGGACCTCTGTCCTCGTTTTTCTAGAATGACATGTGGTTTAAATGTCTAAAAGGAAAAGTGATATAAATTCCATCACATAAGGTCTCTGGTATAGTACCAGCAGGGTTGTAAATTATCTTCAAGAGTTGAACTATCATGAAAATATGCCAAGAAGAAAGAGGAGTTCTCCAAAACTGTCCACCACTTGTTCCTAAACAGCCTGATGCTCTAAAGGCCTCCTATTCGTGGATGATCTAATATGTTTTAAAATCAACAGTCACCAAATTTATTGGAACATAAAATTCACATTTGAAGTCTTATTCTGTATTATATAACCATGGAAACATTTTAAACCCATTGGGCATTACTGTCCTTCAGTATATGCAAAATAAAACCATGAGGAAGATCTCTTATCAAGTTAAGCATCTGAAACTATGTATAGTCAAAATATTATTTTCAGTTTGTTTTTTTTTATTTTACCAAAGTTTAACTGCAGAAGAATAATTATGACACAGAAATGAGGTCCAAACCTAATAGAAGAAGTGCAACTGGGTGATCAAGATAAAAAGACATATAAAAACATTCATACTCAGAATATTAATGACCATTAAATTATTAATTCAAAGGAGCTAAATTCCTTCCAAATAAAAATCACTGAAGAGAAAAGAAATTATAATATTTTCAATGAATTTGTAAGATTACACCATCTGATCATCTGCCTCTGTGCCCTGGTTGCAATGCCTTCAGAATCAGTTGCATAACTTCCAAAAGCTTTTCCAAAGAAAAAGAATTCAAGATGTTTAAGAGCTATACATTTATGCAAAATAACAGCTGAGAAAGGATGAAAAAATTAATTCCTGACATGATGAGGAGAAAGGCTGAAACATGAGCTCACATCAAAATACCAGACAAGAGATAGTTGTAGGGAAACCTTGCAGCTCCTAACATGCATAAATAAGTGATGGGTGACATCCTAATCCACAGGGAAAAGAACCTTCCACATGGCCATTGCTCACGACCATTCAGCAAAGGCAAATCTAGGATTCACTATACAAAGTCTCTTTGACTGCACCCAGAAAATTCTTCTCTACAGGCCCCTCTGTGCACCTTGTAGTAGTGTCAGCAACGAAAATTACTCACATGAATCTCAAATTAGTAGGATAAGTCTAGACTTATGTGGTTTGCCAGAATTTTTTTTTACATAAATCAATTACTCAATCAATACACAAATACATCTAAAGGGATACCAGTAAAGTCTCTCACACACAGATTCAACTTTGCTATTTATCTAGGACAGGAATCATTCAGATCAGGATGGACCCTGATTAATCTGATATGAAGACTGAGAATGAAAGGTGATAGGACTTACCTGGTACCTTTGTGCTGATTAATCAGTCCACAGCTCTTGATTTGTCAGCATTGTCCCTGACAAAAGCAGGCTAAACTCTTATGAAGTGAGCAGTGTCCCTCTGGTGACAAACCTGAGAGCAGAGGGGACTCCGAGGCTGCAAGGTTTTGGAAAGATGACAAGCACTGTGTAACGCTCCAAAGCTTTTTTTTTTTTTTTTTTTTTTTTTTTTTTTTTAATAATCTGTTTTTGTTTAAACTTTTGGAACTTTCTAGTGGAAAAACGAGCTTGAAACCGCTATTGGTTTCTTACTAGAATTCCCACTATACTTTATTTCTCTTCCTAACTGAAGTATCAATAAGGAAGCCAGCAGGCTCAAGCTGGAATCTGGTATGTGATGTGGTAAGAAGACCATTAGGTTCTAAGACCTGTTAAAATCTGGCTGAAATGTGGCCTGATTTGCCTACAGTCATACAACGGGAAGAACTAATTTTGCAGATATGCATGTCTAGCTGCAATCTGGAATTATGTCAATGACTAACTCAGTGAGACTTTATCCTCTCAACTCCAGGTAGATGGGCTTTTACATCCCACAGCCTTGTGGGGAATTGGAAAAGAAAAATCTCTTGGCATAGAAATTGACCACGAAGATGTGTGAGTTTACCTTAAGTCAGCTCACTGGGACTCTGTTAGCTGTCAAATCGGATTGGGACAAGGCTTACTGCATTTTAGCACAGTATGTTGGCCAGTGTGTTGATTGTACCTCTGTGACTCAGCACCAGGACTGCAAAAGCAACCAGAGGTTTAACAAGACAAACGAAAATGAATACAAAAATGGGTATATGGGGGTAGACAGAAATACACAGAACTGAAGAGAGTACAGAGTTGTGGCTGTTTGGGCAGGTCTTTCTGAACTGCCCTGGTGACAATTCTGGCTTCCAGGGGAGAACAGTAACCAGAAAGCATAAGCAAAATATAAAGTCATCTTAATTCTGATCTAAGTTTCTGCGTGCAATAGGGAAAATTTTCACCTATGAAGTGAAGTGGTGCCACTACATTGCTGCAGGATCTTCCTGAGATAGCACTGAAGTCAACAGGAAATTCTGGAAACAGACTTAACCTCACAAACAGCACCAGCCTGACTTGGAACTAATCTCATTTTATGCTTTATTTCCAACAGTACAGCTCCGAAAACACTGAGCTTTGGGGAAAAAAACATGCACCAACTTCAAGACTGCTGGCTAATCCTTTAATAATATATCAAACAGAGAGAAGTTTATTACTGCAAAGTAGAAGTTTATGATTATAACAATGACACAAACTCGTCAAGGGTGTAAACACCATCTCTAAGGTGACATTCAGTACAACTGATTTACAGGAATTTTGGGGCTCTACAGGGAGTTCTAACACAGATTCTCTCATGGAGAAGTAAACAGCTTGCCAAAAGCATAGATAAATCTCTTGCAAAGGTTTCAGTTTAGTTTACCAGGTATTTCTCAGTTTGCTATGTATCTCAGTAAGAATAAAAATACCTTTCTTAGTCCCAATACATGGAGCAAACTTTGCTTGCTTCCCAAGAGATTACTGTATTTGATACAACCTTGTTACATATTTATGCAAAAAATCATATGCAATCATCATCATTCTTCATCCTTTACTTAGTTATTTTATTATAGATGGAATATTCTGTAGAACATATCAGAAACATTTACTACTTTGTAAAAACTTTATATAAAGTGGTTAACTTAATCATTTGAAGAAGTTTCCTTGAGAGCTTCCCACACAGTCAGCTGTTCTTACACTAAAGAGAAAGCTTTTCTAAAGTTGCATAGATATGAACCAGCAGACCTAGTGCAGACACAGATAATCCAAAGACCTTTCACTGTTTCCCTTTGCACCTCGGTTTTGCCAGAATACCTGTACGCACTTGTCCTTAAACTTAGAAACATGCAGTGCAATGAGCTGTTTAAAGTCAGCCATTCACCTGAGCACTTAACTGAATTTTCCTGACAACAAACCATTATTAATTACTGCTTCTGTGCTTCTTTCCCACTGCTGTACCCTTTTGGTAAGTGGTAGTGATATGATAAAAGTCAAACAGTCTTAATTTGTAGTTAATTTAGCACAAAAATTTTATTCAGAGAACAAGACACCACTCGGTTTATATGGAATAAACCCCTAATGAAAATTTCCCATTCTATTTGACCTAGGTCAACGTATATTCTAAAGGACTGATCATGTCTAACAGCAAAGCAGATAAAAAGCTGTAGCCTCTAGTGATAGGAAACATGTAGCAAGCTATACATGCTGAAAGTATCAGTTTTAAAGATGCAGAGATATTAGCCTCTTGGGTTGGAAAAGACGTCGGCACAGACATTTAGCCTGACAGAGCCATAAAATAATGACTTGCTGCTTCGTGACAAGAGCTGGCCAACTCTTTCACTATTTATTTTTATAGCTGCTTTCTGGATTCAAACAAAACAGCAGAGCACTCTTAGCCTAAACTCTCCTCTGTTGGCATCTAACAGACAGAGCCAGGCAGTGTGGGGTTTCTTGGTTGTTTTCTTTTTGCTTTTTCTTTTTCTTTTTTCCCCCCCACATTTTGCAACCACACAGCAACTTAGATATCTAAGCTCTAAGATAAAATAAGGAATGCTGTGCTGGATTCCCTCTTGGCACACTATTATAGTTTGCTAACAGTCGCATTTGGAGAGATACAGTCTGATTAGAACTGAATCAAATACTTCAAGAAAAAATAAAGCAACAGCTTTCTGATTTTTTAAATGCCAAAGGCTACACTGGTTTCCTGAGCAGAGCAGAGATTTGATAGTTTGGAGAGGTCTAGTTTACTAATTCTTGCACTGAAAATCTGAGAAGGTTTGCGACTGTTTGTGGTTCCTAGTCTTCACTGCAGTATTATTGTCTCAGCACTCTCTACTTCACTTCTTTTAGGATGTTCATTTTTATATGAGGCCTGAAACTCAAACTGAAAATACATGAGGAGAAATGAAAACTCCACAAAAAGGCCCCAGAAAGATTACTTTCAAATCAAATTGCTGTAGTGCATATTTGATTTTATGAAGACCCATTTTTTGTGCATAAGAATACTCTTAAATGCCTTATTTCTGTGCAGTCTCGCTTTAGCAAATTCTGCTTGGAGAAATATTATCAATAAAAATTGAAATTTTTAAAAAGAGATAAATTCCATCTCCAGAAAACTGTGGATACTATTCCAGCGTTACTTGTCCTGTGTTCTAAGTACCACTAGACACATTTAAAAGAGCAAAGGATATTCCACAAAAAAGTATTCCCAATATACTTAAAACTTTATTCATCGCCATTAAATACTTACTAGTAAGTATAATCAGAAGCCAACTCCACTTGCTTTCAGAGATAACACAAATTTTAACTTCTATATGTAGAAACCTTTTTCACCAAGATGCTGAATGTTTTGTTTTTCAACACTTTTACTACAGTGCCTTGATGCATAAGATCTTGAAACATAATATAAATGAAGACTCAAAAACAAAACGAGGTTGGGGCTGACAAGTGTTTGTATCAGGATGGCCAGCATCACAGTCTGGAAACTTGCAGTCATCCTACAGATTAAACACAGTGTCTACAGTGAGAAAATATGTCTGAAAAAGGAGAAGACAGCTTCTAGCTAAAAGGATTTTAAGACAATAATCTGCTCTATAATCAATTTTCACCCTGTAAGGTTTATTTTCAAAAATCCGAAAGTTAGTACTACTTCTCAATATATTCTTTTTTTAATATATTTTTCAAAATAATGAAAAGACCTGCATCACTCTTTTTTTTTTTTTTTTTTTTTTTGCCTCATAAAAGATGAGAAGAAAACAGAAAAAGGAGAGGAGAAAACGGAGAGGTGAGGACATGTGAAAAGTGTCCTGTTTTAGATGTACAGACTGTTCAAGGTCTTGCTCTGTTCAGGTTTATTCTTAAGACTGACACCTTGGTCCAGTTCCACTTTCACTCATTTCAGTCAGAAAAAGAACCATACCTACTCACTACTTTTTTCTCTCTCCAAACGAAACACCTTTGGGAGCATGTTCTGCCCCCCAAACACATCCCATAGGGCTGCCTCCCAGGCAGCAGGTGCACCAGCCAAGACAAGGTCCCTGCCCACGCTCTGAGCTAAGGGACGTGCTCAGGCACTGCGAGCACATGCCAAGCTCACACCCGTCTGGCTCACAGGCAAACCTGAGCTGGATGGCAGCCTCCATGGGAATTCTGGAAAAGGAGTGCACTCAGAAACCACATCCAGCATTTACAACCCAGTTCTTTAGCTAACAGGCAACAGTAATGTTTCTCCAAATTATGCTTGGATTCATTAATTATGGGACCAAGATTAACTTGTGGTCTCAAAACAACTACTGCCCAGCAATGCCTTCATTCTCTTCACAAAGGGAAAATCCTATTAGCATGTTTATCCAAAGGCAAAAATTTCAATTTATCTAAGCATGCTTTTAATCCATTCATTAACTCATTGTACTAATAGTTTCAATGAGTGAAACTTTTTGCTATTCCTGAAAGCCCTAATTCAAAGAAACAAATGCTGAGCACTTTTTTCTTCAAGGAAAGCAAATAGTAAAATACCTGTTTTATGAGAAAATTTATGAAAAATCACTCATATTTTGATGTGCTTTGGTTCTTTATGTGACTTATGAGAATGAAGATACTACCTTTCATCATATCTATGATAGCTCATAAAAGAACAGCATTTTTTAACAGTGAGGCTCTTTAAGATACCATAAATGAATTAAGCAAAACATGATCCACCTAGGGTTTCCAATGGAGAAAGGGGTATACCGCCATACAGCTACAGAACAACAATGACACTACTCTGTGTGATGGCTCCCCTTGGTGTACTCACAAAGCAGCAAGCCACAGCTGAGGCCAGCTCTGCAAATACTGAATACATACTCAGTGTTACTCAGACTGAATTTCCAAACTCCTCAGAAATTAAATATCACCGTGTAAAGCTCCTACATTGCCATTTTCATTAAGGACCACTCAGAGATTTGTGCAAATCCAGTTTAGCAGCTGCTTGTAAACCCAGGTTGCTGTTAGACAATGATAGTGAAGTAAGAAATCGTGATGCAAGCCGGCAGTGGAGATTTTATAGTGATTGACAATTTGTATCAAAGCTCCAGCCATTAGAGAAGTCTTATTTCAGGGAAGTACTTGAAGAGAAGCCACAAAATCCAAGTACCTCAGCTGGGATATTTTAAGAACTCTGTGTTAGGGCAGATGTATGCTGGCAAGATGGTACATATGAAATTTTTTTTTCATTGATCACAATGTCAGAATACCAAATATTATTACGGAGCCTCTTGCTTAATACATTCAGAATATTAGTCTCCAGGGCCCCAGTTATTGGCAGGTACATTCACTTAAAAACAAACTAAGAAATTAAATGATTATTTTTAATACTATTTAAGAAACACAAAGAGAAATAGAAGCAGAAAGTAAAAGAAAAAAAGCTGAACAGCCTTAAACCTTTAAAAGAAGGTACCTCTGTGCATGCTGCCCGCTGGGAACAGTCCCTGGCCCATCTTTTCCCTGAGTCACATAGATGCAGTCCTCAGGAAAGCACAGCTGGCCAGTGCCCAAAGTGCAATGGGGAGCACTTACCACCTCACCTGCGTGCTGCTCATACTGTCTCCTTGCATTGCTTAATTAATTTGTGCAGACATAGCGTCTGTGTTTTCTGAGCAGTTTAAAAGCAATTATATTGCTTTTCCACTTCTTGTATGTTTTGCTCCTTTGGCTATGCTGGGCCAGATATACTGAGAAGCACTTGTGTGTGCCTGTGGTTGATCCCCATCGCAGGTGATATTTTAACAGTCCTCCTGACACAAGAAGTATTTCTCAGCTGTCAACACACATTTATTTATTAGATCCGTAATCTCGTTGCACAGTAAATGTCTGTGTCAAGCAAGTGGCAAATCTCCAGAACTTCAGAGTTAAGATTTTGTTTGGAAAAGTAGCCAAAAATGTGGATGTTCATCTACAGTGTACACAGACTATTTGAGATCTTAGAATCTCCAAAGGTAGGCTGGAAATTTTATAAAATTTTAACTTCTTACAGCATTTCCAAGCTCAGCAATGGATTCCAGAAATGGCTGGAAGTGGACTTAAAATAAAAAAAGTTAAAAAATTAATGTCTTCAGAAAAAAAAAAAGCTATCAGAACAGTCTATTTTGATGCTGATTTTGTTAAAGGTGGGGTGTCTTTCAGAAATGAGGGTAAGGTTCAGGGTTCATTTATTTTCAAGTTTGTTTAAACTGTTTTGTTCTCTGCTGCAGTCATCAGGAACTAGAAGTACAAGGGAAAAAAACGCTGCAATTTTATTGTGATCTTTTAAGATCTAGGGTCTAAAAATGGTTTCCTTCACATTGCTAAAGAATTGCCTGGGCTGAGCACTCCTGCTGTGATTGAAACTTTAATTAGAAAGGAAAGCAAGCACACACAGACAAACTATCCCTTTGTAATTTTAGTATTTAAGTGTTCAAAACCAAATAGATGACAAAAATGTTGAGAACAGGTGAGAAAGAGAAAGAAGAGTCAATCTAAACTTGGCTTCCTCAAGGAAAAAGGAACAAAGAAAGCAGACATCAGTCTCGTAGTTGTTCAAAATTCCTTAAGGATGTAAAAAGAAATCACAGTTCTGAATATATAAACAAGAAATGATGGACTCAAAATTATTCCAAAAGGCTGTCAACATAAACAGTCAAGGTCTTTAGATTTCTACTGAGTAGACTGAACCAAACAAACAGCTAGTCACCATGAAATCAATTAAAATGGTACCTGGAAATATCTAGCATTCAGAGAAGATTTTTGTGAGGTGAATAAGGATTTTTTTTCAGAAGACAGGAGGAGACAGACTTAAGACTGTCTTTTTTGATCCATGCTGGATGATTATCATAGCACACATTTAAAGCTGTGAAGTCTATACCAGGAATCATCTCTTTTCTCCCTTCAGAACATCCACATGAAAACATGCATGTTTCTTTCATTTTACCTGCAAGGTCAAAATTTGTTTCAAAACCAGTGCTTTAATGGGGAGTTAGGGTGGGTGTCTGTTTTTTCAGGGGTACAGACAAACACTTCCAAAAGGATCTGTTTTCATTCCTAGGTAGAATGAAAGTAAATTCTGAAACCTTGAAAGCTGTTCTCTAATGAAACCATCGCTTTTTGGTTAGCCCTACTAAAACAACCCTCTGCTTTTCGATCAAGCATCACCTGCAACAACAAATTTCACCACTCAAAAGCAACTGGCTCAAAAGGTCTTAATCAGAGGACTTCCTTAGCTCTTTCAGAATGTTTGATATGACTACCAGATCTAGCCACAGCAGTACTAAAATTGAAACTGCAGCTAGGCCAAGGAATCGCCTTTTTCTTCTTTAAAACTTGTTTTTTACTCCTTGAAGTATTTCTGATGATCGCAGCCGTAAGTAGGAATAAAGACATTGGTCACTTCAAAATTTAAGACTGTTTTACTGAGTAAGAAATACTATGAAAATGTAAAATTACAAGAGCATTGGTCTCTTGCTGATATTGATCAAGTAAATTATTGGCAAATATCTGCCTATTACCAATCAAAGGAAAAAAACATTTGATTGATGAGAACATGATGTGTACCTGCTATCAGCAAGACTTAAGGTGCCTAAGGTGTCTAATTCCATTTCTACAATTGTACTGACACTCTGTCCATTAATAAATAAACAGCAAACGAGCACTTCTCCAACTTGCAGCTGTTAACTGCAGAAAAATTTGACAGCATCAATGAGGAAACCTTCAGTAGAGCTATTCTCATCTTAATGAAGAAGATTTCTTGTTGACCTTTTCAATATGGTATAAAAAACAATAAAGAAAAACACTCAAAACTAATTTCCATAAAGCTCTAATGTATAAAATGAACAAATACCAAGTGCACAATAATTGTCTCTGTCGTTCATGAGTGTAACAAAAGCTTCGGCTCAGGTAGCTTCATTATGTTATCCTTGTTCACCATAGTAAATAGATCCATCACATAATACAATGATTTACTATGAAAAGGCTGAAGGATGAGGATACTGTTTCATCTAGGCAGAAGATGAGACAGAATGTCTCTTTGAAGCAGTCTTGATGCTTCAGAGGTTTGCAAGAGCTAATGGAGAGAGATGATGTGGAAAATTGCCTCCTAGAGGTTGATGGTGTGGTCCCTGGGGTTTTCTTTCCCCCACCCCCTACCTCCACTGCCTGCCACTCTCTTTAGGACAGACAGAAAGGGAAAGTAAACCTTTATGACCATTCCTATTCTTAGGAATTCTTTAGAAAGATCATTGTGTTGGGAATCACCTTACACTTCAGTAAGGAACTGCATTGTCTAGTACTACGCTACTCTAAAAGCTAAAAGATTTAACTGCAGCTATTTTGTAGGGTTGCATGCCATCCAATTTCTCTGAACAGAGATCAGAAGTAAAGGAGCGGGTGATATAGGCAGAAACAGCCTGTGAGGGCTCCATGCATCGCAAAGCTTTTTTTTGTTTTTTGCTTTTTTTCACTCGACCCACCCTACCACCACCACGCTGCCACACTACGTGATCGCAGTTAGGAAATACAAGACTTAATTTGACCATCTCAAACTCAAAATACCAAATTGCAGTAGACAAGAAACCTTGCAAGATAACAATCGTAAGAGTTTCTCTGAACTTGCCAGTTCCTTCAGAACAAGAACCTAGCCATGCAATTTCCTTAATAGTGACTTACTGTAAGATAAGTGGGTGTGGGAGTCATACATCTGATGAAAGCTCATGATTAATTTATCTTTAGATAGTATATGGTTATAGAAATAACAGGATTGATTTCAACCCACTTGCTTTTAGAAAACTCTTCAAGTTCAGCACTCCTGGTTTTCAATTCACAGACATTTCAAACACTATTTCAGGGTCTATTATTTTTCATTATGGCCAAGGGAAACTTTGATTTTCTCACCTTTGCAGTTGCCTCGGTAGGCTATTTCCAGCTGGGGGTCTTTGCATTTTGCTCGTTGAAATTCACACCGGGACAGAAAAGTTCTTCCGTCGGATGCACAGAGTGATTTCTGAGGGGATCCTGCACAGTCCAGGCTGCATTCTCTGTCTTTGTCTTGGTCCACTCTCAAAAACTAGAAAAAAAAAATTAATCCTGTAGGAGTGCTATTCCCATGTGAAAACTCTGCTCTGTGGTCCCCTTCCCCAGCAAACACATACAAATATTACCCAAAACTGAAAATAAAGTTCTGCCTTTTTAGCCCATTCGAATCCCAGCTGATTCCTTATATCTGAGATTATTCCACAGCTGCTGTGAAATGGCAGTGACTGCAACATCTCCATAACATACACTAAATCCAGTGTCACAATTAGGAAGTCTTTGAATCTCTTTCAATCATTGTGAATCTCAAAACAACAACTTGGAGTTTTTGGAGCAAAAATGATGATGGCAGAAACATTCTTCATAACAAAAATGAGACAGCAATGGATGCTTGTCTATTTTATTACCTATGCACTAATTATTCTAAAATGACAAGCTGAAAAATCTATTCTAAGACCCAAGTAGGATTTTTAACATAAACATTCTCATTTTGGATTTCAATGTGCCTCTTTCTAGCTCTGACACAAAGCCACACTGAACCCAACCTAATCGTTCGTCTCCCCACTGCCAAGACTGCAAGGCTCGTGAGTTTGGCATCATCCTTGGCACTGTGAAAAGAAGGAGCTTCTTACCCTGAAACACGCTGCCAAAAAAAACTAATTGGATCTGGTGCCGCTGCATGCCAGCCAAAAACAAAAACAGATGAAAAGATATTACACTATCTTCTGTGCTCTTGAAAAGCCGAGACTAGGAGGAGGTGAACTCAGTAAGTGCTCAGATGAATTTCTCTATCCTTCTGCTTCTTCTGAACAAGCACAAAATTAAGCAAGGCATACAGCTACCAGGAGGTAATCATTCTCCTAAGCATCAGGAGGTGCCCAAGAAAAGGTCTTCATCCTGTTTTCATTGGTGCTACTTCATCATTACAAACCTCAGGGGGAGAAAATTTTGAGCTTTGGATGAGAAACTGAAATTAGGAGGAGGAAAATTTCAAGGAAAAAAAAAGAGGATAAAGTACTTGGGATTAATTTTTTTTTTTTAAAATTGCTACATATAGTTCCCCTGAATTTTATTACACAGAAGAGATATATAAAGAGAGTTATAAATCTCCATAATCTTCATACTAAAACTGTGGTCTATTTGAATTTCCTATCACTTAACATGAGGAAATACAGATGTCTTTCTGAAGAGTCTGCATGAAAATGGAGAGATTATCTCAAAGGTATCACTTTAAAATAGCAGTCATCTGGTTGGAATTTTACCAGAATTTTTATATTTTAGTGTCACATTAAGATAAAAAGGAAAGCTTCCTTTTACCAATTTTTTTTTTTTTTGGAGCAATTTTTCACTTTTAGGAATAATTAACTTCAGAAGCAAATTACTCACAAATTACACACATACCCCAAATCTTTCTCTGTGAAATCTATCTACAGAGTTCCAGAAGTGGAGGACAGATATTCCTTTCTCCCCCTTTTGGTGTTATTTTGCAGATCTTTCTTGCAAACAGAAATTAATAATTAGCTGAGCTGAGTGGGAAGGGAGAAAAACTAAAGTCATCTCCCTTTACCTGCACCATGAGCAACAGTGAAGACAGGCATCCATGGTTCTGAACAACTTCCAAATCATGCTGGTCTCCAGCGCTCGCCTGGGCGCCCTGATGAGCTGCACTGTGGGAGCCCTGTGAGGTTTTCCAAGCTTCCCTTTCTTGCCTGTGAGTCATCTGCAGGACTCTGAGATTAGGCCTACCTAGGACTGTGAAAAGGACTGCTCAATGAAAAATGGACCACATGGGGCCCCTGGCAAAAAAATTGGATCCAGTCCTCTGCTTTCCCTCTGACTTCCCCTGTGGATTATGTGACAGCAGATCAAGTGATCTCCCTCTTTCTATTTTGTGAAGTAAGGATCTGAGTACAGCCTTTCTGTGTGTAGAAGACTACCCCTCCGTAATGGCTAGGCACTTTGCCACCCTTAATTTATCCTCAGCAAAATCCCCGTTGAGCAAAGAATTAGTTTTCAAAAGCACAGGAAGGCTTCGTGACCCACAAAAAATCAAGCAGCAGGTCAGGGGCCTGAACCCAGGCACCAGAACAAAATCACACACAGCAGCCGTCTAGCCTCCATACCATTTTCTCCCAGTTTCCTCATTTGCTTTGCTTTGAGCTGTTGCAGGAGTTAAGATGAGTATGCCTGACAGTAACACTGTGGACAGAAAATCCCCTTAACTGCCTGAGGAACAAAATGCACTCCCTTGAGAGTATGATAGTTCACAGATAAAGCTGTATTTTAAAGAGCATTTATCCAAGGAGTTTTATTTAAGTATTTTATTATTTCAAAGCCTTAGAGGAGATTAGGGCAAATTATGGGTTCAAGGATATTCAAGCAACCTGGAAAAGCAGAGGATGAAAACATACCCGGGAGACAAAACCACTTGAATAACTTATTGGTTAGCCAAACCTCACTGGAGCATTTGAGTTGTACATTTAAACAATTTCCACCAACCCCATGTAACTGAGGGATTTAAGAGCAGGAAGGACAAAAAGGCAAGCAAGTTTAAGGAAAGACAGCATGCAAGAGAGACTAGCAAACGTACTTAGAAAAAAAACATACAGAAAGTATGTGATTGACATTTGGAAAATACTTCATTGTCATCTTTACCACAGCAGTATAAGATGGTGCAAATCAAAACCAGTATTGCTTGCTCACATAGCCAAAGGAATTGATAAACACATCAAAAACTAATGCTGAAACAAGAAAGGGCTATGGAATTTCTCATGAGATTTGCTATTTGTTCAAACAGCAACAAGCACAGTCAGTGACAGAAAAGCTGGGATCACACTGGTGCACATCTTAAAGCTGTACTTTCCTGTGAAAATAGTCCTTTTGATTAAAATAGGGGAGTTTAGAGGGAGAGAAGAATGGTTCAATATTGATCTGAAAGTGACTCACTCTCAATATTGGCTCATCTATTTCTGTCTTTGAATTAATTTAACAAACAAATGTGTTATTGTATAAACATGTGATTCACTGAAAGACAAGCTTAAAGCAGCATTTCTGTTGAATGATGGTAACGACTGAAATTAGGCCAACAATAGTTGACCAACCTGAGACAGAATTATTTTGAACAACCAGCACAAAGTGGACAATTATGGTTAAAACCTATTAAAAAGCAAAACACTTTTAACAGAGAGGTGTTCTTGCCCTAATGACACAGAAACTAGCCTAGTCATGTTTCAAAAAATTGGTTTCAACTAAAAATTATGCCACAGATTAAAAAGACACGACTCAACTGGAGCTGCTTCTCCTTTACATTTCAGTATCATTTATTTCAGCCATTCCAAAGCACTATACTTGACAACTTCCAAGGGGCCTACTATTCTGCACTAGGCACTGCTTTAAATTCTCATGTAGTATTTCTGAGAAGAAAGAATGATAATGGGGCTATAGCAGAAAAATATTTGATTTTAAGCTTACTGCATTAATAAAACATAATCACTAAAGTCACTAGGTACATGTACGCACTTGACTGATATAAGCATTGCAGAAATATTACTTACTGTCATATATTTCAGACATCATGGAATTCCAGTATTTTCCTTCACTGTCACACATCAAAGAATCTTAATACTGGATGAAATGTATCACTGATGGTCCCAGTGATCTTTCATCTCTCTGTTACTGAAGTTCAGAGCATGAAGTAGTAGATATCTGAAACCTTGCTTAAACTGGGGAAAAATATTTCTGCTCTGTTTTTTCCTCTGTTTTCTGCTCTGATTTGTCTTTCTCCTTTGTTTTTGTCACTGGTGCCACATCTGGGCTATGGACAGTCAGCATGCTTATTTCTCCAACCACAAGCAGTGTGTTGCAGTCAATGAGGAACTTTTTCCAGTGCCTTAAAAGTAGGAATTTGATGGTTTCCTTACTATGCTATTAAGCTAATTATCAAGACAACAAGTATATATAACCTTGCTCACTGCTATGACATAACACATATCTTCTCTTTACCTTACACTGTTCATTCTCATGCAGGGATTCAGAGCCATTCCCTCTGGCCTACATCCTGCAGCTATATCATCTCTAGGGCAGGAAAGGCCTTCACACAAAACTGAGTCACATGTGCATCTTCGCAAATCTGCAAACCCACCCTCTGTAGTGCAGAGAAACTCTCACCTAAGCAGATGACAGAGTGTAAGGCAAGAAAAATTGTGCTTGGCTAGAGTGTCAACAACTGAATACATCTGCAAGCCAAACTGCCAGTCCAAGAAAGCAGAAGAGTCAAGACCAGTGTGACAGTCTGGCCACGGGGAGCACCAGCATCTCTCTGCATTGGAAGAAAAGCTGACAACAGAAGCACTTAGGCTGAGGTGCAAAGATTAGTTATTGAATCGGCTCAAAGCCTGCTAAACAGTAATGGGAAATGCTCTACTCTACATTTCATAATACAGTGCACAGCTGTGGATCTTGTCTTCGGTCAGATGCCGCTGTTCGATTAATCTGAGCAAGGCAGGGCAGTTTTCCCCAACATTTTTTTTTTTTTTTTGGAATTCGGGCTAGCTTGTCTCTAATACTTGCAGTCCTGTAGAGACATCCTTAACACAAACAGGCTGTACATGAAGCCTAACTCATAATTATGGAAGACCTATTTTTAATTTGCCCTAATATAAGTTTTCTTACTAAAACTGAAGACCAGGAAACCACTTTTTCTGTCTGTGGGCAGAACCTCCATCCTTTTCTGTGACACCAAGTTGGAGTCTGTGAACTACAAAAAAGACAGACATTTAATTTCATGGATTTGGACAGTTCATCAGAGGTTTTTTAACCAGCCTTTCTTCAATTTACAGATTCCTTCAATTTTGACCGGACATACATAGCCTCCACTGACACCAGGTATTTAAGCACAGTGATAACAGGGTTTTATTTCATTATTTTTTGTGGACCCCTTGTAACTGATATACAAACTTTCCCTTTGACCAAGTGAAAACTACTTTCAGAACCTAAAATGTAGCAGAAGCTAAAGACAGCTCAAGACTGCTTGCAAAACAGGAGACTAACACCTTATCTTAGAAGGCAGAAGGCCAAAAAGGCCTGAAAAACAAGCAGAAGAGAGAAGATGGATGCTAGACATCACTGCTTTGCTTGGAAAAGCCCAGCGCAGACTACAGCTTTGAAAGGCAAATTCTTTATTGTGCATCCGGTTACTGTGAGATGCTGAATAGAATGGTCTGACTTCCCTGCTGCTGGCATGGGAGGTCTGCAAACAAACTATGGAGCAGTGAACTCTAAAGTGGCTCTGTGCTGAGGGCTTTGTGCTTGTGAAAAAAGTGCTGATTTACAGTGATTTATGTAGTCATGATGTTTCTGTCTGACAGCTGCCTGACAAGCAGATGTAGAGATCTCCAAGCTAGGAATATTTTGTTCCCTCTGGGCTTGTCTACAATGGAAAAATGAGTTAGACAACAATAACACGTGTGTGTGTGTGTGTGTGTGTGTATGTGTGTGTGTGTGTATATCCACACATGCAAGTTATAATCTGTAAAGTCATATTCCCATGTGTATTTCAGACAAAGGCAATGATGTTTAAATATCCACATTACACTCTGCCTTGAAGAGCATTCCAATCAGCTAGTCTGTCTCAATTAATTAATCTGCTTCATTGAAACCACTAATTTTTTCAATGTTTATTTCTTCACTCTTCTCCCAAGGAATGAAGCAGAAGGTGATCCTCATGGGTCCCTTCCAGCTCATATCCTATGGTTCTAAAGTATATTTACAGCACAAACTCTACTCTCATCCCAATGCCATGGGAAAGCATTCAACCCTAGCACTGAAATGGGTGGAAAACTTAAGTTCTCCTTATCCTTGTTATTTAGGACAGTACCAGAAGACACCTTCAAAATACCAGCTCTGTGTAACTGCTGTACTCAACCTGTTACAGAAACAGACTTGTTCACCTTGCGCTGTCCCACTGAAGCAAAACAATCCTTAATGACTGTTCCATGACAAACCCAGAGCTGTGTACTTGAAATTGTGACCCCCTTTTACTTACAAACATACAGGACATCACTATTAAAGTTAAGCTTGAATGGAGGAATTTACACAGAAGCCATCACACACTGGGACTGTGCAGCCTTAAACAAAAATGACTGATAGGGGACCTTCAGGAGTATTTATACCTAAAGGTGGGTGTCAAGAGGATGGAGCCAGGCTTTTCACAGTGGTGCCAAGCAATAGGACAAGAGGAAACAGGCAGAAACTGACGCATGGGAAGCTCCACCTAAACATAAGAACTTCACTGTGTGGGTGACTGAGCACTGGAAGAGATTGTCCAGAGAGGTTGTGAAGTCTCCCTCACTGGGGATATTTGAGAAGCACCTGGATGCAACCCTGTACAATGTGCTCAGGACAACCCTGCTTGAACAGCAAGGTTGGACCAGATCACCTGCTGTGATCCCTTCCAACCTGACCCATTCTGTGATTCTGTGACTAATCAGATATGATTCTGATGAGCCAGAACCTGCCCATGCTTGATATTACAGTGGGCAAGGCCATTTGCACTTACAACAAAGAATCTCAACAAAACATTTCTGTCTCTTCTCAGTGGTAAGGGTCCTTGGTGTGCATCAGAATCTTCTCACTACAGTCCCCTACCAGACAAGTGAGATTACTGACTTCGATGAAGTTATCTCAAACATCTGAAAATGAACATTTGTTCTTCAGAGTTCATTTTCTCTGTTTACACAAAAAATTAGTGGCCCAGACACAAGAGTGCAGCGCTCTCCAGCACAGCAAGCCATGATCATGGTGTCGTAGTGTGGAACTAATTGTGTAGACCAGAAAAACTAGAAACTGGCAGCTTTACAATAAGATTCACCTGCTTTGGAAAAGATAGATCACATCCTAGAAACATCCCTTCTACCTTATGAGCTGGAGAGTCTGATCGAATAGCTCTCCTGTAATTGTTTCAAGTCCTACGAGAATAACTTACCCCATAGTGTGAAGGAAAAACAAAAGGGAAAAAACTCTCAAAGTCACAGGTTTCACACAACTGAAACAGAGAAGGGGTCTTGATTTCAAAAATAACTTTATCAAAGGTCTCCTGTAGGTTGAGCATCTGCAGGGGCACACAGGAGGCAGAACTGTCTCTAATACCTGCTGAGACCCTGTTTTATTGAAAAAGACCGTGTCAAACCTTCGCAGACAGACAACCCTCACCACACTACCTTTGCCTCATTATGCTCCATGAAACTTTTCATTTGTAACTTATGTGTAGCCCCTTTCCCTACAAAATTTACCCAGAATGGTTGAAATAAACAGCCAAAGTATGCAATTTCACTGAGTGGGAAGTTGGGGTTTGGGTTTGTTGGGTTTTGTTTTTTGTGTTGTGGTGGTGTTTGTTGTTTCATATTTTTTTTAATCACCTAGGATTAGTACTCAAAGTCAGCTCCAAGCTACCTACCTATCAATTAGAACAGTGTTGTGCTTTACTACTTCAGTGCCTGGAGTGCAGTAGAGCTCTTGGAGCCTCGCTGCCAAAACTACAGTCTCCTCTTGTTAAAACCAGCACAGAAAATTATTAAACAGGGTTGTGCTTTGATTGATATGTTTTGCTCTTGGCATGTTATTTTTTAAATGTTTATTGCTTTAACAGGTGTTTTTTTAAAGTGACCTCTACTTTGCTGTATTGATGGAGGGATAGGGGGGTGAATGTCAGCACATCCATCATTCCTTTTTTCTGTTGCTTCACAAATTACTAAAAAAGGCAAAACATCTCAGTTGTGCAGCCTTGTAAACTAGGAAGGACTAGGCTGAAAGTGAAGCAAAATGTGACATACAATCTTTCTTTGAAGAATGAAGAAAGGATGGGCACATGAATACCAGAAAATACTACAAGAACAAGGAGTCCAAATCTCTTTTTTCCTCTTTTTGTCTCAAAAAGAACCTTAAAGGTAGTGCAACCATACCTCTTGAAGGGCTACGCTCTTCAATAGCTTAATTCTAGGATCTGATTCCATCCTTACTAATGTAAATACACAGACACCAACAGGAGCAGGCTTGGGCTCCTATTGAGTAGCACTCAGCCCTGGTGAATCACCCTTTCAGAAGAACCTTTCGTTTGAATGCTTCTACAGTACAGTCTTTTCAAGCACAAAGCACTCAATTCAAATGAGCCACGCCAGAAGCTGCAAAATCTGATCATCAGAAACAATGTATGAACAAGGTTTTGGCACTGACACCATACAACTAAAAATAAAATAATGCTCTTAATTTTCAAGACATGATAAATACTATCAGTGACCCTAAAACACCCTTTATCTGACTACATTCATTCTCTTCCAAGATGAGGACTCCCTCATATTTCATGAAACCACTTATTCTTGCAAACTGATTCTAGTGTATTCACTTTAGAAGAAAACAGCCAACACATTTAATACTGTAGATATTTAGAAGTAATCAAAGTGCACCTCAGCAAGGGCAAATGATCTGCAACCTTTTATTTTCTTCCAAAAAACAGGTTACCTGACTTTTCAGGGGTAAGAAAAATCTTCCTGTGGTTTTTATTACAGTTATTTTTAACTTCAGTTTAACATAAATGGCTGGGTTTTTTCATTTTGCAACACCCAAAAAGTTAAACAGTATTGAAACTTATGGTATGTGTTGCCTGAAAATTGAACTTTAGATTGGGATAGAAAGTGTGAAAGACTTCATTATAGCACTGAAAAGCAAGGTGGTACCATCTGTATGCATGCACGACTGCAAATTAAGAGAGCTCAGCCTTTTTATTTTGTCAGTGTCCAGTGGCATCACTTCTCTTGGTTTCAGAATATTACCAGCAAAGTATAGTGGTTCAACAGAGTCAAAAACCTATAGGTATAAAGACCATTGGTTACCAGAGACAGGACAAACTAGTATAAATTAAAGGTGAAATTCAAATTGAACAAGTTTCTAACATTAATATATTCTGTTCTGTGTGTACTACAATCCCCTAGTTGCCTAGTTGTGTCGTGGCCAGTGCTCTGCATTCGTCCCAAGTCACTGGTAACTTCATGGCCCTCATTCTTGTGGTATTGTTATTCACAATCTTTTCTTTGGCGGGTTGCTGTCATTTACAGTGTTTCTTCTCCATTGCCAGAAGTCACACAGGGAGAAAATAAACAGAGAAACAGTGGGATGCATTGTCTATGTATTGAATTATCCTCTAGTTTACTTAAGCTTTTCATAAGTACTGACCCAGCTTTCAGAATACAAGTGGGCTAGCACAACCATCCTATTAGCCAGTTTCCTGAGACACAGCTAATCTGTTTGGCTGGTGTCTTTCATAACCTCTGCAACAACTTGGGAAAATAGGCAAGTTTTACTTCTTAGTGTTGTTTAAAGGCTGCTTGTTTGAAAAATACTTTCGCTTCCAAAATACTCAAAAGCTATTTTAAAATGAAAATAAAATCTAAGTCAGATCAACATTTCTATATTTGAGTGGTTTATTTTAGGATTAAGGAGTATCAGTACACACCCTTTAAATTATCTGAGGTAGCTGAAAACAATGAAACTAAAGGCAATGACCTATAACTCAAAATGAGAAGCATTAGGTTAAGCCTCTGTCACAAACGCCAGGAATCTCCAGCACACAGGACATGCAAAACCCTGAAAATGAGCTTCTAGATGGTCATCTCCAGTGTAAAGCATCGCTGCTCCTGGAATCACGAAAGGGGGACTTCCTTTCCAGCTCACCTTTGCTCTCCCCCACCACATGCTGAAGCAGCAGACCAGCTGCAATTACACTGAGGGATGTCAAAAAGAAAACTTCGTAAGAAGCACTTACCTCTGTGAAAAGGAAATAGTTTATTGAAGAAATAGAGGGACCCCCTCAAAAGCTAAAGTGAAACAGCGCTGGATGCTGCGTTGCAGACTTGTAGGGAACAATCTCCCTTTGTGGGGGACAGAAAGGCTCAGCTAAACAGGGCTTTTCTATATCTGAATTTCTATGCAACTCTATTTAGTGCCTATCACGATCGGCAGGCAACTGGCCACTCTCCATATGGCTGCTTGCCTTCTCTTCCTAGGGAACTAAAGAACACAGAGGCATCTCAAATGACGAAGACACAGTATGAGACAGTATCACAACAGAGCATTTCTTTTTATAATTTAAATCAAGTAAGCAACTGATTCACGCAGGGCAGAAACTCGATAAGACATCAAAGGTCTAATCCCCAAGCCATAAAGCTAACTTGCTGACAATAACTGCAGAGCTCTTACTCTCTTACATTTATCACTGCCATCAGCTCCTACAGAACAAAGTATTTGGGAAAGAAGGCAGGCAGCTGAGTCTGGGAGGCAGATTTTGCTCTTGCTACATGTTGATCTTAAAATAACATGTTGCTAGGTTTAAATACTGTCCTCTTTAAAAGAAGGAATCATGCTAAAAGCAAATGGTTTAATAATACACATTTGGAATATACAGGAGTTAAACAAGCCAGTCTAAAGAGAAAAAAAACACTTTCCACAGGGACACAAGAACCTGTAAGCGGTTTTCTCAAACCACTGGCAGTTCTATTTCCTCTCAACTTTGGGGTTTTATGGAACTCTTGTATGTTTGTTTGTTTGTATGTTGGGCAAAAACATTTTTCCTCTAATTTAAACCATTGTTTTCCAAGGAAAAAAGTCATTAGGAAGCCATTTATTTTTAATTATTATGAGGACTTTTTCAAAAGAAAAACCCTTAAATATGAAAAACAAAAATTTGTGTGCATCTAGCAGTGGATAAAAGGGGTCAACAAACCATGATCCAAACCAGACATAAAAGAATTTTTCCAAGTTCTGTTTCACATTTTAAGTGTTCTCTGCTTTCTTTGTCAGAACTCATGCTCCTTGCAGTTCTTTGCCTTCTACACACCAGCTGGCCAGTAGTTTTAAAATCTGTCCTAAAAGATCACCCAGTAATCCTAGGGATGTTATACTGTCATACTAGCAGTAAAACCCATTATTCCCTTTCCACCGCAGACCCGTATGTGTGAGATTTCTTGGTAGCAAAAGGAATTCTTAGGAATAACAAACCAAGTGGAGGAGAATTTGAAGAGCTTCCATTTGAGTTCAGTGAGCAAAGACCTCACAACAGCTGATGCAGTACCAAAAAAATCACAAAAAGGCTGTAATGACAGTCACGCGTACTGTTCTGTAGATGAAGAATTAACAATAGAAGAGACTACTGCACTTCAGAAGTAAAAATAAAAATGCTACTTTTAAACATAGTGGATCTGAGAACAGACAGAATGAGATTATAACAATTAATTGAGATCCTGTTATAACGAGAATCACCCATATCACAGATTTTGGAGAGTTCTGTGTTTTTTTAATGTTATGCAATCAGAATCAATTTTTGCAGACTTGGGGAAACCTAGACACTCTGTATTTGTGATAAGAAAACGCTTGTAAGTACTTTGAAAATACAACAGATAAAAACCTCCAGACTTCTAAAGAACAGGTATTTCATTGTAATCATATTTTCTCTCGCCCCACAAAGTGAAAGAATTACGGCTCAGCAAGTTCCAGCTCTTACCAAGAGTTTATATAAGCATAATATTTTTACAGCTCAAGAGTGAAGATTTCTGCAGTCCAAAGTCTCTGATGCAATTTTTTTATATTTGTGGCTTCTAGTCATACTTGAAAAATCAGAGAATCTTTTCCTCTCAGACTATTTTTATTGGAAGCCTATAATTACCCCATGTTACAGATATTTTTTATACGCAGTAGAATTGACCAATAAAATACAGACAGGGGTGGCACCTATGAAATATTTTCCTATTTCACTGTGGAAAATAGCTCCCTGATATGGTTTTGCACAGATTATAGCATTTGAAAGAATATTTAGCAGAGCCCATCCTCTTTTAACAGGCAGACCCATCACACCAATTCCACATCCTCTTCCTCCCATGTTACAAGTTGTTGTCTTTCTTAGAGTGTGGAATCTGGCTTTCACAAATCTTATTTTGCCTTTTAGTGCTTGTGAGGTCAAGCAGAGCAGCCTCAGCCACAGCTTTGTTTCTCTGTTGCATGTAGTGGCCTGGAAAGCCAGCAGTCAGATGCCTAATTTTGACCAAATCTCATGCACATGGGACGAAGAAAAGGAATAGTGATGTCATTTAAAAAAAAAAAAAAACTTAATTTTTGTTCCCTGTCATTTGCCTCAGAGTGAAAAAAAAGAGCATATTACACAGCGGATGCTGAGGCATTCTCACCTCCCTTTATGTTGTTACCTGAGGAAAAGGAACATTAGGTCACCGGACTAAGGCAAATTGCTCATTTGCCACCATTCTCTGCAGGGAGAGCTTGGCCAGCCACCTAGGGAGAATTACAAGCCGCCCACCACAGGCTACTGATGCTCTCTGTGGGCAGTGCTTAACTACATTTAAAGTAATCTGGATAAAAATGACAAATGTCAGTGCAAATATATTCATCCCTGAATATGGCTTTGACTAGATAAACAAGGGTATTTTTCAAGCACTTTGGCAAATGTAAATCACTGTGTTCAGAAAACAGGAGAGCAAATGTTTTATGTGAATTCAGCATGCCCGTATTTACTACTGGAGAGGCCTTCTTCTGTTTAAGATGTAGGCTCAGAGACATAAAAAAATTGTCCCATATCGTCTAGAACAGATTGCATTTGATGCCTAAGTTATCCTTCTGTCAACTGCACAGTCTGTCACTTGACCCGCCAGATGCCATCCTCTGAGCTTGTATCCCTAGCCACCTCCTACAGCACCTGAGGGCCAGGCATCTTTCTTAATTAAAGTTCCCTGAGGTCTGTCACCTCTGCAACCCACACCACAGCTCCACCCACAGCTTATTCAGAGCAGCATCATTAGCTGGCTGACACACCTGGCATAGAACACACTGACACGTGTCATTATCACTGTCTTGGACCCAGGTTCACAGGTAGGAAACTATGTTCTGCTATATCTGTCAGGTAGGAAGAAGTGCCAAAGTACCACAGATTACTGATGCAAACAACTCCAAATAGTTTGTGGTATTTTCCCATTATCAAAACAACTCGTGGAAAATGGCTACACCTTTAAATAATTCTCTTGGAGTCACGTTCTAGAAAGTTAAAAATCTGAGTCCTCTGCAGCTGCAGTTGATACGCAAATATACATTCTGCCCACAACTTGCCATTAAAGGAGAAAAATTCTGCTAGCATCAGTTTACAGACAGTTAATTTAGTCACAGAGATGTGGTGGCTCATTCAAAGTCAAAAAGGAAGTCTGTGGCAATGTTGGGAATTAAATACAGGACTCCAGAAACTCCTTCCTGTTTTTTAACCACATATGTCATCCTTCCAAATGGTCTTTCCTACATAAGATTTAGTCATGGCTGAAATAAGCCCGGTTCATTAACAAACCAAGGATATGGCGAGACAAACAGTATGAATCCTTCAAAACTGGCACGCGGATTTTCTTGTTAAAAACATTTGAGGATATTTTGTAAACTATTTTATGACTTTTGTTTCAATTTAAAAAAAACAACCCTTCACTGAATGTCATTTTTAACGCAATCTAGGATGATGTTCCCTGGAAAAAGCACAGGCTAATCTGTTTGGAATCTGCATACTATTAGTTCTCTCAAGTTTTGAACAGAGTGGTAATGATTGTTTTTTCTAGTTCTTTCAGGGCAAGTCCTGAATTCAGGGTCTCACAGAGTTCTCCACTTCTGAGCCTAAAAGAGTAGAGGAGAAAAATAATAATTTAGTTTGTAAGAGGTCTATAACTGCATTTTTCCTTCTTAAAATAACCATGTCTCCCTCAAAATCAAGGCAATACTTGTACTCTTTCTCCCCACAGTGAACTAACCAAATCACAGACAAGACACTTTATCTCTTAGTGCTTCTTTAGACCTCACCCAACAAGAATCAGACTACCATTACTTGTCTTTCTAAAGCATTTAATAAACCATGAATGAAAAATACAGTAAGACCAAACATTAAACAAGTGCCAAAGCCACAAGGTCAGGCTCTAAACAAGGCCACAGACTTGACTTTTGCTTTAGTTCTGTAGGGCTTATTTATGGCTAAGCATTAATTACTTAAATTTTCTATGTCAGCTTAGCATAGTGTTTTATTTAGTTATGTGGTTTTTAGCTTTGGGAGCACCTCAGTTTCCAGATACTTCTTTATGTAGCTGTCAGACATAGAGAAACAATGACAGCATTGTTAATATATCCATCAAAACAGAACAGACATGATACATTAATGTTTCTGTAGCAAACCAACACTGTTAAGGCAGAAGTATATTTTTCAAGGTTTTTCTAAACATTTTTCCTTACCACTAATTTGTTTAAGAGATATACCTCAGTGCTTCTCCACAGCAAGATTTCAACCAAATCGCAAACTGATCTGAGAAAAATAGGAAACACTTCGACCAAGAAGAACATGTTCCTTAGCATGGTTTCCATCCCCAAACACCTCAATCTTTTCTTCTCTCAGCTGGAAAAGCAGAGAGGATTAGCACAACAAGAAGCTGATATCATAATTTATCTGCTGCACACCATGCTTTTAATATCACAACAGCTTTCAGATTATCAAAACAAATGATAGTAGGAAGTCCTGAACACAGAGCAGGTAAGATAGATGTCTGTTGCCTGCTCTCAGAGGAATGAAGCTGCAAATTGGCTAAACTCTTTCCCTCCTTGTACTAAGAGTTTTATTAAGGAAATTGGACTCTGCTTGAAGTTGAAAATGTTTTGTTTCTGTAAAATATTGTTGAACCACAAGAGGATCCAAGCTAACTAAATATGGAGCAAGACATGTTTTTGTATACCAGCCCAAAATATTCTCCTACTGATTCATTGGTAACTTATGACCAGCTTGGACATAATCTCAACCAACCATCATTGGTTTTGGGAGGTGAAGTGACATGAGTCAACTGTAATTAATATGATAAAGAACAGCTCACTCTTATTGCTTAAGTCAGTCCAGCCAAAGCTTTGCTTCTTGCAACAATGTTCCAGTTGTAACCCTTAGAAGAGGCAAATACAAAGGGCCACAGCACGCTCCACTTATCATACAACTCCTTTCTCCCTAGCTCAAAAGCATAACACTTTTGTTCAGATGGAGGTGAAACACAATATCATGTTTTCATGTGCAAGAACACCTAAAGAAACAAGAGACAAATGGAGTAATTTTTCATGTGGTAGATGTGTGGTGCACACAGCTTCATAAATTGTTGCTGCCCATTACTAAACATTCTTCTTTCTTTTTCCCATTTCTATGTCTAAAAACCATGTCAATCAAAAGATACTCCAATATCTTTCACCACAGCTGACATAACCCTGCAAAAGAATCCAACTAAGACCTTGTTCTTTGGCTACAGGAATATCACATCCAGAAAATACAAAAACAAGCACTGGATGTGACAGAAAAATACTTAAAAATAGAGAAAAATTGTATTAATAAATTCAAGCAGTGAATTTTAAGACTATATTTAACAATTCCTGCAGAAGTAGTACAGACAAATGTCAGGTTTTAAGCTGAATCCTGAACTCCAGATAAAGGAGTAGGGGAGCTGGTGCAGATAATAGAAAGGAGATGGAGTCCAAAAGTCACGTACTGTTAAGCATATATAAAATTCCAGTAGAGAGAGAGCGAATGGTAAGTCTGGAGGAAACTTGATTCTGAGCAATGAAGAGTCTAATTTAAACCTTTAAGCCTTAACTTGGACTGCCTTAGTTTACTGTGTGAGAGAATATACATCACCACCTAACTATAAAGATGTCTATCTTTAAAGTTTTGGAGTTGTCCAAGTTCCCCCAATCACCACATAGGTTGATGTTTATCTTTGAGTTTTTCCTAGTTCTATACTTTTGTTTACATGTAATATGCAAGCTGAACACTTTTTATTTAAAGTTGTGTCCTTGCACAGCAGGTTATCAGCTTGAATATCACAGAATCCTAGAATTTTCTGAGTTGAAAGGGACCCATAAGGATCATTGAGTCCAACTTCTGGCCCCGCACAGAACCACTTTCAAGATTCACACCATATGCCTAAGAGTGCTGTTCAAATGCTTTTTTGAACTCTGTCAGAGTCGATGCTGTGACCACTTCCCTGGGGAGCCTGTTCCAGGGACCAACCACCCTCTGGGTGAAAACCTTTCTAATATCCAACCTAAACTTTCCCTGACACAACTTGAAACCATTCCCTTGGGTTCTGTCACTGGTCATGAGAGTGAAGAGATCAGTGCCTGCCCATCTTCCCCTCATGAGGAAGTTGTAACTGCAATGAGAACTCCCCTCAGCCTCCTCTTCCCCAGGCTGAACAGACCAAGTGACCTCAGCTGCCCCTCATAAGTCTTCCCTCTAGACTCTTCAACATCTTTGCAGTCCTCCTTTGGATGCCTTCTGACACCTTTATATCTTTCTTACACTGTGGTGCCAATCCACCTCTGATTAATAATGCGTGATGTATCATAAATAATGAAAAAAAATTGCTAAAACAGACTTGCTTTTTCTCTGTTCCATGCTTAAGCTGCTCTTGAAAGAACTGATATCTTACAAAATTCACTTGTGTTCTCAAAACACTTTACCTAGTCATGTATTTTTGTATACAAAAAGAAAAGCCCCACTGTTCCTTCCAGGATTCACACTGTTTGCAATCTTTGAAATACTGCTTTTCTCAAGGGGAAGCAGTCTATGACTGCTCATCCTCGCCTGCCTCAAAGTTAAAAATTTGAATGGCAACTTGAAAGAAAGTATCAGGATTTGTACGTTCCTTAGCCAAGCCCTAGTACTTCATTTAAGAAGAGCTTGTAGGTCTAATCATCTCCTTGCACTCTATTTTATTACTTGCCCAGAGCCATCTGAAGTACTGGTTTCTTCTATCTGATAGAATATGCAACATGACATTTTGTGGGACTCACTGTTTTCTCTCTTGCTCCCTTAGTGGATTAAATTTTCATGCTAAGCATTACTGAACTGGTAACTGCATGGATCTTACCCTTGACTGACCCTGGTTTATATTGTTCTTGGCTCAAAGAGGCAAGAAGGAACAACCCCCAATGAGAAGCCTGACCATCTTCCTCCAGGGGAATTGCAGCTGCAGAGAGACCACATATCATCTTTGGAAAATACAAATCTGTAAGGCAGTTTCTCTTTGCTGGCATAATATGGTGCAAGTCAGACCACTTTCACTAGTACAGATAAGTCAAGTCCCCTCCTTTGATGAAACAGAAAAATAGCAACTGCATCCAAATAAAGCTATAGGTAAAGGAATGGTAATTCATTTTCATCCAGTGAGAATCTGAAAACAAAGATTAGATTCAGTAAGCCTGAAAAACTACACAGGAACACTCAACAAGAGGGTTTTGCAGCAATGCTTCTGAGTTCCTGTTTCTGGCCAGGACAAGAAATACCACAAGAACAGCCACAGTTTAATCTGAAACTGGATATGCATGCAAGAATAATGAAGATAGAGGGATGGGGAATGACAGACACAAAAACACAGGACTTTTACAAGCTCCGTCCAACCTAAAGAAAGGCTTGGGTTTCTTTATAGCTCAAGTTAGGTTGAAACCTTTATGTAATTCAATAGGGAAAGCTGGAGTGGAAATCAACACTTGATCCAGGTCTTATATTCTCTTTATCTCAAATACTTGTATAACGTTGGTTCCTAAGAGCTGATGAGTGATAGCCTTAAAGGCAAGAGGCAAACAGCACAATGGCTAATCCAGTGAGCTGACAGGGTGGAACGGGACATGGCTACAAAACATGTGAAGAGAATTCACTGGTTGTAGCAGAGCCTGGAAGAAACCAGTGAGATGGGAGAGAGATGGGAAGGAGGATGCAGCAATGGCACTGAGCACTACCGTGAAAAAAGTCTCAAATGGCCATTGTACAGAGCAGCCCATTTATATCCCATCACTGCTAACACACCTGCATCGTGCTCTTGTACATGCAAAGACTTGCAGACAGTTTGTTCCCAAAGTTGATGCAATGACTACATGTAATTTCTATATTATTAGCATAGAGAGACATCACAGGGACAGCACAGACCTTTCCTCACGCGTTATCTACTGGCACCAGTTGCACTGACTTTAGCAAAGTTACTCCTGATTTACATCTGTGTAAAAATAAGTCCAATGTGCTCAAGGAAATACTCTGCACAGCTGGGACAGTTTAGAAACATGAAAAAGATGTTTGTAACACCATGTGATTAAAGGAAAACCCAAACCACAGAGTTTAGATCTGAATCCAAATCCTCCTCAAGCTTGGTGCGTTTTAGATCCAAGATTTTGATTCAGATCCTTGTCTACATAAATTGTAGCAACTCAAAATTTGCTGTAATTTTAACTAATATATCACACCAAATACATCGGCACTTACTTTAGGTTTTAAAGGCTTTGAGGTAACTGGTAAATTAAGTTGTGGAACACAAGCAGTAAGTACTTTTTGGTCTAGAACAAAGAAGAAACATGGAAAATAAACATGTTAACAGGCAAGTGCCAACTTGCTGTTCCACTGAAATTATAAATTCCATTGTCCACAACCTAGCTGTGAACATTAATTTGCTATATCAGCAAATACATGATCATTAGAAGAACTCATTCCAGAGTTAAGCTGTAGGGATACCTGTGACAGAACTAAACAATTTCCAGCATGAAAAAAATTGGCACAGTTCCAAAACCGGTTTTTGCTTATAGTTAGAACTCTGCTTCTATGAAGATTATCCATCAACCTCAGCTGTTTCCTTGCTTAAATATTTGTGGAAGACATTGACCTTTTGTTTAATGTCATTAACAGCAGCAATCCCATTTCCTTCCATAGGACAAATCATTGAATGCTTGCACATTAGAAAACAGAACTTACCTATTATGAAAACGTTTGAAATGCAAGCAAGCTTGACAGAAAGTAATAAACAAGCAAAATACTTTTCTCATTCAAGTGACCTGCCTTAACGTCCAGCAAAGGAAAAGATCCAATAACTTGAAGCTGAAGTTACAAAAATTCAAAACACAAACCAATTTTATTTTTAAAAGCTGAATCTTATTAATCAGAGGGATTTACATGCCCTAGTATGAATGAGAACAGAAGTGGCCCATCTAGGAATATGTACATGCTTAAAACTTACTTCCTGAACAGCCTAATTTTTTTCTGAATTTGGAAGTGTTTGTCTTTTTAACGTATGTACTGAACCGGTTGTATAAGAAGTAATTAACCCAGTAATAAAATTAAATCATTTTCCCACTCTTGAGAATCAGTGTCCAAACCAAAATATGTCAACTATGCAGTTAGTTGTGGGAAAAAGGTTTCTTTCCTAGAGTCTAGGCCAGTAATTCCACATTTGAGAAAGTGCTTTCAAATTAAGTTAAAGGTCTACTGACTCCAGCCACAGATGTTTTCTCTCAGGGGTGGTATATACTGCCAACCAAGTTGACAATTCAGAAATATTGGGAATATGAAGAAAAAGCCTTCATTTCCCCTTACACTCTGAGCTATGACTACCCAGCAATTTAAGTTTTTGAAGCAATGTAGTCAGACAGCTTCAAATCCTCTTCAGCAGGCAGTACTGAAGAACAAAAATGCAAAATTGAAGCTCTATGCTGGATGTTAGTACCTACTGCTACCAGATGCCAGCCTTTTCCTCAATGCAACATTTTCACAAGTAATCAGTATTTTATCTTTTCCCAATGAAAAAATATTCTGCCTACTTTCTCCCATTCAGTTGCTTTCACCATTTCCACTGATTTCGCTTGGGTAGCAAAAAGAACAAGTCTCTGAGATACAACAGCAACTTTCAAAGCAGATCCCTAGCCTCATCCCAGCCAGAAATGCAGTAACACTAACAAGGATATGAACTGATTTTGTCAGGCCCACCTCAATGACCTTATATAACAAAACTATATATGTTAGTTAAAAACAAACAGCACTATACCTCTTACTGTCATCTGAGCACAAAGCACGAAGAAGGCGGACAGAAATACGGCTTCTTGAGTCTCCACATCAACAGTGACACCATTCATCAAAAGAAAACTACAAAAGCTGCAATTGTTTCCAAACATTCATAAATTAACTCCAATGCCTCAAAGAGATCCACACTGCAACACCTGTCACAGCCAGATGTTTTTGTTTGTTCTGTAGGAGCAAACTCAATGCTTTCAACAAGAGGGGAAAACTGTCCTGGTGTTTTTTGGTTAAATGGGGAATTTTGATACATCAGTCTGCTTATGTGTATATCTGCATTCTCATCTATCTATTCAGAATTAGCTTACATGTGAAATTGTAATTTTGTTGGTAGTTATGTGGGTTTGGGCATTGTTTCTTTTCCTTATACAGGCAATGTGACCTGCTACAGCCACTTTTTTGAGTACCTAAAAAAAGTTCTGAGCCTGGAAAGATTTGGGGATAGAACTATTTCAGTTAAAGTGTATCTGAGTCAAGGTCATGTTGCCAAGGAAGTGCATGAGAAATTTGCCTTACTATGATTCTTATATTAAATACAAGATAAACATACCAAGTCAGATTTATAGAAACAAATTATATT
This sequence comes from Oreocharis arfaki, assembly GCA_013398015.1. Lineage (NCBI taxonomy): Eukaryota > Metazoa > Chordata > Aves > Passeriformes > Paramythiidae > Oreocharis > Oreocharis arfaki. Next base: position 880,640 of record VZRR01011209.1, on the reverse strand, counting down.
AATTTACTGACTTAGTATGCTGTGGTTCAGTTCCAAGTAAAGAACATACTGCTTACTAGGAGAGCAGGGAGGGGAGCTACTCTTTTACCCAAAGAGTGCATTCAGTGAACTGAATTACTGGTATCTTTCTTCAGTCAGGTAGCCAGAAAGCAGGAAGCAACTTCTTCTCCATTAGACAAGAGTGAGAAACTTCACCTATATTTGATTCACAGCTGCAAGTAACATCTATAGCTTAATTAAAAACTTCAAGTCAATACTGAGATAAGAGGGAAGATGTCAATTGTTTCCAAGAAGGCCAGGTGACACTTTGTCAGCGCAGCTGTCCCTTTGTCAGCCCAGCTGTACCTTAAGAGAACACACACGGATAAAATGAGGGCTTCTGGAAGTAGCTGATCTTGATTTCTCTGATCTCTGACTCCTTGGAATTTTCTTTCTACATTTAAGGGTGATAAGCATTCATCATGAAAACCCAAGCAAGTCTGCAATGATTCTTCGCTCTGGCACAGACAGGAGACTCAACTTCTTTTGTGTGAATAAAGCTACAGCGATGAATTCACACACAAACAGTTATTGGCTGAACGAAAATTTCTGTGATCTTTTATTGCAGCTCAAAGAATCAGGGAAAAGGAGTCCCATCTATGTCTGTTTCCGATGGGCGCAAAGCAAATTTTCCAAAACTGTCAGTGTATCATCTGCAAAAACACAACTGTAAAGCGGAATTGTGTTACCCTGCGTGGGGAAGAGTTTTAAATACCGCAGCTGCCTGTTATACTTGGAAGACCCATCTCTACCTAAACATCCTTTTGCTATTTGTCTCTAGAAAAGATAATCTGTGGAAGTGAAAGATTTTAATACACCTGGAAAATATTTTCCCAAGTAACTGATTAATTTCAGCTTGTCTTTTAATTCTGGTTTTTGGACTCTGTAAGAAGCCATTGTAAACTACATCAGTGTACCCAGCTATTCCCTTTTCTTGCAAGTTATACAATTTAGATTAGCAGTACCTAAAATGCTCAGGTTATTTTCCTCAAATAAGTTGATAACCTTCCCCACTGTGCTATTGTCTCAGCAGAAATATACCTCCTTACAGGTTACAGCTAGAGAGATTTGCAGCTTACGTTTAAACTCATTTGACTCCGTAAAGAGTAAATCATTAGCTAGATTGATGGCCATATAACCGGGACAAACAAAAGTTAAACAACCCTTTTTCAGCACTGGTAACTCAAAGACATTTCCTTACGAGACCAGGACTTGAAAGCTTCCAGGTGAAATCAGTGTTCAAGGGGTTTTGGCCCAATCAACGTAACAATCGCTTGTTATATTTAATAGAGAAAAGCACTAGCAACACACAGCATACCTGCAGAAAACCAGACCTGAACACAATGAATTATGCATTATTTCCCTAATAGATTTAAACATTCCCTGAACTGTAGATTCAGCAGAGAAAGGCATCCCCATCTATGTTTGGCTGAACTTCTAAAAACTCGTAATAAAATCTTCTGTTCCTTTATTTTGTAATTTGTTACTTCTAAGATCCAGGCAGCACCTGGGATTTTTATTAAATGTAAGCCTACACAGAGAAAATTAAAATTACTTAAACTGTATTGCAGCATTTCAGTCGGTGTCGTTTAGCACAGGTAATAGACTTTGTGGTGAAAATGCTCAGCTTCGGGAATTTTCCTAGCAGAATAAGAAACAATTTACTACCTCATCCTGTGTTTTATCCCTTTTAGACTCTATCAATAGAAAAGCCCCAAGGTTACAATCTTAGTTTCTCTGAACTAATGAACCCAATCCAGTTTACAGGAGTCACTAAAGTGTTGCTAACTACAGTGCTTTTCTTCTCAAATAGGTAAGATCTTCACAGTTTCAGGAGCCAATTGGATGTGAATCTCCTCTGTTATTAAGAGACAAGAAAACCAAAGAGGCTGATGAACTCTTGGCAGGACCCATTTGTAGTACAACCTTCGGTAGGGTTTATTCTCCCAATCTTAAAGCGAGCACAGACAGGGGAGTGTTATCTGTCTTCTCCCTTCAGGAAAGGTGCAAGTTTCATCTGCAGACACTTTAGAATATTGTAAATTTTTTCCTATGGTGAAAGTCCCTATTCTACACAGGATCTCCTAGCATGTTTAACTATTTTAGTTTCATCCTTGTAACTGAACATTTTGATGACTAGCTGGATAATATGGGCACATAAGAATCACTCAAAAATGCTGTTTATCATCATTAAGCACAGCAGCATCTCACAGAAGATAAAATAAATAGCAGATGTCAGCAATCCATCACTGTGTTCCCATCCGCATATACTTCAGGTCAAAATCTTCCAAGTTGCAGCTGTGCAATGACTTCCATTTGAATAAGGATTCACTGCTATAACAAGGAAAAATTTTCCTCTTGTTATCTTACATAGATATCCAATAGCTTTTATCACAACAGGGAAATAAAAGGAAGGCTTGATGGGTGTATGGGGGCCAGTATTCAGCAGAATTCCGCAGAGCTTCCTTTTGGGATACGTGCTGCAATTCACTGATGCAGGATGCCCCAGTATTCAGCAAAGACTTAAATACACAGTAGTAGCTTAAGTTAAAAATATTGGCACTGTGTCCACATCAATTTTGAGCAAACTCACCAAAACATACACATGGGATATAAAGGCTTGAGATGTAACTCTTCCTTTTTCCATTGTTTCTCTTATGTGGTTTAGAGAACATCTTTTTAACATTCTTCACATCCTCCCCTTCCCACCACCCCCAGAAATGGGGGTGACATTTAGTTCTCCCAACCATGAACTTGTGGAATGAATCACACACAGTGCTAGTGCAGGAAAATCCTGTTTCCTGAGAGCAACCACAGAGCTCTGAGCACCAAGGTTATGTTATGACATGCAAGCTGGCATTAAATCCACCCTAAAGTTCAGTTCATGTAAGAGTTCACCACCATGTAAGACTTTACTGGTGGTTGCTCAGACTGAGTGACAACAACCAGCCTAACAAATCCTCTCCTCCAGCACACTGCTCTCCCTGAGGGAGGACTACATGGGCAGCAGAGCTTTATTCTCAGATTATTCAAACCAAAAAGGCAAGGTTGAAGAATTTTAATTTCCTCTAGAGAAATTCTCATTTGTTCCTGTCAATCAGCTACAGGTTTCTGCAGCCTCTAAGCCAAAACAGCTTGACAGAAGCACTTAGTTTGGAAGTGCCTGGTAAGATGGGTTGTTTCTCAATTCTTCTTCCCAATGAATTTTTATCTCCTCCATGTGCCACAAGCAGGATTCCAAAAGCTCCCCCCACCAGGTTAAACAAGACCAACAAACACAGTTTAGCAGGATCCTCGACATTGCTGCTGCCATAGAGGAATGCCATAAACCACCCCACAAAAGCACTTCTAGGAGTTTCACAGTTCACAACCTCACACTTGAGAGTCTTACCTCACCCACAGTCCCAGAGATCTTTGCCCTGAATATGTTAGATGTGAACTGGACAGGGCATGGAGGTGGCTGCATGGGTTCTGCAAAAGGGGCTGCCCCCTCTGAGATGTCATTGCTCAAATAGCTACTCAATATTTGTACAGTAATAGACACGAAAAAATGAGACTGAATCCATGAAAATGGACATTGTCCTCAGGAAGATGGCTGCACAATAAAGGGACTGAAAGACATTGGCTGACATCATGAGAAGAGTTTAATTCCAAAATTATTATTCTATATTTTCAAGGCTTCTGCAGTATAAAAACATAATGCTTTTTTGACCCTGGGAATTCCCTCCCCATTGGTACCTTGAGCTGGTGAATTAAACTGTTTCATAAATGATGGTTTGTTAGCGTCGTGCAACAGATTATAGATGCCACCTACGGAAGGCATAAAAAGTACAAGAGAAACAGGAATGACCACTGCTATTCACATCTGCAGCACACAGGTTGTGTTCAGCTCTGGTGAGCAGAGGGAGGGAACAGGCTCCTTTCCCACTAGGAAAATAAGTATTTTAAAGTCATCTAGAGCAGAACTTTCATTAGGGATGGTCTCTCCACTAGATTTTGTTTCTCGCCCAAATGCTTAGTTCAAACCAGAACACACCAAATACTGCCCTGATTATCTAGGTAGCAAGCATTATGCACTGCTTTTGGCACCACAAGAAGCTGTCCCCTCAGCAGATCTGAGCTGCCAGTCACAGAGAAGCAATCCATGGAAAGCCCTCCTGAGAAATCCCAGTCTGTTCTGCCAGCAGCAGCACTGTGAAAAACACCGAGAGCCAATACCCCACATATTGAGGCGAACATGCACTGATGCATCGCCCCTTCCCTACACCTCAGCTCCACCAACAGCTCACTCAGACCCTTCCCAACCTAATATATCAGACTCCCTGACACTACCAGCTATAAAGAGGCCAAGGAGGGAGCAAGCTAAATGGACAACTGCAGCAGATCTCCTTCACATTGAAGTGGTGCAAATGGGAAGCAGGTTTTATTTCTGCTTTCGCCATTAAATCCGTATTATCACTCCATTTGATGTGCTACCCATAAGTTTATACTGGTGAAGTCTATTTCTAACTACATTATGTTAAAAACCCACAGCTATAGTAATGAGGTGACAAAATCTCCAGCACTTAAAGAAAACCTCAGCGAGGAACTCAATAGATCATTCAAGGTTAATACATCTATTGCGAAGGCAGATAAGAATTACCGATAAAATTTTTACCCCACATAAACTCTTCATAAGTAGTTCCTGTATAAAACTTCAATCATTTAATGAACTACTGCCTATCCTGAAAAAAGACATCAAAAGGGGACAGACAAGCCTTCTGTAGCACAATCAGTTAGCATTGAAAATTTCCAGGACAACTGTAAGATTCTAAAATTCTTCCTATTATTTTATTTATTCAAGTTGATCAAAGATATTAACTATGAATGGAAAATCAGCTCCAAATCCTGCAAATGAGTTTGCTTTAGTGTCCAAAGTTATGACCAGATACAACAGTAACATAAATTACTTTGCAAATGCTTTCAGTGTACAGGTGTCTCCTAAAGTCTGGGAAAAAATCCTGATACGGTAAAGTAAGAATGTGAAAGAAAAAATACCATTTCTCCTAGAGCAAGAAATGAGAACTTTTTTGTCTTTTTTCTTTCTTCGGGGAGGAGAAAATGTCCAAGTTTCCTTGTTGTCTCAGGAAAGCTGATGCTGGCAAGCACCTTTTGTTTCATAACTGCAAATACAAGGCATGAAATTTGATCTTTCGTCAACATGAGATTGGTTCTCGTGGTCCAGAACTATTTCTGACCAGACCTTGCAATATAATAGAAACTGATTTCACTAATGCATTTCTGGTCTGAACATTTGAAGGCAAGCCACGTGTCTGTTAGTTACCTGCAACACGCTTATTCAGTCTAATCTTCTGAAATTTGGAAATGGTGAAAGATGTATGTGACAACTACAAGCATGGTAATCTCTGGCATCCCGGCACTGCCTGGTAGGGAACTGTACTGCCACATTAGTGTTGATGTAGGTGGATGTGCTCACTCCCTGCTGCACGACTCTGAAAGCCACAGCAGCTTGGGCACTGCGCCACGGTAACACAGTCACACTGAGCTATGAGGTCTCCTGCAACCAGGAGGGTCTGATCGATACTCAGCTGTGCAGTGGGGAAAGAGTTACAAAGCACCTGGACTGCTTCCTCCACTTGGGCATGCAGGCATGCACATAGACACGGGCACGTCCCTCTGCAGCTTCTGTCTCTGGCAGCCTACCCATGCTTCCACAAGGTTTACTTGCACTTCTCGATTTGCAGGGTGTGGAAAGCAAGGAAAGCAACGTGGAAAGTGTTGTTCATTTCCTGTAATAGCTTGCCACTCACACCCGAGGAGATTTTGGACGGGGAGCCTTTACCTACATGCTGCTGTCCTGTCAGATATATGAACATGAGCTGTCAACAGTCTGGTTACCGCTGTCTTGCAAAACAACAGTCAATATGATGTGGGAACCTACAAAACCTAATGTTCCCTAGGCACACCGGGTGATCAGCTCTAAGACTGCAGCACACACATTGCTTCCACAGTCTGTCTGAGTCAGCCCTCTACACAGAGGGTTGCACTTTCCTGTAGTTTTCTGCAGATTCTCCATTCAGTCTTTTCATGACTTAGGGAATGATAAGACCCTTAGGTTTTGTACTGGGCTAGCTTCTTTTAATTCTTCTCCAAGGGAGAAGTCTTCACTCACAAAGAGCAAAGCAACTTCAGCACAGCCTATGTGATCAAAACAGAGGTTAATTGTCTCTATTGTCTGTGTATTTCATGGCCATTAAAGCTATAAAATCTGGATTATCTAAAGTACAATGTAACTCAACATCAACTAGAATGCAGGGGTGGTTTACTGGGGTGCTTATGCAGCCACCAACCAACCCAGTTTCTGTCCTGTAAAACTGGAAACGACAGCCTGGCCCATGCTTGCCTTAAGTGGTCTTGTGTCACCTTGTCCAGATCAAAAACCTGGCTGCTAGGATTTTTCATCAGAAGAATTATTTTACAAATTATACAGATTTTCTAGGGTACATTCTGGTTGTTAGCACTTAGACATGATGTTGGATCTCAATGTACAGGTCCTGAGATTATGCCCTTGATAAAGATTCGGCTGTGCGAGCTCAGGATCAATGGAGAGACAGCACAGCCCACTGGCAGCCTCTCTTCCCTGGTCTCCCTGCAGAGAGGCTCCCATGCATGCTGGAGAGGCGGCAACCCAGCGAGGGCTTGTCCCCAGCCATGGGACCTACTCTCCAGCTAAAACCTTAGTGCTTGGCCTCTGCCTGATCCACTGCTCCTGCCACATTCTATCTTCACCATGGGCTCTGCTCATCCATGCCCATATCCCAAACTATAGGTGCCTTCCCACTTAAGCAGCAGCCCATACCCAGGGAGGAGGCTGATGCCAGAGCCTGGGGCTGCCTCAGACCCCCGTGGCTGCCTGCTCCTGGCTGGGGGGTGGGGACAGGCTCTGCCTGCCCACAGGGAGCCCCCACTCCCCACTCCCTGGTCCTCACAGCACCTGACATGCTAATGTAGACCCCTTGCCTTTTACATTACATTTTTTACCATATTAAGAGGCAGTTGTAGCAGTTCAAGTAAAAAGGAATTGGTCCCCTGAGACAAATGTGTAATGATTTTCTTTGGACCGAGGAAGGGAAATTCATTTTTAATTGAATAATATGAGGAAAAAGCCTTACATGTGCTAATTTGTTGGACTCAAATGTGTTTAGACTGGGTTATAGGGATGTTTTGACATTGGGTAATTAGGGTAATTGGAGAAAACAGCTGGACTATTTTGACACTAAAGATTTTGATACAGGTAAGGTCACTGTGACACTAAGATCATGCAAGTGATATAAATGTAAAGGAACTTGCACAATGAAAAAAAGCAATTTTCTATATAACACCAAAGATACCTTTAAAATACATAAATTAAATTGCTTCAGATTTTTCAAAAATGGATCTTTGGAGACCTCTCCCAAATAATATCTTTATACTTCCACTGACAATCGTATCTGCCATGAAAAGAAGAGAGTGAGTATGAAACAGAAAAAAAAACTGTGATAACAAAATGAGCAGTTTTATTTTATAAGCACTTGGCTTTGGTAATAGTTACATAAGGACTTTTTTTCCCTGTTTCTGCAGGAATAAATCTACAGCTGTCTGAACATTTTAAAATGCCTGGTCAGAAACAAATTTAGCAAAACAACCAACAACTTGACCTGTCTTATTTCAGTCTCTTGTTAATAATAATTCAAAATTCAAATGTCAATTTGTCCCATACTTCAGATGTACCTACAAGACTGTCTTGCATGACATGACCATTAACCAGTATTTGTTATGCCTGCAAGAGTTCCATGAATAGAGCCTGATTTTAGAAGATATTTCAAGGCTGAATAATATTCTATAAGATCTGCAAAATCCTTGGACATTTTAGCTACTCTGTATTAAAGCTATGTTTTTTCTGAACAGAGGGCTTGATATACTGGTTTTTCAATGAGCCATGTTTATGATATACAACAAATCTGTCATCAGAAATAGATATTCTCATATTAAAATTGTAGAGCAACTTCTCAAAAGAAGAAATTTGCAAAAAAAAGGCAACCGTGAATATTTCTGTACTGTCTTCAATACTAAAATAAGATGGTGTGATTGCTAACAATAAGCTAAGTCAGAGAAGCTGCAGAATTTGCTAATTTTGCAGAATACCTTTCAGGTTAGAAAAGATTCACAGAAGTAGAAACAGTTCATAAAACTTTGAAAACTGTATTAACTCCTGTTTAGCAGACATCCGATTACTGATACAAAACTATAATTATAGCAGCCTGTAGTTGCATCCACGTTACACTGTGCATTAAATACTGCAGCCGTTTGAAGTTCCTTCCAGTTAAAACCCTTCTACTTAAAAATTGTTAGATTTCATGCATTTTTGTCTTCTGACAGCTCTACACATCTCTGACATTCCTACACATCTCTGGAATACAATAAGAGTACTTCTCCATCTCCTTAAGAACAGTAGCATTTTAAACACAGAATTTCAATGAAGTCCACCAAGTTTACAGAAAACTTTCAAATAGAAGAGCTATTTCTCTCTGTTTGAAGAAGTGTTTTCTCTAAAAATGCAGCATTTCATAGGCAAATTGCCTTTCAAAAATCTTATTTTAAAAAGCCCAAATTTCTTGTTCTCTCTCTCTTTATGCTAATACGGTTTTTAATCACTTGTAGTTTTGGTTATATAATTCTCATCATGAGAGAAAACATTCAGCCATTCACCTATCAGATTAGCTAGCAGAGATTTCACATGCTTTGTTATTGGTAACAATTTTTTTTTTTAAATCTCAGATAATGAAAAGCCATCTATCCATAAATGAAGGAGATAAGTTAAAAGCAAACAAAAAGACCAAAAAAAGGAGTCAGTACATGCATATACATGACTGGGGCAAGAGGAGAGCACTTTCTCTAGGCTGCCTGGAGCTAGATGGCTATCTTGTATATGATATCAATTAGCACATTCTTCTTCTTTTATGCTTTTCCTTTATGATCCTTCAAAAATGTATGTACCTATCTTTGGATATGTGTGACTCTTCTCCCTCTATTTTTCACCCCATGCTGTAGCTGATATAATTTTTGGCCTTTCAGAAATGCTCTTTGAGTAGATGAGGAAGCCATCCTCTTCATCAGCCCAGTTTCCACTGGCTCCTGAAGAACTACAGAGGTGATGGCAAATAAACAGCAACAGCAACTGTGCCTCACATGTGAGGCTGTTCTTAGACTCAGCCATCAATCAGAAGCCCAGCAGTGATTTGCCAGTCACCTAGGGATAAAGCAGAAATATTTGCCAAAAATGTTTTGAACCTGGTTGTCTCCTGTGGTTCTGAGAGGCATTACAGGCATACTGTCACCAATGTGGCCTTTACCAGAACATCAGGATTACCTACCAATCCCTAATATATATTTTCTAAGAGGAAGGGGTCCCCAGACAAATTCCCAAACAACCTACTACATACAGTGGGACTGCACTGCACCAGACAGATCAGCCACTCTCCGCAGGATAAGGGAAGTGTCCATAATAAAGCTGAGTGCTGCTGATAAATTATCCCTAGGGTAACAGAGTACTGGGTATGTATTTTATTAGGTGATGAGCAGAAGAAGGGTAACATCTGGATTCACAGTCCATCAGGCTAAATCTGCCAATGGTTCAATTCAAGTTCAGTTTATTTGAACAACACCATAACAGTTAAATGGGTTCCCATGGCACGGATCCCAATGTAATACAGAAAATGAAACAGCAATAGTGCAATGGTGTTCACCTTTGACATGAAAAATGCAATGAAGAAAAAGGTCTATCTGAAAGACAGTAGACAGTCAACAGCTATTTAAGACAGCGAAACAGCGAGCAGAAGAGATCTCTACGCTAGAAAAAGCTTAAAATCTTGCTCAATGAACTACCACAACAACGCAAGTGACCTGAACACTGAAAGACCAGCCCTTCTTTTCATAGCATCATTCACAGCCTCAAGTTAACGGATATGAGGGAGTCCTGGCCTCGTTAAACTGAAATAACAGCACTGAATTTTTTCACACAGTTGCTAACGCAGAGGCTGCCTGTTGAAAACAAACTCCCACATTCCGTGTTTTCATATGCAATCTGCAGGAGCTTTAACACAATGTGCAAGCACTTCTGGACAACATGGAAGGTTGTCAGCTAAGGAAGCCACAGGTGAGCAGCAGGAATCTCACCTGACACACTGCAATCAAGGTTAGGCAGAATTCCAGGCCATGGGGGACAGCAGGACTCATTGAGAGACATGAGCTGGGAGAAAGAGTGCATTGTGAAACCAATGCACACTGAATGGGCTTGCCTAGATAATGCAGAATGAGTAACAGGTATTTTAGCACTCCCAGTTTCATGAGCTTTTCTTAATTATTGTGCTGATGAACCGTACACATATGCAGCCTTAGCTCTAATTTAACAGAGCTGTATGCAGAGATAGTCAGTGTCACTGAGGTAATGTGAATCATTAAAGCTTACAGGTTGCTTGTAAGAAAAGAATTTTACAAACATGAGTGCATGTTATTTATAGCCCATTTTATTTAGAAACCCATTTTATTTTGAAATAAACATATTGGTTTTGAGGGGTAGAAAGAAACATAAAAAATCCTGAGACTCAAGCTTTTTTCTTCACACATTTTTGACATGAGCACAGCTCCCCATTCTGTTGACTTTAATTGATGTCTCTTCCACGTTCTTCTCACTTCTATTTCAACTGAGCCAATGCTTCTACCATGCTCAGATATCTATCAGCCAATCTCTGGCTCACAGAACAGTCTTTGGAGCCTTCATAGAGCATGTTGTTTAAGAATGGCTGTGTCTTGGAAGAGACTGCCTTTGCCACAAAGATCAACACTATCATTTTCACAGAAAAAAAAATGGACTGATAGTCTATTAATAACAGCTTTGGTGGGTATGGGATTTATCAACCTCCTATTAAGAGAGTGAGCTACATTTGCCCTGGAAAGTGAACAACAGGATTTTAACAAGTTTAATTTCACAAATTAGTGGCTGCTTCAGTGGACTTTTAGGTTCTGTAGTCACATGCATTTGTCAGCAACATGTAAGAAGGACAAAGATGACAACAGGGTTGATTCAAGAAAGTAAACACCATCCAGTAGCAATAAAGAGCAGGGAAAGGTGATTTTATACTCTATATGCCCAGCATACACCCAGTGGTATTCTTTTGATCAACTTCTACCTGTATATACAAAAAGCTGAAACACGTTTCTGTTACGAACAGCACCACCACCCAGATACATACAGACTAACAGATCACATCTCCAAGGCCTCCTATCCAAACATGCTCATTGACAGCACCAGTTTCAGGCACTTCAATTATCTCCAAGCTCCTCTGCACATTCCTGCCCTTATGGGGTAGACCCATATTTTCACTTGTTCCAGACTCAAGAGGACAGACACATGACCAGCTTTGCCTTGCTCAAGCTCCCATTGGACTCCGCAGGATGTTATGGAGAAGGCTGGACACTCCCATTATAAAGACTGTGGAATATTAGGATTGCTATCATGCAAACTCTCCACTGGGACCCATGTACACCCGAACCTTCAGCTCCTGTATCCACAACACACATGACACAATCAGAGATCTCCACTTCAGCTGAGTCCCTGTCTCAGGCATTTCTGCTCTCCAGGACACACAGGGGTTTACAGAAGCAAACTGATAATCCAGAGGGCCAGGACAGAAGCTGCAGTTGTGACATCGCTCTTTAATAGGAAGGACTGAAGCATGGTGAGGCAGAATAATTTCAGATCTTTTAGAAGAGCTTGCTGGCAGGGCAAACTGTCTCACTTCCCCTCACCCATGCTACTTTGCCATTTGAACTGCCTTGCAGACACCTGGCACACATCACACGACTTTTTAATCAATACAGGACACAGAATGTGTGTATATGACATATGCAGCCCTCAGGCCATTTCACAGTCACAACAAATGAAAGGAAATTAGGTAATTAGCTCCAATTATACTTTGACAACAGCTTCTAAATCTCACTCCACTGAACAGTTTTCTAGCAAAAACAGAAGCAGTAAAAAAATAGCCACAAAGTTTTAAAAGATGTTGACCTTTATTCAAGCAAGAAACATCAGGTATGAGAAGGAGAAGGCATGTAGTCCTGCCTCTCTCAGGCACACACGCACACCTGCTTTGCTGCTGTTGACAACAGATAGCTGCAGGGCTCTTCCTGAGACACATCCTGCATACCACAAAAGAGCTGGAGAGTATGAACTGTGACCCCCTCCAGCTTTGATAGACTTGTCATTTCTTTCAAACTTTTCCATCCATCATGCACACTCCTTCTAATGTTTAACTCAATTTTATGAAGATCCCTGGAGGGAATTTCATTGCATCTCTGACACTGCTTTAATTGCTGTCAGGTGGAAATGGTGAGTTTATACATGTGATTAGTTGTATTTGTAACCTCCTAATTTCATTGGACACTTCTGGTCGCTTCTCACTTGCATTAAATGAGTGTGATTTTCTGATATGGTTGTAAAATGAAGCTCACTTGGGAGCCTCCTCATCCCCACGTGAGTTGAGAAGACCCAGGATAGCAGTTTTAGAGAAATAATTTACTTTTGTAACAAGGAAAGATACCGTGTGACCTCTTGATTTCTCCTGTCATAATAAGCAATGCTGGTAGTAAAAGCTCTATTCTCTCATCATTTAGGATGATAATCAAGAGAGCTACTAAAATAAAACCAAATATTGCCTGAGGCAGCTCCTGAAGTGACGACATCTGAGATTTGACGGGAGACGGGAGACGGCATTCTTTTTGTTCTTTTCAGTCTTCAGATAACACAAATTCATCAACTAACAAACACTGCTGCCATGTAGCTCTTCCAACACAGTCAAAACCTAACAACTTAGAAATCTTGTCAAAAGAAAACTAACACTAGAGTCCTATGCATTATTCCCTTAGACCAAAACACACAAACATAAAAACAGCAGATCAAAGCAGTCATATCAAATTACATAAACTTCAGGGGAAAAATATCTGATATTTTGGTTATCAAGCCCAAGGGAACTTTAAGCTTTTATGGGGGTTTTCCAATCATTGCTGGAAAACAAAAGGAAGAAAAGCTTTGCATGGAGATCTATATAGTGCAACCCTGCATTCACATGTATGACTGACACGAGTAGTCTTAACATAGGAGATGGCAATCTAGGGAATTTATTACAGCTGATGGATCCAACGTTTTGAAGCCCCGGGAAGCCTATAGCAAGAAGTTCTGTGCTTCCTCATAATGCCTAACACCTCTCTGAGTTTGTCAAGAGAGCCTTTGGACCAGGTTTCCCAGAGGGCTGTTGGTGCTGCTGCTATGGAAAAAGAGAATACTCCAGAGGTGGCAAATGTAGCAGCAAGAACAGCTCTCAGCTCTTCGGTCTGCACCCACAGGATGGAAGCATCTTTCATCCAGACCCATCTTCTTTTCTCCTTTGAAAGGCAGGGAAGGGCAGTGGATAGAGAAACTTCCAGCTCCATCTGACCTACATGCAAAAATAGGAAGAAGCATCCCAGCACTCACATTGTTCTTTGTAGGAAAGACCAGGCTGCATTGATTCAGGGCTCTTTTTCTTTAGGGGAGAAAGAGTTTTGCACCATGAAAGGAAACACATACCACAGCCTGAGAACCCCAGCTTTAGGGCAATGATAAGGTTGAAACACTAAGCTCTCACAAGTCAGGAAATACCAAGCAGATGACACTTGGCTCTCTGCACCGTGCGGAACACTTTGGCCAGCAGCATGACAAGACCAGAGAATAGACAATTTTGCTGATCACTTGCTGTAGTGTTGAATTGATCACTCCACTTCTTTACAAAAGGTGGAGAAGGATCAAATATACGTATTTGTGTGTATGTGTGTATATATACGTATATATATGAAAGTCTATACAAAATAACCAGCTTGGATAATTTACAGAGGGTGTAAAGAACCAGAGTGGGGCCACAACTGCCTGATGAACTCTACTATTTGTATATCCTCCATTATTTGTGTTCAGTCTTGCCTGCAAAAAGGTATCATTCAAGATTTATTTACTACTGAACTCAAAAAAGATGGTCGATCAAGAAGGCCAACCAGGCATGAGCCTCTTTTGCCCAAAACATTGTACAAACACAGAGAGCTTACAGTCTATACATAGAAAAGGCATGTAAACACTGAAGGTGTACTAAGGAAAGATCAACTGGACAGAGAAGGAGAATATTGGAGAAAAATCTACAGCGGCCAGAGAGAACCCAGTCACAACTATAAGTCCCAAAGGATGCCAGTTTCCAGGTCCTCTGAGCTCACTCCTAGCAGCAGTGCGTCAGCTAGCTCTTTTCTTTCCTCAATACTACACGTACTGTGAACCCGTGATTATCTCACCAGACACTGTAACAAACCAGCAGTGCTATGTCTACTGAGCTTTAGTGAGTCTCTCACCAGCCACAAAGATGCAAAAATTAGTCTCTATCAGCCATTTAGTCCTGGTGTCAGATCTGGCGTTGCCATCTAGTAGGAAATCCTCTGACCCTCTCATTGCCATGCATCTCTCCAGGTCTTGTATCTAATGAACATAAACACTGACACTTCATAAGAGAAGTACTTGATATCCATTTTGCAGTGGAGAAAATTGCTGCACTAGTTACAGACAAGCAGACATTTGAGCTCTGCTTTTTGCCGTTCTCCCTTCAGAGTGAAATCAGTTATCCATGCGTGAATATCACCTTGTAATTTTATTGCAAATTAATGGAAGTCCATCATCAAGCACTGACAGAACTTTTGCTCTGGGGGTCATCCAGCACCTGGAAAAGGGAAACTTAAACAGAAGAGCAATTTACCAAATGAACACTTCTTTCAAAAAAAATCCCTTTCTCTCAGAAATGTAATTTATGGAACCTTTCAAGGAGAAAACATGATGGAAAGATAAAACCTCCTGTTCAAAGTTCAGATTTGCAACTAAATCCACTTAGGCTGAAATCTATCAAAAATTTGGCATGCTCAGAAACTGCCTTCCCAGGAGGACATGGTCTGAAATACAATCCCATTAAATACAGTGTGAAAAATAAGTTGTTCACTTTGTTTTGTCTTGCTCACCAGAATTTATGTAATAAATGCTGCAAAAAGAAACGGTATGGATACATTCGATGAAATTAATATGCCCTATGCTTTCTGCAGACTGAATCCCTCCTCATGTCTCACGGCCAAGAGCATCTCATATGTTAGGCCATATATTCCCTCTTGTCCACATCAGCCTGCTCTGAGCTCTCATGAATGCTAATGGTTAATTAATGTCAAGCCATGCCATGTCATTAAAGACACTTTCTTTTTACAGAACTCTTTTCCATCTTTTAATAGTTTGTGTCAAGACTTTTTTTCCACTTGAGATTTTTCCCATTTGAATTCCGATTTGATGTGCAACTGAGTGGCAAGTGTTGAAAAATCAAGGTCCCCAGCTGTTCCCCTCCTCCCCTCCGGACTAAAGCCACTGGGGAGAGAAACAAGGGCTCCCGCTCCTTCCAGCCCTTCCCGGAGGAGACTGGGCAGACCGCGCTGCTCTTGCTCTCCCTCCCGTGGCGGATCCCTGAAGTGCCATGGAAGAACAGAGGAGACCCCCCTGCCCCCGAGGACGCAGCGCAAGTGATGCCCCCTCTCTGTATTTGCAACAGAATGGACAAGGGGAGAAATGGAGAAATATCTATATAGACCCTCCCATCTCTGCTTTTCATTTTGCGTCACTTAAATCTTTGATAGCTCTCTTCCAAAAATAAGCCATCTGACTCACCAGCGGTAATTTACTAAACAAATAAACCTATGGCTAACTCAAAGCCTTATTTAGTTTCCATGTTGACAATCTTTTTCATTTCTGCACCCCCTTGTGGGGACAAAGATACCTTTACAATATGTGCTACCCTCGAGTACATCGTAGTACACTCATTTCAGGACCAGGTTTCACTCACTTGATTTCATTTCTTTGGTAGAAATTTTTACTTTAAAAAGTGACATTTGCCACAGTGATTTTTCACTCTAAAAGGCACATCAGCCCACATGACAACTGCTCTCTGGACTGCAGCAGTGTCATACAGCACTATTGGTAAAAAAAGGTGATGCACAGTGACCACAGCATTAACAAATATAACTTTACAGAGCCTGGGTCAGTTTCACTGACACCCCTTTGTCTGCAGTAAGAGGCATCAATGTGGATGCTACAGTGAATGAGAACTGACTAAAACACTGTGATTAAATGCAATAGTAATTCTTCACCTGCACACATGAGGACAAATAAACCAAGTGAGACAACTGAACCAGGGACTGTTTGTAAGCTGTGTTCAATGTGTCCTCCTGCTTCTAATAGTAACTCTCCTTTTAAGACCATTAGGTTCACCTCACAGTCCCAAAGAGGAACCCAATGTGTTTGGATGACTGTAGAAAATCAAGATGAAGACAAGTGCCCTGAAACCAGCATGGCACGCATGTATCAGCCTCACTGAGAAGAGATTCTCACACTTTAGTATCACCATCTTTCTGATATGCTGTCAATGCCATATTTCTACCTTGTATTCTCAGAACAGGGGTCCCAAACCCTAGATTCTACCATTTGCAGAAAGATGCCAATGTGAAGAGCAGCATCTAGTAAAGAAAAAGGTTTGGGAAGCAGTTCTCTAGATGGCATGATTTAGGTCCCCAGCAGATCATATTCTGTAATACTTCCTTCAAGACACATGGTCTGATTTAACAGCATTAATGTACAAGAAGACATGTTACAATTAAAATATGGTTAAGATGGTTTGTATGGCCACTAAAATGCCACTCTCTCTTCTCCCCCTCCTTCAAAGCAGTAATAAGACTCAACGGCAGATTTTACTCAGACTAAACTCAACCATTCCTCCACTTTACTCCAGATAAGAGCAAGAGAAAGATAATGGTACTGAGTCATTGCCTTCACACCCTGACATCCACAACGCCTGCAGTCTGCAGATTTTCTCTGGACTGCAGCTTTCTGCATGGATCACAGTGAATCCATCCTGATTAACAATAAATTTATTCTTTATCAGTCACTAGTTGCATTTCAAAAAATGTACAGATCTCTCCTGAGCTTTTACACTGTTTAGCCACTGACAGTATCTTGTTTTAATTCTGAAAAAAGGTCAGAGTATTGGTAATTGCATGATAAATCTAGCCCAAGTAAAAAGACTGTGAGCACTTTAGGGCAGCAATTTTATTCTAAAAATCTGCAAAGTAGTGCATGCAGCTATGACTTAAAAAGCATTCCAAAGCAAAGGAATTTTTCTTTGTTTGCATGTAAGTACCCTTTAGGTGCTCTAGGACAGATTCAAAGATTTATAGCATATGTATGACAGCTAATTTGTATACAGTTTAAAAATGAACACCTAAAACACAAGAAAGTATATTATTACATCCTCAAAACAAATTTAACTCAACACAAAAGAAAAAAAAATTCTTTACTCAGTGACTCAGAAGATGACAGAACAAGCAGCCTAAAGTAAATGAAGGGAAAAAAGCCAGCTTTTGAATAGGTATGATGTAAACATTCTTGAGCAAGTTTTCTAGCAACCCACTGAGCAAGCCAGGGAGAGAGCTAGAAATGATCGCCTTCAGGAAATGTTTGTTCTTTCTGTCTCGACAAGAATTCTAGGTTGTATTCTCCATTAGCCTGGATTTTCAACAGCTGATGAAACACTTAGTGGTCATTTTTAAAAGATAATAAATGAGAGAGGGCAAACAAATTCACCAAAGGGCAGTTACCAACTCATCAAAGTGATTTCTTCTGCAAGGACCGGCTAAAACTTCCATTTGGGAGACTGACACACAAACTTATTTCACAGGTTCTGTGGCAAGATGTGACGCTGCATTAGCTTTGCTGCTTGATGACCACTGATAATTTGGCAAGGTCATATTAAGAAACCCTCTGATACTAAGTGTTATCACACCAATCTAAAAACTAGTCCATATACTTCTAGGAAGCCTTCACTTTCCCATAACTGAAGTGTGTATCCTTATGTCCCATGTACATCATTGCACTACAGCAATGGCTGTAACTCAGACCAATTCCTGACGTACATGGGGCAGCTAGGCAAAGACTGAAAACCTGCAGTAAAAAAATGCAGATATTTTTTCTATACCTTCTCTCTTCTGCTTAGTCTATTTGCTTATGGACAATATATTGTTACATCTCATTATCCCTCCTTTTCTTTTGGCATAAATTATTCTGTGTGAGATGAACATATTTTAATTTTTTTCTGAAGTATTTTCTCTTTTCAGGTTCGCCTCCAGTGTTGCACTGGAAAGTGTTTTATGTGCCACTGTAGATAATATTAAGGCATTGATCAGCAATTAATAACCAGAAGTGGATAAAGAAATGTCAACAGAAGCATATCCCATGAAAATTCACAGGGCCATTGAGACCAAACTACAGGCATCACCAAAATTTTGTTGCAGAAGACAGTAGAGGGGCAGAGGAGGCAGTATTCACACAGTGAAAAACTACTTTGACTATATTAATTTGGAAGAAAGTACTCCAAATTTTCACTGTGAAATGGCCTTCCCCATGAATCTATCATGTCAACTCTCTAAAAACCTATCTCACAATACGATACTGATTCAACCAGAAAATTAAGACACATTTTGGTTTTGACTCTAAAGAAAATGCAGAAGTTTTGTAAATTCCTGAGTCCTTTGCAGCATGTAACTTCCATTCACTCCGCACATTGCTCAAGAATGTTTTAATTCGTTCAGATAAAAAATGTCACTCCTGAACCAAACTCAGACCTTCATTGCTGTTCAAAAATAGGTCTTTGATTCCAACTCTTTCTTACTCAGTTTTTAATTTTCAGGCGCCTCTGCACTTCCTGGTCTCAGGCCTGACAGGAAATGAAGTACCAAAATACCATGAAAATGGCTGCGCCTGTGGTGAGGCTGGTCTGGCTGAAGAAATGGAAACATGAGCAAAGTCCCAAGCAAGCCAGATCTTGAAAAGATCTGTAGCCTGGTTTCCAGACCAACAGGGTTCAGATAGGTTTTGGATAGCAGCTAAACCTTTGGAGGCTTTTCAAAATGAACTAAACCTTGAGGTTTCCCCACTGTCAAGAAATACACACAGCTGTTCCTCGAGGTATTCAGTAGGCAACAGGGGACCGATGACACCATCAAAACTGGCCAAAATATGCAAGATCTACTTCTTTTTGTTTCCTCTCTTCTGCCCTTCCCTCCCCACTCACATTAATTTCTACTCTTCAATTCTAGTTTTAAAAATCTTATGGGCATGCAGTCAACCAGCCATCTTCATGTATGTCTTCCACATTATAAGGTGCAGTTTATGTTGGCTGTATTCACAAAAATTACTTCTGACCCCTGACGAAGTTTGCTGATGCTTTCAATATCAACTCCCACAGGTTTTGGTGTTGTTTCTTTAATAAGAAGTGTCTTGAGAGTTTATTGCAAGGAAGCATTGTTGAAAGTGTTTTATTTTCAGAGCTGATGTACCCCTGGTTGTACCAATGCCCATTTGCAGTAACAATGTTGTTAGGATCTGGAGCCACTTACGGTTTTATTTATGGTCTTGGTTTTTCAGTCACAATTAGAGCAACTTTTCCAAATGTTTTGGTTTGCAGGCGCCATCCAAATGGGTCTTTAACTCGGAAAGCTTTGATTGTGTTTAGCTTCCCTTTACTGAACTACCTTAGTGGTCCATCTTATATTGGTCAGTGTTGTGGAAGCTATCCAGCGCATTAAATGCCATTGAATACTCACGAAGCATGTGCCAAGGGAGAAAAAGAAAACAATTGTTCCCCAAAATATTCAGCTGCTGATGAAAGGAGCTATTAACAGGCAAAGGTGTTCATTTCAAGAAGTGATTTCAAGCAAACTTTCTTCCTTTGTAAGACCTATTGATTGTATTGAGAAAAGCAAGGCTTTGCAAGAAGTTTGTGGTATGTTGCAAGTCATCAAGATTTTAAAATAAGAAACACTTGTACCCTATTGTTTGTAGAAGTACATACACACAACACTGCAACTGAGATAAAAGCTAAGTTGATGGTTTCACAAATGCAGTATAAACAATGACAAAGTGTGTTGGTAAGTGCAGTGATCATAAACTTACTTATTCAAGGAACAAAATAAGCTTTCTTCAAAGCACTGTTTCAAACCACAAGTACCTATATCCTCAAGATATGCCTATTTCCCTAATCCAAGAAGTCAACAATGCTCAGATCTCCTCAGTTTCATACATCCAAAAAGAATGGGTGCATCTCACAGAGCAGAATAAAAATACAGCACTGCAAAAATGTTTCAACAGTGTGTTACAACAACTACAGAGTGTTACCTGGTTTTCTATAAACAAGGCAAAAGGACAAGGCTACTTAAGATACTTTGTGGAATGTAAGAATGTTTTGTATTAGTATTTGACACAAGGGGAGAAAAAAACAGGAGCAGCCAAACTGGCTACAGTCCCTCGTATCTCATGGGTTCTTATAAGAAAGCTCTCAGCCTACCTTTCCATAATGAAAGCCGTTGTTCTGTTGCCAATATTTGTTCATTCGAAATAACAATAAAAACAGTACTAAAGAACATTCTCCTCCTGCATGCATCCCTGAGGCTCAGTTAGCAATTAATAACTGGAATATTATGCTTCCCCTCACTTTATCTATTACTGCAATATGGTCCTACTCAGGAGACCAGAGACCGGGAGCAACCTCAGCAAAGAGTAATTTTTGATGACAAGAAGCCAAGACTGGTACAAACTCAAAGTAACTTTGTGTTATCTCTAACCCAGTGAACGCACAGAAATTGTCTAACTCTTAGACCCTGATGCACATCATGGCTTCACAAAAAGACTCAGGTGTGCATCAGCCCACCTCTCATGTTCCTTCTCTATCCTGGCACATAGTCAGGCAGTCAAGTAAGTTCTGTCTGGGTCCACAGTTTGGGCAGAGAGGGAGAGATTACAGCACTCACACTCACTTTACATAGAGCCATGAGGTACAGGGGACCAGACTCTAGACAGACTGGTGCATTTCAACTACCTGCTGACTACTCTGATGCATCTGCCTGCCAGAAATCACCCTAATAGCCGTTATGTTGTAGGAAGCCATATGCTCATCACTCCTTGCAAACCTGCAGTCACATAAGACTGTTAGACAATCAGAAATCTCTTGGAGGTATTATTTGTGTGAAAACTCTGTAATTTATTGCTATTGGACTATTGCAAAGCTTCCAACATCTGAAAACCACATATTCACCTGGACTATAGATGTGGATGGTTGTTGTGGATATTTCTGCCCAAGTGAAATGCAAAAATATTATTCCTAATTAAATGGGGAAACAGCTCTGTAAACTACTGAAAGTCTTTTCTGAAAGTAATACAGATCTGTTGATCTGTTCCTAGAGCTAGTGAGGACATAAAGTTAAAACAGCCCAGACATCTGTTTATACAGATGAAAAACTTAAAGACAGATGCTGATATCCTCCCTCCCCACCAAGCCACCACCCAACTTGTTGCTTAGAGCACAGGCAAAGCAAAAACCTCTTATCCATGCAGTTACCTTTTGGAAAACTGCAGAGTTGCTTTTGCTAGAGGGAACTGTAATTTTATTATCATGTCTCTTCTAAGGTTCATCTTATGTCAGATTTACCACTGCAGTAAAGAAGACTGCGCCCCTGATATTGCCACCATGTAGCAAGATATGTATACCTGCGATACTGTGCACTGTCACGGGTATTGCCATCAGGGATGTGCATTCCCTCTCCATAATCATCTCATAGTTTTCATGAAACTCAGATCCACAGCGAAACGTGCCCTGTTCCCGTGACCTCTGGTTATTTATGAAAATTTCAGCCTTTATCTGTTATTCTTCAAACCACAAATAAAAATAAAATCTGCATCTGATGTGTAGACAAGAATGGCCATTCTCAGTCATCACACAGTGGCACAGCAGGTGAAAAAAAAAGCCATAGGTTTTCTTGGTCTTTCTACACAGCTTGGGGTTATCGTTCCTTATAATTATGCAGACACTATCCATGAATATTTGAGAAAGGTATGTGTGGAAAGGGGTTGTATAGTCTGTGAGCTACAAGCAAAATGACTACATGAGTTAATAATTAAATGCTGTGATATTTGTAGCTGTAATAGCACTACTTTTTTATTGTTGCTTAAATAGATAAGTACAGAAACAGTAGAAATAAGCCTGCCTCACTCAAAGTTCAGTTATGTGGGAAGATGTAGAAAGTATATGTGCATCTGTCTGTGTGTGTGTGTGTCCTTTCGTTCCTATGGATGTCTGCCTGTCCATTCCTTGTTTCAGGGAAGGATTTCCAATGTAGTCGAGTATTTGTATGGGTGAGCGCTTTCTGTAAGAAGAGCACAGCAGCAGAAAAACTAGCATGAGCTCACTACCTACAGTCCTCTACTAACAAGGCTAGTTACGCCTACCAAAATGTTCAAGTTTATTTCAGTCTGAAAGCTTGATGTCTTCAAAACCATTACCTTTTCGATAGCAGAGGCAGAGGGTGGGAATTCCACCAGAATTCACTTTTCTGCTCATGGTTCATAAGGATGCAAACTACTGTAAGGTACAGAAATAAGTAATGCACACTCTGAATTGGTGAAAGAAGGAACTGGCGGACTTCAGACATCACTCAGACAACAGTGAAGTCAAATACATTTGGATGAGTCTATGGCATTTAATTTTTAAAGAGTTCGCTGAAGTGCCCTTGGCCAGATTTTTCTTCCCTTTTGTGAGGCAGACAACCCCTCACTGCATGAAAAGTATATTCTGCAGTGATTTATATACGTATTTTAAAAGGCTTTGACATCATTTGGGTTATGTATCATTTAAAGACATCGTAACAGGCTCAATCACTCTTACTTTACAGATTTGGACAAACTAAGGTTTGGTAGCATTTCTAGTTTACTTCCACACTAATATTTAGAACTCTTTTTATGTACAGAAAAAAATAAAGTTGCATGCACTATCTTGTAAATTATGTTTATACATTTGTGAAAGTGAACTTGAAAGTAAATTGCAAAGTTAATCTGTTACCTAGAATAGTACATATCACCTGAAGTCTAAAGGTGCTTCAAATGAGGGTCTTAAAAAGTAAAATATGAGAATCACTTGACTATATCTGTCCCACATTTTAAAATGCCACACACAATAAAATTGGTGGAGCAAACTCATCCCTTTAAGGTTTTCATTTAGCAGCTTCAAATCTACAAGTCATTTAAGAGGGGGGAAAAAAATAAAAGCCAAACTTCGACAAGAAGGCAAAACTTTTTTCTGAAGAATTTCAGGTATGAACAGCTCAGCCATCCCCCACAGCCATTTCACCTAGAACTGTCCCTATAGCATCTCACTCAATAAGGATGGGGGGGGGGGGGG
>VZRR01011209.1:505158-857159 GCA_013398015.1 Oreocharis arfaki | reverse complement strand
GGGGGGAGGAGGGGGGAACAAAAGGAAAAAACCTAACTCTCAGTCTCTCAGTATTTTACAGAAATTTTCTGAAAAGCTTAAACAAAATAGGGTCTATTTCACTTTGCAGCTGCCTGTAACTTTACCATAACAAACTCTAAGCTCACAGCCTTCACCCAAACACTTAAAAACAGCTTGAAAGAGGTACTCGCTGCCCGTTATGTTTACCCAAGCACTTGTTTAAAAACACATTTAAGGAAAATGTTTTTATTTCTACAGATTGCATTAATTATAGCTTTGCAAACACTGCAAGCTCTACAAGAAGAGTGAACTGAGCTATTAGCTGCAAACCTCAGGTCTTGGCTAGAAAAGTGGTTATGGCTTATTTAGCAAGCCTGATGAATTGGCTCACCCATCTCTACGCAGAGCTCCATGTATAGCATCATGAAGCCTGGAATAGCCAGAAAAGCTTGTTTCATGTCGCTTTATAATTAAAGTAAAGTAAAATCGGTCAGCTTGAGTCGGTGCAAAAGCAGACCTCACTGCAGCATTATTCCTCTTCGGGCAAGTAAAAGCATTAACACGGACATTAACGCTGGACCGAAGCTCTGCGGGGAGCCGCAGTAAACTCGCACTTCACAGCCGCGGGCCGCGCTCTNCTCAGGTCTTGGCTAGAAAAGTGGTTATGGCTTATTTAGCAAGCCTGATGAATTGGCTCACCCATCTCTACGCAGAGCTCCATGTATAGCATCATGAAGCCTGGAATAGCCAGAAAAGCTTGTTTCATGTCGCTTTATAATTAAAGTAAAGTAAAATCGGTCAGCTTGAGTCGGTGCAAAAGCAGACCTCACTGCAGCATTATTCCTCTTCGGGCAAGTAAAAGCATTAACACGGACATTAACGCTGGACCGAAGCTCTGCGGGGAGCCGCAGTAAACTCGCACTTCACAGCCGCGGNGGCGGCGGTGGGCACGCAGCGGCTGCGGGTAGCGGAGGACGGGGACTCTCCTTGGGATGTCGCTCCCCCGCCCCGACGCCTGCTTTGTCTCCTTTTCAATCGCTCCGGCTGGGAGGTCCCCACTCAGGTCCTCAAGTTTTCTTTTTCCCCACCCCAGTCCTTAAAATTTGGGGACGCCTGTAAAGCTGAGAGGCAGCACTTTCTCCTCTGTCTGCGTCCCTCCCTCGCTCCTCGGGAGTCAGTCCCGGCTTGGAGATGCTCCCCAGCCTCTCTTCTCCCGGAGCCCTCCCACTGCCGGGGGAATCTGCCGGACGCCGCCGCCTCCCCCGGGGCGCCGCGCCTGCCTCCGCCTCGGGCGGGCTGCTGTCTAGCCCTGGGGGTCCCTTTCTCTCCCTTCCAGCCCTGAGTCCTCTGTGGCAGGGAAAGCGGGAGGAAACGACTGGGATGGGAAGGGACGACCCACCGCTACCACCGGGAGCACGCGGGAAGGCACTGCCGCGGCTACGGAGGCTGGCGGTGTGCGACCTCTCCGAGCCGCTCTGCCCCTTTTCCTCTTATCCTGCCCCCTCCCCAGCCCGGCCTCCGCTTTCTCCTCCCAGACCCACAGATCCTCGCCGATTAACCCTCCCCGGTGCTCCCGAGGGGACGCCGCTTGCTTCCCCCGCAGGGTTTATTCCTCCCCCACCCCCCGCCTCATGCTGAATCAACATGTACAAATACCGGCAGCCCCTGGCAGACGGGGGAGGTGGTCCCGACCCCCGCCCCGGTGAGCCCCGACCTCCCACCGGAGCGCCCCTGCCCTGGCCCCGCCGCGCCTCCCGCCGGGCACCGCACGGGGCGGGAGCCAGGCCCGCGGCATCCAAGTTTCTGGGCTGGGACAAAAGCCAGGTGGCAGCTTCCCGTGGGGCAGCCGGGCGTCTCTGGGGGCTGCCAGGCGCTCCGGCACGGCGGGGAGCGGGCCCTGCTGGCCCGGGGTGGGGTACGCCCGTGAGATGCGCAGGCTGCGGGGCCCCGCTACGCGTGTAGTTAATGCCAGGTGAAATCTTTCACCCCAGAGTTTCGCGCTTTTCTCGCTCATCTCTTTGGAGCCAAATAAAGGTTTGTTAGTATTTCCTTACTGTGAAGGATCTCCTCGTCCCTGCTGCCTGAAAGAAACCCTTTCACTACAATTTTGTCACTGGAGTTCTCCGCTCCTTCCCGGGGACCCACAGCTCACTGCCAGCCTACAGAGATCCTCACAGTTAAGTGGTACCACCAGGGACGCTGAAGCTCTCAGGGCTTGCTTTATTCTCCGTGTGTGCGTGTTTGTGGGAGACGACACAAAAGGGCTTTAGGAAGGATGCAAAGTGGCACACTCCCAGTACACAAGTGATAATTTCTTCAAGCATTCAGATTTGACATCCTTGCAGGCTTGTCACACATGGCTCAGGACTCAGTGAAGGACTCAGGATACAGCGTGCTCTCTAGAGCAGTAGCTGCATGCGTGGTGAACCAAGGTGGAGCGAAGTAGGCATTAATTACAAATAGATTTGGGTGCCCTACTTGAGACACCTACTGCTGAATTTTCCAGATCCTACAGTGTTCGATGGGCGCAACCGACAATGTAGTGACAGCATCGCCAGGTCTCAATGAGCGCCCACAGTCACAAGAATTTGAAAAGCCGCCTTTTCAAAACATTTTGGGTTATAATATGCAATTATCAACAAAGTATTTGCGCACATCTCTACATGAATTGCCTGTAATATCTCCTGGGCTTTTTAAATGGGGAAAAGAAAATAAAGCTATTGCATGTTATTGCCCGGGTTGGAGCATGTTTGAGGCCGTTCACTGCAGCAGACCTCTATCACTCTCAACCTAGCAGCACCTCTCATAGTGATAGCAAGTTGCCAGTTGCTGCAGTAGGCACTGCAGTACATTTTGCCAGTCTGGGCTTCATAGCCCTTTCCTCTCAGCTGGGTGAAACTTGGCAATGTTGACATCTCTGTCAGAGACAGAAGGAACGTTTTTTCTTGTCACCATGACTAGTCTTTCATACCTCAAAGTTATTCACTACATGTACAAAGTCCCGTTTCCCTCGTCTTTCCAGTCCTCTTCCTTGTCGTCCAGTCCATGCCAGTCTGTTTCCTAGTTTAGGTCCATGTCGCCTTCATCACAAGCCCATGCCTGCTTTCTCGTCTCTTTCACCGTGCTCTTTGTATCTTGCAAACCCCACAGCTCCTCTGCCTTCGGTTCAGTGTCCCCTGCACTACTGGCATGCAGCTGGGCAAAGGCATCTCATGACTGACAGTCCCTTTGCACTTGTTTGTCAGGACATGCTAAATGGCTCAGCAGTTTAGATTTGACATTGCAGAAAAAAATACATGCTCAGGATTGATGTGAAATATATCTAATAAAAACAAACTGCAGGTTTTTGGGGGTTCATAACTTAGTCGAATGTGAGTGGATTTACACAAATTTGACAATAGCCAAAAGGCCAAAATTCTGCAAAAAGGCAAGTTTAGAGTCCAGAAACTGTTGACATTATGGTTTTAAAATTAAGATGATTTGCCAAAATATTCACTCTTATTTTCTCTACTATCATTTCCCCAGCTTTTTTTTTCTCTAAAGAAATTGACAATGCAATTTAAAATTTCTTCTTTCCTCTCTTTGTCCCCCCATCCGAGAAGATAATTCAGCTTAAAGTAGGTATTTTTAGGGGAAAATATGAGACCAAGTGATAAAAACCTAGAAAGGTTTAAGCAACTGAATGTAGCACTGTATAATATAAAAGAGAGTGATTTTAACAGGCAGAGCTTCCAGCACCATGTGGCAAGAAGCCTACCTGCCTCCAAGGACTTCCAGTCTGATTAGATAGGGACTATAAAAAAGGAAAGAGAAATTTTTCCTTGCTGAAGCCAGGGAAAGATTTTGAGAGAGTCACATCAATATTCTTTACAGATGTTGACCTCCCATTTGGAAAGGAGACAGCTTTACAGAAGGACTCCTAGGTCCATTCACAACAATACACTGTGAGCCATCCCCTCTGCATAGATGCCATTGAAGGAAAATTTTGTTTTGTATTACTTGTTGTAATTTGTCAGTGGTGGGTTTATCCTGAGCTCAGCCCTCAGCCGCCACAACTAGACACGTTCTGAGTCATGTGTTGGAGTCAGTTGCCACCTAACACCAGGGCCGTGTCCACACTTGATCTCTGCTTGTACACAAGTCTCCTGAGGTCCTACACTTCCATTCGCATAATGAGACCCATGTATTCTTCTCTTCCCATGAGTCTCTCCAGAGCTGTTGAGGAAAGCAACTTCTGTTGCACAGATAAAGGCAATCTCATGGAGCATCCTATGTAGTTCAACAGCAGTGGATCCAAACGAACAGGAAATACTCAGCAGAATGTAATCAGTGCTTTCATTTCATGTTTCTAATTGGGTCAGAGAAAGCAAAAGGGAATTATCTCTCTGCTATAGAATTGTGCAGGCTGCTCTAGAATCCTGTGGATTGTTGACCATCCTGTATTAAATTCAACAGGGTTGCTCCAATAAAGATCTTGGAGATTCTAGCTGTGAGAAAGGGAGATTTATCTGTCTCTTGACTATCAAAGCTACAGAAAGTAAATCCTCTAAGTTTACAGTATAGTGACAGGGATGGACTGCTAGATCCAAGCTGAGTTACTTGGCGGGGATATGTAAGCATTCAGGAGCCTGCTTATCAGGATCAGGTGCTGTTTGGCAGAGGATAATGCAATTCTGAGAAAGATTCTTTTTCGCCTATGAATTGCTGGCACCCCTATTCAAAGAATTACCAAGCAGATTCTCTGCTTGCACCCGCTTTTCGGGTTTGCTGCTTCTCAAGAAGCAAATACATTCTGCAGCCTCACTTGAGCTATACCAAACACTTGATTTATTTTTAAAGTTTGAAAAAAATAATGGGAAATAATATCAAAACTCAAGCAAGCAGTTCTTGCAGTACCTAGACAATACACAGGCACTTAAAGACATGCAAACGGGTACAGAACAGTTATTTCCATGTTGTGTGACTAGGACATACCTTTCTCTCCTGGCTTTGTACATTACTGAGCATCATGGAGTCCCAGTCAGTGACAGAGACTGAATGTGCCTGTAATAAATAATAACAAATTAGAAGACATTCATTTTTAAACTTGTACAGCATTATCTCTTAGCTTCTTTTAAACAAAGATGCTAAATCACACCCAACTGACAGCAATGGCAAGTCTTCCATGCCTTTAAAATGAACATGAACGAAAAGTTCACAAATAGAAACCTGAGAAACTCCAGCTCTAGTGTGCTTGTGCTATCATTGAACTGTATTCATCGGTTTTTTCACTTGATAGGGGTGATATCCCATATATACCATATGTTTAGTTTAAAGGAACAATAAAATCATCTGCTGTCTTACTTTGTGTTTGCTGTGATTAGTAGGGAAGATGAATCCCAAAAAAGAACTAGGAGTTTGTGGGACTTCTTAAAAAAACCTAAAAATTGCTCATTCTTTTAATTCATTTTTTAGGTAGAAAATGGTCTTTATAAACTTCTTTAAGTTTTCACACAGGTGTGAGAAAGCAGTTAATGACTGAGCTGTGTTCTGTGCCACATGAAACCTGGAGTGGAGTTTTTAGGTGTTTATGGGAACCAGAGTCTGAAATCCTGGTTTTTGAGAGTTACACAGGTGAGCCAAACCCTCATTCCAAAATGCCAAGGCCTCCACATTAATTGATCATTAAAAATAAAGTAATAAAACCAACCTCATAAGGAGGGGACAGAATAGAGAAGTCAAGTTAAAACTGCAGAGGAGCAGACCAGTGTGTGTGGCTGGTTTTCCTTGGGAAAACAGACAGCTTTAAAAAGCACCATCCTTCAGTTAGACTTTTGAGTTTCAGCATGTTGCATTTTTCATTATTAGAACTTACTATCTGGAGATTCATCACATCTTAGTGAGTAGTCAGTATGAGGAAGAAGACTTAAACCTCTTCAGGGCAACAACAGCAGCAAAAAAACTCACTCTCATCTTGAGATGAGAGCAGTTCTAGTAGCATTCCCACCTGCCAGAAACACAGTTCCTTTACACTCTTCCATCATCCAGTGCCAGCGAGCACTGGATGCAATCTTCTCAGAAGATTGCTTATTGCAATGCAGGGAGAGGCATTGCTGTTGACTGACTAGTTGACTGACCGACTGACTGACTGGCTGATTCACTCACTCACTCACTCACTCACTCACTCACTCACTCACTCACCTTGCATTAAATCAGAAGTTTAATGAGGACCCAGAGGTGCTCCTCTTTCACTCAAGTGTAGAGCCTGGGATGGCATGGCTGGGATGAGAACCAAGCCCTCAAAAACCATCTGGTGGCTGAGTTAAAGGAGCACCTGTGTTGGCAAGAAGGATGTGAGCACCAACAGAGGCAAGAAGGAAAAGGAGAATAAAACCAGCCTTTTGGAAGTGTTGCTGACAAACCTGGTCTGCTGCTTGACTGTCTGGAAACAACCATGGAATTCCACATGATTCTTGGAGCCTCGGACACAAACCATGCTTTGGAGAATGTCAGCTGGAGGAGCTCTGTCTGGGGGGGGGGTAAATTTGTCCCTAATGCTTGCATCTAGAAGCACCAACGGTTAAAATCATAGGAAAAGAGCTATTGTGTGACGTGAAATACTGGCTGTAAAAAGCTTTTTTGAGAGCCAGGGTAATAGCTGACTTAGGTGACTTAGGATGCAGCAGGAAATAAGAACACAAAATAACACCAGAAGATCTAAGACATCAAAATTACTGGGCACAGAAGTAGTATGTGTTTATCTATTACTATTACTACTACTATTACTATTACTGTTACTATTACTATTACTATTATTATTCCCTTTCCTTGGCCAGACTTATTTTGCTGTCATTACCTGTTCACTGTGTGGCTCATCATCTTATGGAGGAAATTATTTTTATTTTCAAATCAAATAAGGAACAAGCAGTTTAAATGTGAAAATATAGGAAATCTTCTTACTGGGAAGATCTTGAGCAGATCTCAGAGATGTACTACTTCGGCATCTGTATGCACTGCTTCTCAGAAGAATAGGAAGAGGTCCCGTTCTTCTAATCCTAAGAGGTTAAATGGAAATGCTTTCCCAGGAAAAGTGTGGTATTTTACCAGTGGAAATTTCATGGAGTCCTGAATGTGGAATAACAAGCTAGGTGTAGTGTGTGAATATTTTTTATTTCCAATCCCTAGCACTGACATTTGTGTTGTGTACCAGCTTGCTATTTCAGATTTGTAAACCTGTTGTAACCCAAACCCCGTTACATTCTCACTGCTCTTCCTCAGCCCTATGTAAAGGGAGCTCTGTTGTCCCAAGCCAAGCATCTGTGGGCACGAGGTGTTTGCAAAGCCTTCACCACACCTCGCGATCTCAGCCCAGATGCCAAGGCTGAAATGGGCCCAGTGCCATAGCCTCACCATCCCCACTGGCAGAGATCAGCCCAGGACAGGATGGAGGCAAAGCTGCCTGAGCATGCAGAGCAGCCATCCTTGTCCCTTCCCACATTGTTCTTGCAGAACAGAGGGCTTCCCTCTTCAGGGCACCTTGCTTTTTAAGCCATTAGGAAGTAGAAAACAAACAGGCATAAGCTAGTTGTTCCTTAGGCCTTCGCTCCTGTGCCCTCCTTATAATGGGCACACAGCAAGGAAAAGCATATTTGCTCCTTTCTGCCCTCCATGACTGTCCAAGGAAAGCCAGAACAATTCTGTGCTAGATGAGAAAATACGACTCATGACTACAAACAACAGCCTCATCTGCAGGGGTGAAATACTGGAAATATAAACATGAGTGGGGAGAGGACACTGAAATTGGGGGAGAGCAGGAATATCTACCCAGCAGGCTTTACGGAGGGCACAGATTTGCAGTAGATTCCCACAGCCAGTTTTTGAGTGCTCCTGAGGATGCATGCAGAGGAGCAGGCACTTCTGGTGGGAAAGTGGTATTATCAGCATGCAGTGGTCTGTGCAAAAATTGCTACATGTGACCTAGCCAAATTCTGCTTTGCAATGGGTAGCAGTGGCTTTTAGTCTATTGAGAGCCATCTTTTCTTACCAAGTTCTCTTCAGAAAGAGTAAAAAATTGACAAATAATGCAAAAAGCTTATTTAAATCTTAAAGAAAAAAAAAAGGAAAAACCCCCACATTTGGGTGAAAATGCCCATTTGTCTTCATGTTTTCGATTTTGCTTAGCTGTTTTTGCCCAGCTGGTAAGTACAGGTACATTCTCATAGACCCAGTGGTAACAGTAAAACATCAGGTTAATGCGGCAATGGACATGACTGCCTCTCAGCTTTTTTACGATTTATTCCGTATTTCAGAAGCTGTGATTTTCATGTACTTCCCATTACCTACTGGTTGCACCTCCTGCCACCAGTTTGTTTTTACTTATGCTGACTACTAAACTCATTAACAACCATACATTCTGGAGAATGTGTTGATAAGTGCCAAGGTTTCTTCAAAACCCTTAAAAATTCTGTAGAGTAATGTCAAGAACTCATTTGGGCATGTGTTGCTTTAGCACTTTAGAGAAAAGACAATATTATTTTTTTGTTTTAAAGTGAGGCAAAAAGCAGCAAGTTTTATGGGTTTTGGCAGGCTGGTCTTTGTTGCTAGCATTTCTCCTTAAGCTGAGTTAGTGGTGAGCTGCTGGCTTACAGTGTCTCTGGGGCACACTAAGGTACAGTGTAAAGAGTGTGGCAAAGAGACAAATTTACAGGAAGAATTAAGTGGAATGACATCGTGAACAATTGAATAAGGACCTGTTGGCTTAGACAAACAACCTACCAAGGCTTTTTCAGTGTGGGGCTGACATTAGACAAAAAGTTCATTTCTCAGACCTGAAGAAAATCTTTCTTTGTCATTGTGGTTTTAAACTTCTGACAGGCTTCATAAACATTAATACATAAGGTGTTAAAAATTTTGTGTCTCAGCAAAGATTTGTGCATGTTCTGTGGCTTGTATTTATTTCTATGGAGTGACTATGGCATAAGAAAAAAGATTCTTGCTTATGAAGTGTAAACACTGACCCACTTGAGAGACCAGTGATAGGAATTACACTAAATATTTAGTCAATGATTGGTTTCCACTGGGAGAGCAAAGTATTTTGCATTGGAGTAGATACAGAAAAAAAAATAGGGAAAGAAAGCCAGTAGTTTCATAACTATTTTTCTAAGAAAGAATGTGAAACAGTATCTGTAACTGGCACCTTATAACCCTTAGGTCATTTGGCCTTTCCTGAGCTCACAAGAGTCGATCAGAAGTTCTTCAGGGAAACAAAATATGCATGTCTTTGTGCCAGTACACACCAACTTTTAGAAAGCTATGCTTTTCACAGTGGGGGCACATCAATTGCAATATCCTTGTCAGGAAAGTTTCCTTGGGTCCCCAGCAAGTGCTTCTGCTGACAAACAGACAGAACTTTTCTCCTCAGCCAAAAGGCTGCTGCTTGAGATATCTGGAGATAGAGGACACCCCTCTTCAAGCCTAAATGATACCCACTTCCCCCACATCCCATCCTAACCACCAGATGACCAAACTATTATGGAGCAGCTCTGACAGATGAGCTCAGAAGGACAGAAGGATATTTTGGCAGTCAGCAGGGCCAGGACTGGGGAGACTTTTCATTAGGAGAGGGGTTAAGATTCGATGCAGCTGATTTGAGCAGAGCAGGGATGCGCACCTTTGTCTCCTGTGTGCCAGATGAGCATCCCAAGCAGCCAGCTAACGTGGAGTCCCTGCTTGGTTTCTCAGAAGTTTTTGCTGGTATTCTGTCTCAAAAAAAAAAAANGTCAAAAAAAAAAAAAAAAAAAAAAAAAAAAAAAAAAAAAAAACAAACACAAAAAAAAAAAAAAAAAAAGGCCAAAAAACGCTTGGGTTGCCAGGATGTGTTATTTCATCCTTGGAACCAGTGCGGTGTCAGGAGTTGCACCGCCCCTCTGGGGTTTATTGATATAAAAATTCCAGCACAGCTATACTTGCAGGCTCCTTCTAGAGTACACTATGCCTGTGAAGTAGAGTATTTGAGAACTTTTGGCATTAACAGATTATTTCTTTTTAACACATTTTTACAGAAATGTGGGATAAACAGTGAAAATAAGTTAGGCTAACAAGTTCAGTGCCTAAGCAAAAGGGTGCTTTGTTAGGCTGGGGCTGACATTAGAGTTAGGGGAAGAAAAACAAACAACAGTGTTACTTTTCTTTGAGTTTTTTCTGTGGCCAGTCTTATTAGCTACAACTGGAATCTACATGTCATTTAAAAAAAAAAAAAACAAAAAACAAGCTATGTACTGTCATTTATTCATGTAAATCATATTGACTTCAGTTGCATTCCTCTGGTGTAACTGAGAGCAGAATTTGGCTAAGAAGTGTTGGGACTGCTCTTTTGCCCACAGGTTTTACGTATTTCGTATGAAGAGGTCTAACTTAATATCAGATATTTCATCATCTGCCACCTTGGCAGTCAGCATAGATCTCCTAGGGCAGACTTGGTAGTGTTGATCTCAGTACAACAAATTGAGGGAAAATGTACAGGGATAATCTGAAAAAAGCAACAGAGGGCAGGTCTGGCTTTCCTGGTCTTATTACAACAGGTCTTGACTATATAGATGACCACTGGCAGCATGGTCAGCTGGTCTTCAGCCTGAGAAGCCATGTTTACCCTATGGTTTGGTACATCAGCTCCTAATCCACACCGTTGGGATGGGTCCAGAGAGCAAACTTGTGTCCGGGAATATCTCCTGTCCTTGACACATCGTTTGTTCCCCAGCCATTATGATTTTTTTTTTCTGTTTCAGTCCCACACAGCTCTGAGCTATTGCTTTTTCTCGACTGTGCTTTCCTCTGGTTGGGAGGCAGGACTTGGCTTGTCTCTCCAAGATGCCTCACTGCTGCAGGTGCCATTACAAATATTTTATGTGCTCATTTTCAGAAACCTGGAAAGTGAAAGAATCTGAAGTAGAGCTGAATGCTACTTCGCAAATACTCTGGAAGGTATGTCCAACTTGGCACTGAGCTAAGTCATACCAGTTGGCAGGAGAGCAGAAAGTCCTTTTCTCTCTCAAAGATGAAATCTGAATGTCTGCCAGCTCCCTGTAATTACAAGCCCCAAAGAGTGTCTACTCCAGTGTAACTAGAGATCGATAGGTTTTGGCATTTCATGTATCCATTACCACTTAGTGCTACATCGCCAGGCCAAGATGGGAATTTCCTTTGTGGGGAGACCTCTTTTATTAATAAAATACGAACCACATTTGTTCTCCAACATCAATCTCAGCTGGCTAATTTCTTTTCGTCCCCCAATAGAGAGCTTCATTTTGAATGCTCCTGGGGAGTATCCCTTCTCTCTTGTTTGTCTCTGCCTGCGTTTAGTTCTGCGTCAGTATACACAGTAATAATTCCCACTCCAATACAATGGATATGCCTTCTGAACAGCCTGCTTGGGTTGAAGCAAGGTTCAGACTGCTCGGGTTTGTCATGCCTGCCCATGACTAGCCACACCCCACCATATCATCACACGCATTGCATGTAGCAGTGAGATTGCTGGGGGGTCCTGACTGCTGACCAGCCAGAGTTAGAAGTTTGGAGGAATATCACTGGCTGCAGGCTGAACCAGAAGCTGTATAAATTTTTCGAAACTTGCAGAGAAGCTATGAAGTACTCAGGTGACTTGCCAGTGTAGAATGTGGTCCTGTCTGCATGTGCTTCTGCACCATACAGCAGGTGGCAACAAAAGCAGCTTTATATTGGAGTGTTGGTGACATAGATGTACATACTGTGTCTGAAAATTGATTCTCTAGGTATGATGGAGTAACTTTGACTTTCATGGGCTCTTATGGAAGAGTCTGCAGATGCTTGTGTAATGCAGGTAATTCCTGCCTTTCATGTATTCATCCTTCTCCCCTCCTGTCACTGTCAGGTATGGATTCACTGCTGGAAGACAAGTCTTTTCCTGCCTATGACTGAAATGTTATCACAGGAGGTTAAGGGAGAGGTAAATATTGAAGAGCATTTTGCCAGGATCCTTCTTTGTCCCCAGGAGGAATCTTGGAGAGGGTTCTGCCTTACTAGGGTCTTACATGATACTATTGGAACAGTGACTGTTGCAGACACAGGGAATATGTTTTAATTTTTTTATTTTGTTGGTGGGAATACTGTGGGAATAAGGAATTCCTGCCAAGTGAAGGAGAAAGCAACACAGCAGTCATTACAAAACCATCTACCCACATCCTTGTGCCCACTGGGACATTAGCTCAGCTTCTGTTCTTTAGCTTCTAAGATTAAGCTAAAGGAAAGAAAAGTGGGAAAAAAAAAAAACCAAAAAAACCTGCCAACAATGTAGAAGAAGAGTGAAGAGTGAGCAGAGATTCTTTCCCCAGATAAGAGACCGAATCTGTTCAGTGAGTAGCAGACTCTGCCTCTGGCCTCAGTTCTGCTGAAACACTCCATATCTGGCAAACTGTGAGCTGCAGCTACAGCTTTCCCTGCTGCCAGTACATACACCACAGGTCTCACCTCTTCACTGCTCCTGGTGGCAGGTGATGCGGTTGATCTCCTATCACAGCTCTTCTGTGCCTCTGAGCCTCTCTCCAGTACCTGCATAGTGACATTCAGAGGGCATTTAGGACCACAATCACTCCAAGCCTCTAGTGCTCTGTTAACTTCAACCGGAGTTTTCCAGCAGGGATCAGAGAGATTAAAAGGGCGGAGAAACAAAGTATTATATAAATCTTATTTCCTTATGAATTACTTCAAAATATTGTATTCAAATAAGCCAAAAGCATGGAGAAACAGCCTTCATGTGTTTGCCACTTGCCAGTTAGAAACCTCTGTGTGCAGTGATTTATAGTTTATTGCCAACTGCACTGTCATCAAAACTTGAAATTATTTTATACCAGAAGGTTTTTGCAGATTTTGAAAACATTTGGTTTTGGTCTGATGGGACTTCTCAATCTTTTGAGGGGTTGTTGGTTTTGCTTTTTGTTCTTTGCTTTAGAATTGCAAGCTCCATCCCTTCCATTAACTTCCCTCACAACTTGTTATCATCATTTATGCTAATATGAATATTATCTTACATGCTTATAAACAATTTTTGTTTTTATGAACCATAATCAGAAGGGATTTCTCCATTCTTCAAGGAGCCAGCCTAGGTGAGTTTTGGGTCCCTCTGCTGGAGCCTGAGGTCCCCAGCTAACTCTGGGCAGTTGAGACTTAAAAGGAAAGTGCAGCTAAAGTTTCAGGTGGTTTGGGTATTTTACCAATCACATATAGGCTCAAAAACCTAGTAAGGCAATTCCTTTACTTCTTTTGACTGTTCGAAGAAGGCAAACTTTAAATCACCTTGTTCACTTGTAGCTTCAGTGTCTGTGAGATTACCCATGTGGATTTGTACTGATAAGGAAAGCTTCAGAAAACTTACATTAACATCCAAGAATATAGCAGGAAATGGAGTTTTAAGCATGTATATAACCTTATTTGGATTGTGCATTGCAAATCAAGGTAATTTGTACTTTGATGAAGTTTTGTATGACTGTATGTGAAAATGGTAACTTTTGGCATAATACAATTATCTTCTGACTTTTAGGCTCCCAAAACCCCTGAACAAAAACAATGCTATGTGAAAATAATTTTGCTATGAAAACAATAATATTTTAAAGGTTGAATATAGACACCAAATATGGCATGTAACAAGCTTTCTTTCAAGAAAAGTTGATTACCACTAGTTTTGTCACTGGAATAGGTATTTTCTTGTTACTTCTGTAACATAGAAAATCATTTTGCTTTTTACATTATTTGCAGCTCAGTCAGTCACTCATGTTAATGACAAAGCTTCTGCTGATAAGAGTTAGCAAAAATAAGAATTATTCTTAGAAGTATAAACACATTTTCTATAAAATACATTTCATTTTCAGTGATGAAACTTACAAACATGACTGTTTTGAAATTACTTTTTTTTTTTGGAAGGGGAGTTTGGTGTTTTATTGGTTTTTTTTTTTTCAAGCGTGGAATCCTTCAGGAGATTTCAGTGGAGTTGCAAAATTTGCAGCAAAATGTTTGATTTGGTCAAAAAGCTTCTTCAAGATTAGATTAAATTATTTCAAGCAGTTTTACTGTAGACTCTAAATTGTGTCTTTAATCCAATATAAACTCTGTTTAATGAAAGCCATCTGCAAGTCGTATCATTGTTACTCCTCACCCCATTCCTATTTCTGCTTGAAGCATCTCTGTATTGGCAGTTACTGCGAGCGGCCACTGGTTTCCAGCAGAAGCCTTGTAGTTAGAACATCAGTCCAGTAGTTGTGACTTTTTGCTGCCTCTCCTGTTGGCTTATGCTTCATGGCTGAGCCAGTCATGATCGCTGTGCAGCTCCTTTTGCCCATCTGATAAGAGGATATTGTATCTGCCTGCCAGGTGTGTTGTAGGGACACAGTACTTAATGTTTGCAAAGAGCTACTGGTGCTTGACCAGAAATCCTGCAGAAGGGCAAAATTTCACAATGGAGTTGGAGCACAAACTCATGTAACAACACTTAATGCTTCTCCAGGCTAAAAAGTTTTTCTCAGGCTACAGTGAAACGAAATGATGACTAAACTAATTTAAGATCACCTAAAGTCTTTGTTTCCACCCTTGTGCCATGTCTCACAGCCCACATACTTGTGCTAGGACCTGTTGATGGGACCGTGCTGTCCTTATCTATACATTGACCTGAATGAGAAATTATGTTGGTAAGACGAGACTTATTTTTAACTAGATAAGTTCCCTGATCTGCTTTTGGCATCTTCCAGAAAAATTCAGAGCGGAATGGCTGACAGAGCAGTGAATTGCAGTACACAGGCAGGGACAAGCAGATGAAATGAGCAGGAGTCCTTAGACTGACTTAAACCCACCACTGAACTGCACCTCAAAGACGCCTTCCCGTGTTTGGTGCCTTCACTGGGCTTGGTGTTCCACAGTAGTTATTCCCAGCACACTAATAAAATGCCATGTTGCAAAATACGCAAGAAAGATGGAAGAAAGGAGTCATAGTGATTCCCTCTGTAGGCCTGGGAACTGGGCACTGGGCACTGGAAGTAAGTGGCTCATCTAAAGTGTATTGAACAGCAGTAAGAGAGCAAATCTGAGTGCAAGTGTCCTGCACATTGATTAGAAAGCCCATTCTTCTTCCATGCTGTAGTATGCGATTTAGATACCTTCCCACTCCTTCTGCATCTAAAACACCACTCTGACTCCATTTTAATTGAAATTTCCCGTGAGTGAAGTACTGTGGGTGCCCTGGAGAAAACTGTTTTACAAAGACTGGGGTGTCATGTGTGGTACAGGAGTATGAAACTAAAGCAGGGGAGTTAAATTGGAAAAGAATTTCTTTTTGTGTGCACCTAAACTCCCACAGAGAAAAGGAGTCTTTGAAATAATTATCTCCATATATGTTGCTATTATTACAGAACACTCACATTAAAAAAACTATGAGAACATTTGAGAGTAGGTTCATTGTGAGCTTGTCATTACTATGTCTTTTGAAGAGAGCTTCAGATGTGTCCCTGAGGTATTCTCTGGAAGACTGAGGATCTGGGCTGCATGTATTTCTAAAGATATTCTTCCAAACGTTTAGAAAATCTTTTTCACATTGGTGGAGATCTGAAGGAACAGATACTGTCTTTCAATCTACTGCATTTCAATTTTTCTGAATGTTATTTGTGAATATTTATTTTCAAATTTTTTTTCAAATTCGGGTAAGTCTCCACATGTCTGAAAGGGTGACTCTAGGGTCACTTTTGTGTGTTTTAGTGGTTATGCATAGTTGTCTGCCTCTTAGCAGCATTTTCCAGGAGTTTTTTAAACAGAGAAGGGCCCATATAGCAGCAACATCAGGCAATCCTCCTCTTTTTCCGTATCCCATCCCTCAAGTAAAAAGAAAAAAAGTTAATTAACCAAAGAGACAAATGTTAAATTCTTCATCATCACTACAATATGCTGTTGACAAGGAGGTGTACTCTTCTTTGGGAAGGGCAGTGCCTTCCCCTGACAATAAAGTGACAGCTCTAATTACCGCATACATTTGTGATTTGCTTTGGAAACTTATTTTGACACATGCGGAGACAGAAATTGGAATAGCTTAAGGGAGAAAGGAAACCTGTCACAGATGTGAGTGGCAGAGCAAGAACAAAAGACTGCAAATTTTCTCTTCACCACTACAGATCTCTGGGTTGCCATCTTCTCTTCATAGCAAACTAGGGAAGAAGAAATTCCTGAAAGCAAAGCTTTGTCTTATCGAGTGTGATAACATCTGACAAACTGTACAGATCTTCCCCACACCCTTCCCCTCTCTTTTGCAAAGGTTGGGGCTGGGCTAAGGACAGAGTAGCAGGTCATTGACCTATTAGCCTCTACGATCATTTTACCCCAGGCCCTGAATGATGTTTGCAGACAGGTCCATTGGGAAAGAGAGGCAATAAGGTCATCACCTCCCCATTTCCTTTTCACCGCTATCTCTGCAGCAGCAGCTTCTCTGGGCTTGGCTTCTCCATGAGTAATTGATGTGTTGAAAGTTAAGCATGTGCTTAAGTGCTTTGCTGGAGTGGGGCCAGCATGTGCTGCACCTGGAAAGGTCTAGTCCTGGGCAAAGGACGAGCTGGCTCAGAGCAGCTGCCCCTCTCTCCCCATGAAGCTGCTGAGAAGGCAGGCTTGCAAACCACCTTCTACCTTGGGCATCTC
Source organism: Oreocharis arfaki (assembly GCA_013398015.1). NCBI lineage: Eukaryota > Metazoa > Chordata > Aves > Passeriformes > Paramythiidae > Oreocharis > Oreocharis arfaki. The sequence continues at coordinate 840,482 of VZRR01011209.1, read as the reverse complement.
GCTGCCTGCCCAGGGCAAGGAGCTGTGTGCTACCCATGCAAAATCTGCAGAAGTACAAACTCCTATAAAATATAACATGATAGATGATTTTCTCTCTGATGTCTTAGAGAAATGAGACATTTATCATGATCTGCATATGTCTGGTTGTGTCTGACCGCTTCTCCTGCCCCATCTCCCAATGAATCCGTTGACCAATTTGATAGAGGAATGATGATCCGTGAGAAAGTTAAATTTCATTAAAGTAGGCAGCCAGAAATAGATGCTAAGGCAGACAAAGAGTCATGCTTTGAAATTTTAACATACTCTAAGTGTTTCATTCAAGTGCTCTTCTAGGAGGCTGAAGAACACCAAGAAGAGTAACAGTAAGATTGAAGTTACTTCTGCTGTAAAGCAGACTTGAAAATAGCTTCACTGACCTTTTAATTACGGAAAATTCTATTCAATACAAATTCATTGATGCTGCTGAAAAAAAAAAAGTGTTTTAAACCTCTCTGAACAAGTCAAATACCAACTCAAAGTCTACATTACTAGAAATTGATAGTCAAGTACTTATATTGTTTTCACGTTGGATTTTTTTAGAGAGAAGATCCTCAGGGTGGTTTTGCCAACCTCGTAACTTAGGTTTCCATGGAAGTACAGTAACCTTTATGAATGGTCTAAAGAAGCTTTGCCAATTTCAAGAGTTGGAGCAGTGAGAGGTGATGCTTTTGCTGTCTCACATGGAGCAGGACATTACACCAACCCTTCCTGTTAAAAGCACCAGGAGTATCACTGTGTTTTGGTACGTTTCTGTGAAAGGCCAAGTGCAAGGCTCCAAAGGCCCTGGAAGACTCCAGGTGCTCCTTCAGACACCAAGCACAGTCCAAGGGCCAGTGCTGTGCTTCAGCAGCACCTGTGTGACATTAGCTGTACCAAACAAAGGGGATTCATTCAGCAGCTTAGTCTGTGGAGCAAAAAGGTAGGAGCAAAAATAATCAGTTTTCTAAGGTTTGCTGAACATAAAGCATGCTTGAAATAAACTGTAATACGTAGCTGGTGATATTACCTTTAATTGCAGAGGTGCTGAAATGAGCAGCTACTTCTCTTCCTCTTGAAAGGGAGGAAAAGTGGAAGCAAACATAATAGTGTTTTCTTTTAACGTTGCTTCTGTATTCCTCAAATATATAGATAAGCCAGGTTCAGCCTTTGATTTAATGTCTAGGAGTCAAGGGAGACAGAGTTCTAAGGTAGATATGAGCTTGGTCCAAAGTCCACTGAAATCAATAGCAGCATTTCCACTGCCCGTGGTGAATTTTAGATCAAGTTGCATAGCTGTAAACAAGAAGATTCGCTTGAAGATGAAACATGAAAATTTATGTGAAGTAAGTAAGCACAAAAGGAGAAAGTGAAACTAAATTACATTATCATTGCCTCATTAAGTATTAATAGGAACTTATATTTCTTAAAGCAGTGGGGTTTTTTTCCAGTTTCTCCCTGTGTTGTGTTGCCCTGAAGAGCACACAAGGCACACTGCAGTGATTATACGTCTTAAGCCTCTGGTACCACTCACTGACTGATAAAGAGGTCAGAGGGGGAGTCTGGGTGGTGATAGTGGAGAGAAATGTTCCAGAAGAAGACTTACAAAGGGCTGTGAACTGTGGAAATTCACTCTCTCACTGTCAGCAGCTATTAGCAGGGCCATTAATAATACAACTTCCAATGCATAGGTGCATTAGCTGTTGTCATGCTCGAGTAACGGGCCTTCTATAGGACAGAGTGATTGGTGTCTTTGTACTAAAGGGTAGTAATACACCGGTACAACTTCTCTGTTCCCTTCACTCTGACTTGCAGAGGGAAAAGAGGTAGTTCACACACACTTTTCTGAAGCAATCACTCCTGAAAGGTTTTTAAACTCTTTTATGCGCCAAACTTTCATATTGTTTGGGGCAAGTGCCGTACCCAGTGATTTTAACACTTCTGCTTGCAATGTTAACATACTATGTGTTCTCCACTTAAGACTTGGAAATAGTCATTGTTGGCTTACTTTTGTTTGAAACTGAGTCATCTGATACTATTACTATTCTCAACTGCATGATTTTTACTCTGTCCCAGAGTAAATTGTATAATTTGCACTTACACACACAGTGGACACTTCTCAATACGTTGGTGATAATTCAGCTTAAGGCTTGCAAATGGGCCAATTTAAAGCGTCACAGCAGAACACCAACTTTTGAAACTTTAAAGGTTAACTTACGTGAACTGACAACACTAAAAGTGTTTTATGTGTTGACCTGGATAGAAAATTGCTGTCAAATGCAAATGAACCTTGAAAACATATCTTTCTTAATTATTTAGTTTTGTTCATAAGTCAGTGTATGTCCTGTTCACAGAGTATAGTCCATTCTCTAACCAAAGCAGTCATTTTTTAATTGTCATTATAATGCTTTATTTTGATAGATTTTAAAGGGTTGTAATGAGAAATATGTTTTCCTTACAAGTGAAAATTGTCATTTGACCCTAGAAAGAAAGAGAAATAATCAACTTGGAATGAGGCAATGATAAAATGCAAATTTGTGGTTGAAACAGAGAGATGTTTGGCGTATTTCTTTTTACATTTAGTGAACTCAGCGGAAAATCAGTCTGCAAAAAACCCATGGCATTCCTATTTCTGTCCTACAGATCCCAGTGTTGATAACCTGAGCTGAAATACGAAGCTCCAATGAAATCTGTGAGGATATATTACAGTTCTGTGAGCAACTAAAATGAGATTTAATTCTTTGTGGGAATGTACCAATTCATTAATTTATTTCAAATTCCAGAAAATCAGAACTGAAAAAAGAATCTAAGAATCTTCTATAACTGCAATGAAACATATATGCTTATGCCATTTGCTATTTCCCTTTGACATTTTAGTCTTTCCTTAAACTTTGAAGTGACTGTATTTCACTAGCATGAATGCCCAGAGAAAAGGAATTAATAAAGTTGATTGAATATTCTCCCATGAGACTATTCAAAAAAATGCATGTGCAACAGCTCTTGCAGAAAATGCTTTCCTGTTTATCAAACGCAGATAGCAGCAATTACATCATATGATGCCAGAAGCCTGTCACAACCAGGCTCAAATTTTTGCAGATAGACAATTTATGGAAAACAAGCTTAGAAGCAAGTACATTCAGGGGAAAGTATGAGTATGAAAACTTCAGTATTTCTGTGGGTTGTCTGAGAATCAGAAAAGAGATGTCTCAAAAAATTAATACTTTATATCTTGAATTGTTAGAAAGAGTCTAAAAAAACAGACAGAGGACAAACTTAGCTGGAAGTTTTTCAGAGCCTTTCCATGATGCTTGTACAGGCATGCCTGGATGCCTGGAAACTACATGTCGCTGTAGTTTCCATCTATCATAAACACAGGGAATGTCATGTTTGGCCATGGCAGAGGCATGGAGCTGGCACAAGAAGACAAGTCAGCAGATAGGATTTCCATGGCTAAAAGCAGAGGAAGCCTTATGGCACAGCACTTAAGACAAATAAAGCTTTTGTGCTTCTAAGGGAGGACTAGGATTTGATGAAAAGGGGAAGCTAAACACTTCCTCTCGTATTTTCATTAGATGTTAACCGAACGCCTCAGAAGAAGCCTTCCATGTATTATTTAAAACAGATCTAAATAAGCAAGAATAAGTTTTAGGTCTGGTGATGTGATGGGCAAAGAAAAAACAAACAGAGATGCCCCTGGAAGGAGGCATCTCCTGACGGGAAGTCAGTGGAAAGATGGCACATACATGTGCTTGTGCCTGCTCTCCTTGGGTTCTTTAGCACCTCTCCATTACGGAAAGCCACAGAGAAGAATCTGCTGATACTGCAATTTTATTTTCTCTTAGTTTTAGCTCAAGCACTTAATACCGGTGACACTATTTTTCTTAGTTAGCAAGGCAGGGTCTGTTCAATCCTCCTTTCACAGAAGCAGCCATTAGAGGACAAAACCATGCCTGTCTCACTCTGCTTGATCTAGATCTTCTCTTCTTAAATGCTGTGCTATATGTCATTGAAAAGGGATAGATTGAATACTCTTCCATACAGAGTACATGATAGCACTCAAGTGACTGCTGGCTGAGGGCTAGAAAGAGACTTTATGTCTGGATTGCAGCTTTATAGCCAAAAGCAAGCTCCATATTTTGATTCATCATATGATCCTCCTACTTAATAAGAAATGAGAGAGCTCTGTTATGCTCCAAGCTGGAGGAAAGAAGACAAATATTTTCCCTCTTATCCTGGAATTAAAGTAGACTCTCTTTCCACATGCTCTCTTTAACCTTTGCTGTTCACCTTTTGGTCCCTAAGCTTATTATAACAGTTCAATTCCTCTTACGAAATCACTGTCTTATGTCTTCTGTTTGGGCCTGTGTAATGTCAGATGCTTCAGACTTTCAGGCTGGCCAGGATGAAATCAAATCACAGCTTTCTCAATCTACTCGCTCAGACTCTCTGGCTTACACAGCTGCCATTAAATAACCATTCTTTGTGAAGCTGCTAGTCCAGTACCAGTGGCTGGGGAAACTCAAAACAAAATAACACTAAGTCTTGTGGTCATGGAATGACATCACATGTGTTTGGTGTCATGCTGGGCATGTTGAGCTGCAGTTTGTTTCCATTCAAGCGGCTTCTTTGGCAGTCATGATGTGCTGATGTGCAGTTGGAAATGATTGTTCAAGAGAAGTCTGTGGGGATGATATTAATGAGTGATTCAGCAAGACTCATACATTTACAGAATTGGCCCTGGTGAAGTAGAGCTTATGTTTAAGGAGAGAAGAAAAATGAGGAAAGAACATGTAGTTTATGGAAAAGACGTGAACATGACCAGATGAAAGAAAATAAGTGGAGAAGAGAGGAAGTACAGGACAGAAGAAGAAAGAAGAAGGATGGAATGGCTACAAAAACACCAAGAGCACGAGGACTGACACAGAAGTATTAGATCTTGCTATCACTGAGATAGTCAGAAGAAAGCAGCATACTCCTAATTCCATAGTAAAAATCTCAGAAGGAGAATTTAGCAAAATGCTCTGTTTCAAATGGTCTATGAGACATTCATCTTGTTTAGAGACCTGGACCCTGATTGTAGGCTTTGACAAAAAACAACACAATTTATTATGGAAAGGATTGTTTTAAGCTAAATTCATGTTAACTATATGAATTATCTCTCACTAATTATAAATTAACTAGTAATTAAACCCTGAAAAATTCCAGCTACCCAAAACATTCTAGTTTGCCTCAGCTCACCTTTAAATCTTTTTTTTTTTTTGTACGACATCTGATGTTAGCTGTATGTCACAGATCTTGATATTTCCATATTATGAAAAATTGCATGTCACCTGCTGTCTTACCTCAGTTACGGTCTGGACACCTACAGAGTTGATAGATGGTCCTGTTGGCAGCCCATGTGGCATATAAGTGCCTCTCATCAAGCATGATTGAAGAGATCTGCATTTATCAGTCTGCAGCTCTTTAACCTGCTAACACCCATTCTTCACAGGATAATTTTACACTTGAAGTAACCGGGTGAAAAAAGACAGTTCCTAAACTAAACTAGAGCAAATTTGGTAGGCCACCATGAGGTCACATTCTTTTCTTAGAGTGCTTCGATCCTACTACTATAACTTTGAACTACCTGTTTTTTCTGTCTCTGCAAAGGTATAAACCAGAATATCCGTTTCTCTATCATTTCTCTCTAATACAATCTATGAACCTAGGAACTAGAAAGGGAAAAAACTTTCTAGATCACAGCACAGCTGAGGTGGGAAGGGGAGCTTTAGACGTCTCTGGTTCAGTCCCCCTTCTCAAAGCAGAGTCAAGAGCAGCTCCCTTAACACAATGAATCTATATCTTTTCCTTGCATCTGCAAAATGAACAGCCAGTCCTGTGACTCACCTCCTCCAGAAACCTTTTTAGACCCATAATTACCTACCCATTTCAGTGGAAAGGGCTCCTACCAGTGGGTGAATGCAGAGCTCATCTTTGAGCCCACTTCTGGGAGAAGGCAAGACATACCAAACTACCTTCCAGCCCTCTATTTCTTTGCAGAAGATCAGCAGGGATAGTCTTTCACCTGTCATTCTGAGCAGGGACATTTCATCATGGAAATGCCTCCTACCTAGTCACCAGTAGGAGATCTGTCTGCCTGTGAGTGTCATTTCCTCCGTTGGTCTGCTGGTATCCCAGCCTGTTGATTTTTTGGGCAGGATGCATGGTTCATCTGTTTGCTCAGGCCCTTGCCTGAGGATGTGGTGGTGAACATGTCTAGTTTATCCTGGAGGGGACTCTGAGCCGAGCTGACACAGATCAATAAGCCGTTTGTTTTATTTGCAAATTTCTAATGGTAGCCAGAGGCTGTCTGAACACATTTAATAAAGAATAAGAAAAAGTAAGTAAAAAGCCACTCCATTTCATCTGAACTTAATTGGCACAGTAAGAACTCACAAGGGACCTATGTAAGGTTTTATGGGGGGTTATTTTAACAGAAGCCAACATTTGCCAGAAGACAGAAAAAACCCAAACCCATTGCCAGAACTTTGTTTCTTATTCGTGCTGCTCTTCTATATTACGAATCAGCAAATGATGAAATCCAGACATAAAGAAATACAAGGATTAATTTGCTCTGAATATAAATTTTTATTTCTTACTCGTCACTCTAATTTTTCCAATTCACAATGTCTACAATTATTTCAGGACATATTTAGACTGGGAGAGTAGAGGAAATAAGGATATCTAGGATGCAGGGGGAAAGTAATAAGGGGGAAAGGTTAAAAAGCTAAAGAAAGATAAGTGAACAGTTGTAGGTGTTGGAGAGGTATGGCTGTTTTTCCATAGACTTGTTGCTGGTTTGGTATACTTAGTGCTTACATGGTGTGTTTCTTATTCTCTTGTGTCTTAGGTTGTATCAGTGTTGTTATATCAGTTATTGAAAGTTTGCAGCTAATTAAGGAAATAACACTGATCAGTTTCAGTACAGCAGACGTTTTTCAATTTGGGAGTCTTTAGCTGAACCAAGATGAGAGTTCTATCACTTTGTGCTAACAAAGGTGATCCTAGAATAGACAGCAATTTACTGTTTTCCTTCTGAATAAAAGATGCTATTCAAATAAAATCCATGTATTTATACTTGTGTCTGTATTTATAACATGGTTTCCTTTTTCTTTTATTTCTTTGAGACCAGCAGAATCAACTTTTCCTGAAATGCAAAAAATTTCTTTTTGCCTGGCAATTTCTGGGAGCGTTGTGATGCTGTCTTTTCCTTGGGCTGCAGTGACACCTAGTGCTCACGCCCTTAAGGCCAGGAAAGCCCGTGCTTTTTGGCTCGCTGGTTTCGATTATTTTCTTGGTTTTAGGCAACGCCGAACAGCTGCGTCAGCGTCGTCAATGCAGCGGCACCACTGCATTTACAGCAGCTTGGATCTGCGGGGGGAAGAAGGAGGGACGGGAGTCCCTGCGATGGGAACTTTTGTATGCCAGTCTCTGTTGAGAGAGTACTGGACCAAGGGGGTCAGGGGCAACAGCAGCTTTGTCTCACAGCTGGGATGTTCCCACATCTCAGCTCGACATGAAAGTGACATTTGGGTTCCTGGCTTAAAGATGCTTGTCTTTGACAACAAAAAAAGAAGAGTTCGGAGTATCTCCAGTTTATCATGTAGTTTACAAAGTAGTAGTCCCAGGGGGATTCAAGAAGTTCTTGGTCATGATTTTTCTGCCAGTGGATATGTCCGACACTGATTAGTCAGAAGGATCCTCAGAAAAAGCAGGACACCACTAACCAGCTGGTCTCTTCCATCTAACGTCTATATAATGCACAAGCACTGCTGAGTTTGCAACCAGAGCCCTCAGTGCAGTAAAACCAATGGTTTCCCCTCCCCAGCCCAGGGCATACATTTCCATAATTTCCCTTCTGCCTGTCTCCACCATGCAATGCTGTGCAAGTCACCAGGAATCTGCCCAGAGAAGGCAAAAACCAACAGGGTCTCTACTCTTCTTCCAAAAAACATCACAAACAAAATCAGGACCCTTACCTTGCCACCTTCATTTCCTGCTTTTAACAGCTGGCTGGTATCCTAAAGATGAGGAAGGCAGAACTGTAGCCTGTACTAAAAAATCATATAATCACAGATATCCCATGGAAATCATCTTCCATCTGACAGAGCAGGAAATTCACACTGCAGGGCACTCTCTCAGTGTCACCACAGGAATTTACCTAACCAAGCTCTTCTTCTTCCCTTCTATAGAAACAAAATCTCAGTGCAATATGTTATCTCCCATAGTTAGGGGCCATTTCTTTTGATTCTGTTGTTTTTTGGAATTATGATCACTTCCTTCCCACAAAATTCCCTCAAAGTATTGTTACTTCATTAGTAATTTTTGATAATACAATAGTATTTAGAAACTGGGTAGTATGCCTTCAAGCAGAATGTGAACCTAGTATCTGCTCTTGCATTACCTGCCCAAACATCAGAGAAACAGCCATGTTTGCCTGTTGACAGACATTTTTTCTAAACTTCAGCTGTACTCAGACCATTTGCTCACACCTCTAAAACTCTGAGAGGGGCATATACTGACCCACATCCAAAATGGGGCTCAGACTTTCAGGAGTGATTCTTTTGCCCCACGCTCCTTGACTACTTCAGAAAGCTGTTCTGCATCTGTAACCAACTTCTCCCCTCTCAGCTGGTTTGAGATGGTGCCTTTTTCCACTGGTGGGTCTGAGAAGGGTCTTGGGAAATCATTGCAATTTTGGAATCTCAGAAGGGCCCTGGAGCCCAGTCACTACATCCATGATCCTCCTGGTCTTGACTGTAGGACCTCTAACCCCCACTGCCTATTCCCCCACTGCACAAGTGTGGAGATGTATCTCAATTCAGACAGAAATACCCACTTCTCTGTCCCACCTCTTGCAGCAAGCTTAAAATTGAACATGGCTGTGTGAAGCACACAGATACTCCTTACCTTTCACCTTCAACTGATAGACGACCTTGATACATCCATGGGACTACTCCTTCCCATGCAGAAAGACCAACACATCTGTTCTTACACAGTTTCAGGTGTCAAAAGTTTCAAAACTAATTTGAAAGCCCTTTTACTACTATGACACTTCTACAAAATCTGTTTCTTTTTAACAGCCTCAAAGCTTAGCCTAGGATCTGGAAGCCAAGCTGCATTCCCGTGGGCTTGGGACCCTCCTTCTTAAATGTTTGGCAGGGTACTTGCTCCTTTTGTGTTAACCACTGCTGCTCAGTGCCTGATTGCCTCCCTGCATCTCCAGGCAACAGCAAGGGTTGCACAGGTGTGATAAAGCACAACTTCTAACAAGGAGCAGCAGCAACTGCTTCACCAAAGTCATATAAACTAATCTAAATGGTGGCACTGCTAAACCTAGGATGTCCTGAATGGGGTCTCCAGGACATATCAGAGGGAATCTTTTCCTCCAGCCCTCACTGCCCCCTGAGCATTGCAGTGTCTGCCAGGGCCAGGAGGAGCTGCCATGTTTCTAGCCCAGCCAGTCAGCAAACCAGAACCCAGACACCTGCATTGAACATACCAGCTGGAAATATTATCATCTATGTAATCTGAAAGCAGCAGAAAGGTCCTGTTTACTTTCCGTGTTGCCCATGAAGACACAGGGATGTTTTAAAACTTTATTCTGCTAACCAAGGGAAGCAAAAGTGATAGGGAGCCAGGTGGCTATGACGAGCCTCACAGAAATCATCCTTTCCAGAAAACCCTAGTTCCTTTCTGAAAGGGATTTCAGCTCTCATTCTCAACAATGGCAATGTTTCTAATTCCAGTGGTTGTGGAGGAAAGCTAAAACCATATTTTAAGTGTATCATACAGGGGCAAAAACTGGAAGGCAAAAGATACAAATACCTTTTCAAAAATAAGGATACAGTGTAAAACAATCTACTTCTCTTTGAAGACTGAATAATTAATTACATGAATTTATGCTTTGTGTTATTGGAATTGCCAGTTGCTATTGGATACCTATAAGAAGGAGATCTGAGAAGAAACGCATTTCCCTTCTCTTTTTATTGCTGTAAAGCAAAACACTTCTTTGTAACCTTGAAGTGTTGTTTGCCATCTCCTCCAAATTAGTAACAATAGTTCCACAAAATGGTGTTATGGAAAATAAGAAATGGGCAGGTTTGCTGCTTGACTTGCTTGAGTTCTGCTTCTCTCTAGGGCATAAAATATTTTTGTTTCCCAAGGGCTAACTGCTTATCTTTTCTGTGCCAATCTTCTTAGCCATAAACCATGGATAGAAACTCATCAATATTGTGAAGCTAATTACGTGTTCCAGCCTTAATAATTTTGTGAGTCTGTAATTTACAGAGCTCCATAAGCTCCTCCTTCAGCACCACAGAAGTCCAAATCTGTGTAAAATACATTGAACATTTTTCATTCGATTGGCAGCATTCTTTTAGATTGTACTGCTTTGGCCTCAAAGGGCTTAAACTGAGCTGTGGCAAGGACTTGTCACACAGAACATTTGGAGATGTAATAACATCCATGATGTACTTTTTCAGCTCTTAGCTGAACGAGCTGTACAAATGGCAGGCTCCATCCATGGGGTGAGAGCTACCAGCTGCCAAGGATGAAAGTGTGATTTGAAGAAAACTGGTTTCACCCCTAGAAAAACCCTTGTTTAGGTATTTTAGATTTATAAAGCACTGCATTTTCTCTTATCTAATGATACTGGACATGATAATCAGATATGGCGACAATATTTCCTCACATACACCCTCCAGTATGGGATTGAAAAATCAGATCCATCATGATTGAAATTTAACATTTTCCATTGCCAGCAGAATCAGTTTTTCTTGGTGTTAATAATAACACAGAAGAATATTCTCCTCTTGGCTCAGAGAATCCTGCCCACATGTTGCACTATGATGCAGAAGACAATGAGAAAATATATCCAAAACCGTCTCCAACATTTCTTTTTGCAGAGTACCCAAAAGTGTGAGTAGCTATGCTGTCTGCTCACAGCTGTCTTGGGAAAAAAAAGTTTGAAAAAAAAGGCATGTAAATACTTAGTGAGGTTAGTAAAAATAGTACAATCTGTGATTGCTACCCTTGTCAAAACTTCAAAGGGAAAACATACTCCTTATTTCATTTTTTCTGGTACGGCTATTTAAAGCTTGCCTAATTGTTTATCAAGATGTATCTAACAAGTCTTTTCATAGCTATGTTACTCCTCTGCCACAGAACCACTGTGGCATTTATCATGCCACTTTTTGTATTTTGCATTTTTAACATTTTGTTTGTGCTACACTTGCACTAAATAAAGAAAAATGTTTGTTCACTTTGGGAGGTACCATCTGGTCTGAGTTTAGTCACGAGGAGGAGGAGAACAGGTCTCCAGTAGGAAAGCAGCTCAGAGTGCCAGGCTGGAAGAGGTCTGTCCACGCAAAACCACCCCACCGGCCTCATCACATCACCCAAACACACCTCACACATGGCGAAGGAGCACGGAGGGCTCCACATTCCCGCTCCTGCCAGCCTGGCTCTGGGAGGCGGTCAATCTCTTCTGCCCTCTGGTGTGCTTTTTCAAACATTGCAGCAAACGATTCAGGAGCACAGGATGTCTCTTAAAACCATCGGCAGATGTGCAGGTTATACTGCTTCTGCCAGAGCTCAGAGAAGGCAAGCCCTTGCTGAAATCAAAATGCCACCAGGTTAACAAAGAATCTGGAATTGACACTAAAGGCCTCTGTCTTTCCGTTTTGAAAGTAATGCCAGTCTCTAAGACACAAATGAGTGCTGTCTGGTGGTAGGGTAGAACAAGAGTTACACCTACTGTCACCTGACTGGAAGTTTGGCCATTTCAGTTTCCCCAGTGGGCTTGTGCCCTCCTTACCATAGGTGTTGATGGAAGTTGTACGTGCACAGCACAGCTGAAAACTCTTCCACTTTTTAGTGTTTTCTCTAACTTAAGAATGTCCTAAATATTTTTTTTTCTGCAAGCATTTAATAGGAAATTCTGTTCTTGTTACAGAATTCAATAAAGCTAACTTTTAAAAAAATAGTCAAAGATTCCAGAGAGGATGTATATCCTTCTGTTTTTACAATAACTCCTATGATTCTCCTGTTCGATTTACGGAATCCTTTTTGTTTCATCTCTGTATAATTCTAGGAATACCTTCTATATTCAGTGAGTACTACCATCTTTTGAAACTGGGGTAAAATGAAAACTACACTGCCTACATATTCTATCCATCCTTGCTAATAAGTGGATTTATTAATACCATGAATACTTTCATCTGGTAAGCTTTGTTACAGCACCAGCAAAAGCATAGTTGCTGCAGTGCTGAGGGTGACCAGAAGTTGATTCAACCTATCTAAAATCAGGCTCACCCTTTTATACTTTTATTGATTTATTGATTTCCAGTAACTATAGAGAGGGCTTATAATGCTGCCCCAAGTGCATGTTACTCAGATAATCTTTAAGTGGGATGAAACTGGAACTTGTGTGTGGAACTGCCCAGGTCTTCTCAGCATGCCAGATAAGGAGCATCTGAAAAATTGTGCTCAGACACAGCACTGTGCAAAACATAGTCTGGCTTTCATAAGTGGCCTTTAAATTAAGTTTCTGTGAGAAGTCTGTAAACTTCAGTTCAGGGAAAAGAAACTGCTAGAAATGGGAATTCTTTTTTTTTTCACCCTTGAATATTTTTCAATATGCAGAGAAACTCAATAATTATGCCGTGCTATATTAACTAACACATATGCAGTATTTCATGTGCCTTTAGTTTTCAAATGTCTTCCCCACATTGCCCTAGCCTCTTGCCAATGTTTCCCTTCAGGCCACCAGAAGACCCTGCTTCCCAGGTTGGCACATTTCTCCTCAGCCCAGTGCCAAGAGTTTTGAGCCAGGTTGCAATTACCAGAAGAGCTGTTTTAAGACTTTCGGCCTCCAAGTAATTCTGAGGTGAAGAAAGCATTTTAAAAGTGACAGGCTAAATAAACAATTTCAGTAAAACCATGATTGCTCTTCTGGGCTTGTGTAGGCAGACCAGAATTAGCAAGCATTTTATTGTAGTGAATGCTGTTCTGGTGAAGCCACACTACATGCTTTGCAAAAGGTTTGTAAAAATGATTAGCATTTTCAGCTGTTTCCATCTGGAGAGGTCCAGATGGAGGCTCATAAAGATCCCTCATATTCCAAAAGTGCTGAGTATGAGGGAAAGATGAGATGTAACTATGAAGTTCAAATGGGCAGTACATGGTTTCAAGAAGCCCCAGGGTTTAGAGCCTGTTAAGACAGAAGAGTTCTTGGGTTATGTCTTGGAGCAGAGTTTGGGTATATAGAGACCTTTAAGACAAAAATGGAGTTGTTTCACCTCTGGGATTAGGCAGCACCTGAGTTGTGCTTTACAGAAGGAAAAATATTGCACTTATGTACTTTAATTCTTGCTTAAACACAATACAAAGTATTAAATATTTCTTCTCATCCAATAAGTCGCATACAGCTTCGTCTAAAAGCTGGAGTTAATGGAATTTCTCAACAGGATATAAAAATCCAACTGATTTTTTTTCTTCACAGAAACTTTGTGTTTTATTAACCAGTAGACAAAATTGTAAGACTCCAGCTCATTCCACCAAGGTCACACAGAGCAGGCCACTTTTGCCTAGCCTGGGTGAGGAAAACCTAGAATTAATATCATGAGGAGTGTGCAGTTACTGGTTTGTATTGCTCAGCTGGTAAGCTATGATTTGCAACATTTTTTTTTAAAATATGGCCCATTTTCCTGTAACATAACTCTTTAATAGATTACTCCTGAAAAAGTGGTAAATAAATTGTTGTAATTTTGGGTGAGATTCCTCTGAGGACAAAGAAGTCTCAGAAAAGACTACTCCCACAAGGTAATACACCAAGACTGACATCTAACAATAAATGAACTTTCTGCTGCAAGCACTTACCTCTCTCCATTAGGAAAATACCAGGATAAATAGCTTAAATAGCCAACTTTCAGGTAGGTGAGCCTATGTAAGCTTAATGATACCTGGTATCATTCTGTAAATGCATCCACATATTTTTCTATATAACAGGAGCTATGTAAGTATAATTGAGAGAGATATTATTAGTACTAAGAACTAGAACAGATTTTTTTACAGCTGCCTACAAAAAATTATCAGCTCACCCTTTCTGAAAAAATATTCCCAAGTGTTTTTGAGGTTCTGAGGGTTTCTCTTTCATAGCTTGGAAACTGGTCTTCTTGGCAGATCCTTCAATTTTCACTAGTCAAGGAGACACAGGAAACTCAGCAACCCTTCTCATTGTCAGCACCTCATAGTGATTCAGAATTTATACAGAATTATATTCTGGCTGTACCTTTGGCAGAGTTCCAGCAATGTAACTGTAGGCTTCACAATTTTCTTCAAGTGGGCTTACTGTGAACAGTTTTGTGTCCCAGCTCCACTGAGAAAATCTTAGAGGCAGAATAGGAAGGGAAGCAGTGGGCAGAGGTTTCTCCTCATGCAAGGCTATTTTGTTGGTATAAAATGATGCAAGTGGGAAACACCGTACTACCTCCAACTTCCAGGAGACTCTGGTAAATCCATTGACATGGCTAATGAACCTGTATTTGTTAGAGTAAGTGTTCTGGGAAGATACAGGGTCAAGAGCCAGAAGCATGTTTCCCAGGGAACTGACCCCAGTGGGCAGGGAGAGACTGTACTAAGGAAGCAGGATGTCTGATGGTGGGGTAGCATCCCCTACGTGCCCATGCATTTCAGACTCTTTGAAGAAGACACTTGGAAGACATTTTTAATCTGTAGTAAGGCCAATAGGAGGGAACACATGCAAGCAGTAGTTAAACACTTTTGCCAAATGCATACTATTTCATGTTTCTGCAATGCAGTTTTCAATTCCATCTGTAGGATCCATGTTTTATAGTTAACTCTTCATTTCAGTCTTGTAATTTAAATTCCATGGCAATATATTTGATATTAAGAAAAAAAGCCACATTGGGCAAAATTTCTTTCCAAAATACCTTATGTATCTCTGCATAAGATACATCAGCTGGTCTGACTTTAGGAGCTGTTTAATGCTATCACCATCTACTGATACCCATAAAATAGGTAGAAAAAATAAATGCTCTGTAATTTTGAAAATTAGGTCACAGACGATTTACACATGGCCAACATATTCCAGACAATTTGGGAAAGAAAGTGAACCTCTAAGACTTGTCCTGATTCTGTCAGCAGACTGGGGATTTACATCTATGTGTAGATGTGCATACTTTGAGTTCCAAGAAACATTATAGAGAGCACTGGCCACATGGTTTGTAATACAAAGTACTTTTATTTGTGAAGCCCATCCTTTTTAGTACATTTGTTGCTTGAAGCTGGGAAAGTGGCTCCTTTGCCAAAGGATTTAATTAGAATTATGTCATATGCAAACCAAACTTTTAGTGTTTCTAAATGCATTTCAATGTATATGTTAAGAGCTCCTGCCAAAATGTTTTCCAAGAAAAAAGGCTTTTGACTAATAGAAATTTTGTGCAAAATTTTCCATTTTTTTTCCAAAAATGTGGTTTTATATTTCAAGTTTCAATAAAAGCCAGTAACTGTATTGCATAAATATGCATTATTTTAACGTCACTTGCAGGAACAGCAATTTCCTGAGCATTTCTATTTAGAAGCATCATTGAACTGATCTTAATGGGTCATTATGACCTGCAGTACATGATTTCAGTAATACTCTAAAACTTGAAATATGCTTTACTTTAAATGACATTAACCCCACCTTCTTTGATTCCTCATAGCTTATTGACTTTTGATATTCATCACTGAAATGCCTGTTTCACTCAACTGCACAGGCAAGTCAATTCCCATGCCAGTGTTGAAAAGAAAAAAGTATTCAGCAACAGTGAAAGCATAGATGCGCTAGGTAGAGAAGAAAGGTTTTCTTCTTCTTCACCACTACCTTCCTTTCATAACTTTAGATTTATATTCAGCTGTGGGACCTGGACTATGAAGCAAGGATTAAGAAACAGAAGAGCAATGAAGCATAATATCCAAGCACCAGCTGGGATAAATAACAGATTGAATTCTGACTTGTTCCCAGCTCCTGGGCTGTATTTAATTTTCTTTACAGTATACTGTCTATGGAGGAATAAGATGAAAAAGAGATTTGCTATATTAGCAGGAGGATACTCAGAGGTGCTTTATTAGGTTTCAGTCCTGGAAGAACCTTCTGAATGAGTTCTTCCAGTATTTTAGCATGTATGTCTGTGGTATAATTAGCATCATCTATGTCTCAAAGTCTATGTCCTCTCAAACTTTTGATCTCTGTATTTTTGAACATGAGTTTTTTCTTGACAACAGTATTTCTCACTGTCATGTTATACCCTTCTCCCCTCAGAAAAATTGCCACTCAAAAATTTTACTGCTTCATTTAATGCAGGTTGTAATACTCAACATGTCTTTTCTTTGAAATATTTACAAATAGCAACAACAAAGCCGCAAAAATAGGTAATTGATATTTTTTTGCAAGCAAGGAGAATGAATGAAACTCTCCATACTGATGCATACAGTCTTGGTGACGTTTTTTTTGATCCCAAGACTTTAATAAACTCTTACTGAATCATACACAACAAATATATTTTTATGGGGTTTTTTTCTATTGATGTAAGCAAATATTCAGGCAATAACACCAGTCTGATTGCTCTGATGTTGTGCTTTGCACAGTTTGTAAACAATTACATGTCTTCAAAAAAATAAAGCCTGGAAAACACTGTCCAACAAAAAGTCTGAGGACTATATACAATCTGCCGTTATGTTTCAGTCCATCCTTCCTTTTTCCTTAGGATTCCAGACAGAGCAGTTTTCATAAATGAACACTGCTCAGGCAGCCCAGATCTGCTTCTTATCAGCCATCAGAAAGCTGGAAGGAGGTAGGAAGGCACACAGGAATCACTGAAGAGGGTACAGTGGCCTCCCTCCACAGTTCCCCTCATCAAGTTCCAGCTGCAGCAGCCAGTGTGCATTAGCTGGAGAGAAGAAGCCAAATGCACAGAACCAGCCCCTGTCATTAAACACTGGTTCCGTCACTTGCTAGGAGAGGCTCAGTGCAGAACCACATCTGTGTCTTTAGAACCTTAAAAATAATACATGAGAAGTATTTCAAGGGTGGGGGAATTCAGGGCTAAAGTTTTAAAGTACTTTTCTGGTGGAAAGACCTATATAACACTGTCAGAAAATGCAGTTTCTGCCAAACACAAGTTCAAAATCTGGTTTTCTGTCCATTGCCAAAAAGCTGGCTCACTTTGGCTACAACTATTTTTACGTGTACACGCTGATAATCAGAACATCCCTCTAGAGAATGGGATAGTACCTATCCCATTCACAAAGCTGTGAGGTACTTATCCTGGAGGACAAATAAAGGTTGAAGTAAATGGCTTTATCTTTGATGTGCTGGATCTAATACGAAAAAACCCAATAAGTGTGCAACTGAGTGGCTAAGAAAAAGATGTTAAATACTCAGAAAATAGATATGTTTAACATTTTTGAAAATTGTCAATATTGTTTTAAAAAAAAATGAATGCACACCTTTCTTAGTAGGCTGTTTCTGGACAGCAAAGATATAAATTCTGTATTTTTCAAATAATGGATGAGTTTTTTGGTAAAACAACCAGAGGGAATGCAATAAACCTGAAATTATCACCACTGAATTGGGGTCCAAAGCCCTCCTTACAGAAAGAAGCCCAGTTTTTTCCCCCAGCTTAAAAGACTGTGATTTCCAGCATATCTATAAGCACTGCTGCCCCTGGCCAGGTATGAGGGAGAGGGATGCTAGATATCAGTGCATGCATAGAGTGCTGTGTCCTTTCGGGGTTCCCTGTTCCTTTTCAGTGGCCAGCCAGGAGGTTCCCCCTTTGCCTGGCTGTGCCTGCCCTGCTCTGGGTGAAGGAGGGCCCTGAGTTGGGAAAGCTTTTTGGAGCATGAGGGCGTGACCCAGTGGGGAGGAAGCCTGCAGCGAGGGCAGATATTAGCAGATGCCTGAAAGAAGCAGAAAATGACAGAGCTAAGTCTTTGAAGCAAGAGAGAAATTCTTTCTTAGTGACCCAGAGGCACAAGGGGTGAGGTTGTGCAAGACAGCTGGGTCGATCTGACAGCCTGCTGCCACCAAAAGTGAGTGTTTTGTGCTGCTTCAGAAAGCTGGGGCTGTGACAAACACAAGAGCTCATGCAAAAGAAGGAGCCGACAATAGTCAGAAGAGGAAAGTAAGCCTAGCCTTTGGGGCAGCCATGGGCTCAGATTTCGCAGGAATATTCAGCCTGCGTGGGGCCTGCTGCAACCCAAAATGCCACAAAATGTTGCTGGACTGAGACAAAGAATGTGAGGAGAAAGGTCTATTATTATGTTCTCACTCTGAAGAAACTGAGTTTCGGTATTTTAAAGGTTCCCTGTCCTAGTTTAGTTAAATGTAAATGCAGCCTTTAGAAATTTACACTTCTCTCAGTGATTATGGTCTGTCCACTGTAAAAAAAAAGGCCGAGTTAGGCTCTCCTCTAAGCTTTGGACAACTCAAGATCCTTTCACAGTTAATTTAAAGATGTCCTAGTCTGGATTATTTGGGATGAAAGAGGCCAGGGGGCAGCTAGCCAAGGAAATTTGAGGGAATATTTGTCTTTGGCAGGGATGAGCGAAGGCAACAGGAGCCTATGGAGCCACAACTAAAAAAGAATGTGTATCCCTAGTCTTTGTGAATGACACTTTATCACTTCACGTTCAGAAATGTATAATCACTCCTTTAAAGCCCACATACAATCTCAGAAATGACATTTTACACAGGAAATTAAAAACTAATCTGTATGAAAATGCTATATAGTTTCAGATTAAGTCAAAAAGATTTAGCCTTGCTTTGAAAAAGCGCAAATTGGGCAAGACATAGGACTGAATTATCTTCTGCAAGGTAGTATTTTCATTCTCTTTAATGGGACTGGAAGTGAATACAAAGTAAGCATTTTACTAGAAAAAGATAGTTCCATGAACTATAGATGAAACTAAATAAAACAAAGGAAAAATATTTCAAACTGCATGACTTTCATCATAGTCAAGGTTTCCAGCTTGTACACCCTTAAGCATACATAGGCTGAGAGGTCAGAAGAAGGAAATCCTTTAAGCAGCATAACATCAGCTGAGACTGATGACTGTATTTCTAGAAGTAAATACAAAACAGCCTGGAGTGACAACTTAGTCAAAAGGAAATATAATTTATCAATTTCTGAAAAGAAATTTTTAAAAATTGGAGGAATCAGTCAAAAGTAACAGTCTTCACGGACTAAAAGGATTCAGGTTCCATCCAAGGCTTTTACTAGTTTTCAGAAGTGTTCCTGTGCAAGCATTACATAGTCTCCTAATAACCAAATCCAGTTTCAGCCTTTTAAGCCTGAGCTCCCCAAGTCATATTGCAATAATTTCTCTGAAAAATGTTGTTTTAAAGACAAAAGTCCTGCTCCTGTGCCTCCACAGAAGTCTAAAGTCATCATGAACCTGTCATGGGTGTTATTGCTGTGTTATGTACAGTCACACAATTCTGTACTGCAGCAGTGGACACTTCATCAAGCAAGAAAGGCTCACCCATTTTAGGAAAGCTGGTGAGAATCCCATCACCACTTCTGTTTTACAGGAGATTCAGAGTTTCCAAAGTTTCTGAGCTGCTAAGGGCCCTTAGGCTGCAAAAAATCTTTGCAGAAGGAAAAAAAGACCAAAGACCTTAAGATGCCACCTCTTTGTCTTAATAAAATCCTTTTGAATATTTCAGTGATTTTTTTCCACTTCTGGTCAGGCTTGTCCCCTTGTTTAACTCCTTGTTCAACTTGCAAACACTGAGATTACACACTGTTTTCTGTTATCTAGATAGTATTTGATATTCCCATATAGTAAATAGTATAGGGTCTGTACTAAGTAATATGTAAAAATGTTGCTAATTCCAAAAATTGTGGGTCATGGTGGCTTGCCTCTTTTCATCCATGAAAGCCCAGAATAAGTCAGACTCTTCTAGAAATGAAAACCTATGAACCCAGAATCATCAGGTTCGAACAAACATACCTCTCCACGCAGAGCCATTTCACATGGGCAGCTCTGGCACAGACATTTAGAAAATCTGCCTGGGAAGCAGGCTTTGAGTGGCCCTTCAGAGCTGAATGGCAGCACTCCCCATTATCCCTGTCACAGAGACAGGGGAGGCAGGGCATGGCAGTCAGAGCCCATCCCACTGTCCAGCCAGGTGCACAGCAGCCGGGGGCACTTGGGCAGCCCCGGCCCAGGCATCAGACACTCTCCTGGGAAAGGTGATGAGCTGAGGATCAGCCAGGATGTGGCTCTGTGCATGGGTCCAGCTTGGCAGGCTTTCCTGGTGGCCAGGCAGGGCAGACTGTGAGGAGCTGAAGCCTGACCCTGTTGTGGCATCACTGGAGCAGGAGCTCAGAGCATGGAGCAGGGGTTGACGTGGGCTCCTGGGCTGTGGGCAGAGGAGGGGCAGTCCCGAGGAGCTGTGCAGGGACAGTCAGCACTTTGACAGGGACTTAACAATTTCCCAGATTGGTTAATTACATGTGTGGTTCCTGGTTGCTTGGTATTTAATCTTAGTTCAGTGTAAGAATCCTGCAGGTAAATCTGTCTAGGAACATGGCAGAGGAATCCCTCTTCCAAGGAACTTAATTCTGTTTGCCAGACAGACACTTCCTTGGCTTTTCTGGTTTCCCAAAAGGCTGGTTGTGACAAGGGGTCATGCAACACATTCTGCATAGATGCAGCAAGGACATCAACATCAGCAAGGAGGGTGTGGAAAACGTACCTATGTAGCATAATTGTATTTATTGCCAAATAAATGCCACTCTCACAGTTCAGCTCGTTTAGTTTGGGGTCATCAAGGGCCTTCTTTCCTTCAATCCTCCCATTTTGTCATGGCTCTTCCTACTTGCCACTTACCTTCCCAGAGAGTCCAGCAGGAGCAAAACACTCCAGAAAACATATAGCTGTTCATTACTTAAGAGTTCATGGCTCTTTGAGCTTGAGAAGTTCCACCCTTTGCCATACCACGTGTGGAGTTGGCCAGAGTGTCAAAGGCCTTTCTGACCTGCCAACACCATGGTAGCCATGCTGAATCTAAACCCAAACTAACATATTCTACCTGCACACAGACATTTGATGGTTCAGACGCACACCATATATCCATGTCAAGTCCACTCTGTGCCAGAGGAGAGGCTCTGTGTTGGTCCTTCTGCCTCACCATCAAGACCTGCAGCAGCCTCATTCACCTTTGCAGGCCAAGAAGCAGACATGAATGCCACCAGACTGGTGCTATGATATCTGTGCACCATCTCCCGCCTGAAAGGTTGCCAGGCATTCACTTGAGGTATACACACATTTTATTTGGTTACATCAATCAAAGCACAAGCTCTAGACCCTGGACACACCTAAGAATTACCATCCAAATTCTTGGAGGTGCCAGGTTGTTCTCAGAGGGGTTCTTCTCTTCCCTCATGGGAAGGAAAAATGGGGAGTATCCAATTTGGAGAATCATCTTTGGAACATGACTTGCTATCATGCTATTCATCTGCTTATTTTCAGGCCTTGCAGTACACATCATATTTTATCTTTGCTGCCATCCTTGTTCCTCCTAGGGACTCTTGAAATTTCCGGTACATTTCTTCATTCTGAGCTTCAGAGAAGAGTTCTGTCCAGTTTCCAACAACCCCTGTGTACAACAAGTACCAAAAACTGAAGGAAGATGCTCCTGAGAGAAAATAATATCTAGGCAGCAAGGGGGCAGAGTCATTGACTACACAAGGCACGAAGGATCATATTTATTGCCCTGAGTAGTCTGATTGCCTCAGTGAGGAAAGGTAGCAAAGATCAAAAACAAAGGTTGTAGCCAGACAGGGAGCATTGCTGCTGGGCTGCCTGCAGGGCCTCCCTCCTCAGAAGGGGATTTCCAAGGTGACTTCATGAAGCTTTTACACAGAAGAGAGGTTTTGTCACAAAGGAAAGCCCATTTGTGAATTACTTCCTTTGAATGGGGAATTTTTTTTGTGGTAGGTAGTAGAGAGGAGAGTGGGTAAATCCCTCTTCCTCCAAGGAGTGGTAAAGAAAATGGATTTTTAAAAGCCCATGCCTGCAGTATTCAGAAACCAAAGCCTCTTGAGATCATGGGGAGCAAGTGGGCTGCCAGAGCTCTGACCCTGGCCCCAGGTCTGTGAGAGACCATCTCTAGGGTCACCACTGACATGTCCATTGAGAGGAGACATACAAAGCTCTTGCTGAGTAGGTAACAGGAAGATGCCTACGAGGCCAGCAGAGCAGTGAGCAATGTATTCCCCTGAGGTTCAAGAGACTCTTGTCCCATTAGCACACCTCCTCCAAAGGGTGACTGTCATGAAGTGACATGTGCAGCCTCATCACCTGCACAACAGGAAACAGCCGCACCATGACCCCTCTGCAATGAGCAGCCATAGAGCCCAGCTAGATCTGGTGTGTAATTGTTGGCATAACCTCACCAGTGCCGGCTCTTTGAGCCTTTGCACCTCACTTACCTAACTAAGCAGGGCTGCCACAGAAAAAGACTGCAACATGGAAGCAATGACTGAGGACATTAAGACTGGATCTCTGGTAAATTTCTGACTAACAGCCCCCAAGTCCTGCCAACAGCAGAGGCTTTTTGTACAGGTGGCACCACAAGAGAGAACTTACCCAGGGAGTTCATGGCTAAGTAGAGAAACATACTCAAACCTCTGTCTAGAGTTCTGCTTCAGAAGGTAGATTCTCCATTTGCAGAGATTTACCCTTCCGGAAGAGGACGTCCCCAAACTTTCCATGGGTTTCACTGGATTTCTCTTTCATAGCTTTGAAACTGGTCTTCTTGGCAATTCTGGAAAAATCTTCCTCACACAGGGAAAATCCAAAGAAGGAAGCAATCTTTTTCATCCTCAGTATTGGGTCCTGCCCAAAGGAACATAGCACAGAGGTGAAACCAAAAGATTTGACACTGTGGCTGTGGCATGCAGCCAGCATCCTGTGGCACACCCAGCAGAGGACACTGTCCCCCACAATGTCACCAAGGAATTCCAAGAGCTGTGACAGAAAACCCTTCAGTCCAGGAAACCTGCACATGTTGGTCTCAGTTTCAAGGCTTTTTCTTCTTTCCCAAAATCTGTGCCTCTGCCAGATATAATTCCTTTCACAAATAGGCAAGGCTATCCTCCTCCTAACCTCCGCGGGCTTCCCCCAAACAGAAACGAGTAGCTCAGAATGACACATCCTTCTAAAAGGACACAGACTTGTCCCAAGGGTTTCTACTTCCCCACACCCATACATATCAGGAGGGATGCACAGCACACTCATCAAGGAAGAGCTGGGTGAAATGCCACACCTCTTTGAGTTCCTCGTAGCTTATTGTCATGATCCTCTCGTTGTCAATGTATTTGTTCCATTCCACTAGGTGGTCAAAGTAGGATCCCCAGGCCACTGCAGGCAAAGAAGAGGCACAGCTGTCTAGAGTACTCCCCAATGCAGTCACCTAACCAAATCAGAGGAGTCAGCGCAGACAGCTTCCTAAGTGTGGCATTAGGATGGTGAAGGGGTGACCAGCTCAACATGTCTGCTCTTTCTCCTGAGGTCAGTGCAGAATGCCCCCAGACTGGCCGCTTGATACCACGAACCACAAGCTCTCTTGTGGGAATGGAAAAGTCAGGCTAAAGCTTTCTCATGGTCTCTCCATTCGAAGTGAGATAAAACCCTGATTCTCTGGTACTCCCTGCTTCTGCCATAACAGGGGCCTGTTTGCTCATTCTGGGAGTGCCTTGGTAAGGTAGGTAACAGTAGGATTCCCATGCCCAGGGCCCTGTGTATGCCCCTCATGCCAGGAGAAATGCCAGAGGATGTAGGGCAAAGTACATTTTCCATTCATGGAGTCTGCAAAGAACTCATCCCAAGAGGCGAAGGACGGCAGTGCTGGTAGGTTGTTGTGGAAGTGGTAATAGGAGACAGCTGTGTCCTTGGGGTTCTGAACTAGCATAAGGATCTAGAGGAAGTAAACACATAATTTGGCTGACCAAAATGCCACCTTCTCAGCACATCACATAGAATCATTTAATCACAGAATCATTTAGGTCATCAAGTCCAACCATTGACCAAGCACTACCAAGTCCATTACTAGACCATGTCCATGCGTACCAGATCTACATACCTTTCAAATACCTCCAGGAATCTTTTAAACACCTCCAGGAACAGTGACCCAACCACTTCCCTGGCAGCCAGTTCTAGTGCTCGACAACCCTCTCTATGAATACATTTTTTCTAATATCCAGATCTAAACCTCCCCTTGTGCAACTTGAGGCCATTTCCTTTTGTCTTGTCACTTGTTACTTAGAAAAGAGACCAAGCCCCACCTGGCTACAGCCTCCCTTTAGGTGGTTGTAGAGAGTGGTAAGGTCTCCCCTGAGCCTCCTTTTCTCCAGGCTAAACAATCCCTGCTTCCTCAGCTGCTTCTCCTAACACTTGTGCTCCAAACCCTGCACCATCTCTATTGCCCTTCTCTGGACATACTCCAGCACCTCAATGCCCTCCTTGTAGGGACAGGCCAAAACTGGACACAGGACTCAAGGTGTGTCACTCACCAGTGCCAAGTACAGGGGAACAGTCATTGCCCTGGTCCTGCTGACCACACTATCATTGATCCATCCAGGATGCCACTGGCCTTCTTGTCCACCCAGGCACACTTCTGGCCACTCTTAACCAGTCACTGCTGACCAGCACCCCCAGGTCCTTTTCCACTGAACAGCTTTCCAGCCACACTGCCCCCAGCCTTTAGTGGTGCATGGGGTTGTTGTGACCCCCATTTTGTAGGACCCATCATTTACCTCATTTAACCTCATACAATTGGCCTCAGCCCATTATCTGTCCAAATCCCTCTGCAGAACCTTCCTACCCTCCAGCAAATCAACACTCCTGCCCAGCTTGGTGCTGTCTGCAAGCTTACTTGTCCACTAAAATTCACCACACCATACAATTCTGGTCTAATCCCTTTTCTTGAGCAAGAAATCAGAGCTTTGGCAGATCACTTGTTGCAATAAAAGCTTCAGGCTGAAAGAAGAAGCTTTTCAGTGATTCCCTTGAGACCTTAGTTCCAATCCAGAGAAATTAGTTCATGATCTACTGAACAAGAGAGCCACAAGCAGTCTGTAGATATACCCTAGCTTCCTTCTGCAGTAGTTCCCATTTTAAGATTATCTTAGCCCCAGCCTGTGGTGGGCTTTCCACAGGTACCCTGGTTTTGAAGGCAAGTTAAAACAGATAGAATTACTCCTTGCCTTGCTCAGTTTTCTGCCACAAACATGGAAGCATCTTTCTGAAGGAGGCTTGAAAGGGCAGTAACACTCAGCAACAAGCCCACCGACAGTAACTTCTTGAGTTAGCAAAGCTGCTGCTAGGAGAGGATGTTTGTTCACAGCCTTGACACACAGAGCTGTATCTTCAGACTTGGAAATGTGGCTGAGTATTGACCAGCTCAGGCGAAAATGCCAAAAAGACATCTCACACAGAGGAAAGCTAATTTAGGGTGGAAAGCTTTTGCATGATGATGCAAAGAGAACACTCACCTTAGCCTTGCTTTGGAAAATGGACGGAGGCAGGACATCAGGTCTCAGGTGGGTTACTATAATTCTTCTGGAAGGCAGCTGCTTCATCCTCTTTAAAGGAGGTGGGAAGAAATGTGACAAGACAGAAGTAGCTTATTCAGTGATTTGTGCCTTTTCAGTAGTTGTGGGTTATAAGGAAAGGTGAGACCAGAGAAGTATCTTGGAAAACCCACAGGCATGCACTGGTGCTGTAGGCTTCTGTCAAACTCTGTCACTGAGCACCATTTCACATGACACAGGACTGAGGACAGGACACCCAAGAAAAAGGCTTTACTAATCAAACTCACTGGGTCTTTGGCAGGAGGACCCTGTGGCTTCTCAGCCCTGCCTCCCCTCTGAGGCCATTGTGTTGGGACACCAAGGGCAGTAGTGCATGCTATTTGTGCAGCCCATGGCTGTTGTTAAAGCTCTGGGCTCTCCATTACCTCTGAGACCAGCCATTGTCTTTCAGCTATTGCTACCTGTAGGAAGAGCAGTGACAATATTTTCAGTTCCTGCTTACCTCATATATCCCAGGATCCCCCAATTCTAGACGCTGAAATGTCTCTAGCTTCTTTTCAGCATTTATTCTCTCTTTCATTTCCTCTTCTGTATATTTGGCGTCTGCCAATTCCTTCACCATTTGTTCAAGCCAATTGGTTCCTGAAAGAATAAAGACACCAGTAGGACACCCATTCAACTTCACTTTTTCATGTAAACCTGGCTGATGGTATCCTGTCAAGTTGGTTTCAAGTGAACCAGTTTGGCTCAATGCTGTACTTTAACCATCCAACAAGTGTGTGTGCTGGTTTTGGCTGCAATGGAATTAATTTTCCCCATGATAGCTGAAATGGGGCTATGTTTTGGATTTGTGCTGAAAACAATGGTGATAACACGGACATGTTTTAATAATTGCTAGGAAGTGCTTATACAGTGTCAAGGCCTTTTCTGCTTCTTACACTGACCTGCCAGAGAGTTGCAGGTGCAACCTGCAAGAAATTAAATTTCTTTATTTTAAGAAATTAAAATGGGACATAGATGGGCCAGCTGACCTCAAATGACCCAAGGAATATTCTATTGCATATGGAGTCATGCGCAGCAATAAAATTTGAGGGAAGAAGAAGGAAAGAGAGATGCTGAGAGCTATGGCACTTGTCTTACCATGTCACTGTCATGGGTGATGGAGCCCTGGAGATGGCTGAACATTTGACTAGCTCTAGGATAGAATGAATTACTTACTTTGCTTTGCTTTGCACATAGCTCTTGCTTTACCTATTTAACTGTCTTTATTTCTACCCACAACTCCTCTCACTTTTACCATTCTGTTTCCTCCCGCACTCTGCTGGGGGTGAAAGAGTGAGTGGCCCTGTGAGGCCACTGAGTTGAGCTGTGAGTTGCCAGCTGAGGTTAAATCACAGCCCTGAATAATAATCAACCAGGGTATGCCTAAGGTCAACAGGGGCAGAGCTGTTAAGCAGATACTGGGGAAGTGCTACCCTGCTTGCTTCAGAATCACGTCCTATCCCTCAGCACAAGCAGAAGCAGACCTCTATTGCTCTTTTCAGCTCTGGTACTTTTTGGTTACCTCAGACTACTCCCTGTAGTTTTGAGAAATTACTTTAGTTGTAGAAATTACTCCAGATCTGTGTGGCTCCCAGCACTGGGCCAACTGAGTCATCTTTTGGCTGTTTCTGGTCTCCTTCCACAGTGCTGTCTTTTGGGAACACTGTTCCCCATTCCCAACCAGCTTCAGTCTATGGTCTCTTCATTATTGACACAGTTTGGCCTCATTCCCAATTCCCAGCTAGGCTTCTATAACTGGCAGCAGAAGGGTCATCAACCAAGCCACCAGACCATCATGCTCCTGACACCATCTTTGCATCAGGCTTAGATGTCTTGGCCTCTGCAACCTGGCAAAACTAGTGGGTGAGGGACTGGGCTCGGAAAGCCAAATCTCAGTTTTCAACTAACACCCCCTGCAGTGTTTAGGTGGATCTCCACACATATAAACCATTTCTGCCTATGCTCATCTCTAGAGGTTGCACACAAAGTTGATGTGGCGAGAATCAACTTCCTCTTTTTCTGCAAATGACATACCAAGATATTCCTGTAAAGTCAATAGAAAAAAAAATTAAAGAGTCTGAAATGCCCCCAGTGAAAGAGAGAGAAAATATGTAAAAATCTTGGTGACATTCACGTCTTTCCCTTCACTTAGGTGCGAAGGAATCACCTGCATTCTGCAATGCAGCAAAAATATGGAAACAGCAGTTCTGCTCTCATTAGCAGGATATATTTCCTGTATTGCTCTTGCAGAGAATAAGGCAAGAACACGCTTTCTTGCATTAGCAAGTGTGGTCAAAATATCAAGGGATGTGATCATCCTGCTTTAGCTAGCACTGGTGTGTTCACCATTTGATTGCTGTGTGCAGTTCCTAGAATGAAGCACAAAGGATTTTGAGAATCTGGAGAAAGTCCTGTTGAATTTCCATGAAATTACTAGGAGCTGGAGCAAAGGAACTGCATAGAAAGGCATGGTTTGCTCAGGCTGGAGATAGAAGCAAAAAGGCATGGGAGACTCTCATTGCGGTCTTCCACTACTGGAGGTTATAATGAAGACAGAACCTCTCTCACAACAAGGGGATGTCTGACTGCGTTGATGCCAAAACAAACAAACAAAAACCCAACCCCCAAAAAACCACTACTGTAGAAATATACTGCTAAAGATTTCAGTGGATGGTGAACCTCCATCCTCAAAAGTTTCAAAATCCTTCTGGAGGAGGCCTTGAGCAACCAAACCCAACTTTGGAGGTTAGGTGTTTCCCCTGCTTTGAGCAGGAGGTTGTACTATTTGAACTCCAGATACACCTTACAACTTAAATTCATGATTCCACGAAGTCTGATGTCGTCATAACTTTTCTCAGGAATTATTGCTGAGTTAAGTGATGGCATTAAATAATCAACTTCTGGACTGTAGCATTGTGCACTTGACTACTGGTCAAGAAAACTCTTACCTGATTTAGGATAACCTACTAGAATCACATCATCGCTCCTGGCTTCAAAGGATTTCAGAGCTTCCAAAGTCTCCAGGCTGCTAATTGTAGCTGGGTATAAAATACCTCCATAGGAAAACAGCATGTCTTCTGAGGCCATCTTGTAATCCTCTGAAAAACATTTTTCCACTATTTCGATGATTCTTTCACTGTTTCTGGTCATGTTTGGATCCCTGTGTAACTTTCCCCAAACAGATACAGGCTGTCTTTCCACAATGCAGAAAAGCTCCATGCACAAAACAAATAAATAGGACAGGGTGTTCACTCGGGGATGAAGGTGCAAGTCACTGATTAACTCTGTACTCTATTAACCCCTTTTGACGTTACAAAACTCCATGGAGAGTGACATTAGTGACATGTGTTCTTTGCTGCAACTGATATTGGGGCAACAACTAATAGGCTTATAGATGTTAAATTAAATCAAAGAAAGACCTGTAAAGGATATTTCCTGAATTATTTTTAACTGGTGAGCAATGCAGTGCAATTTGCCAACTGGACAAGGAGCATGTAGTGGATACCTGGACAGTGGATCTCCACCTGGCTTGCTATTGACTCTGCTAATGGATACACATCCCAGAATATAGGTTCCTTACAGGAGGTGGCTCTCTCCTGCATCCAGCACTGTAAGAGCTAAGGACAGGTGCCACTTAAACCAGACTTGTCTTGATGAAATACTCGCATCTGAGTATTTTACATCATCAAATCCTACAGGAGGGTCACTTGCATGTGAAGTTTTAACACTTAGGTTCTGCATTAGTGTGAATCAAAGTCTACTTGTACTACTTCAGTTTCATTCCTCTCTCCTCATGCCCATAATTTAATCTTTGGGTGAAATTGTTCCTTATGGGACTGTTATTTGTATTCTGGGTGATGCATTTTTAGAAGATAAGGAGTGCTGAGATGGTGAAATAGGTATCTCCACTGGTCATGCCAACAGAGACAGACAATACAGGGTACACAGCTCAAGGAAAGTGGAACAGCTCCTATGGTCCTCAGGGAAAACTCTGAGTTGTTCAATTAGCCACAGGAAAGCCTGCCTTGGATGGAAATGATGTTATCAGGAGCATTTGCAGTACACCATAAAGAGAAGATTCACCTTAACCAAAGACTCACCCTAGCTCTGCTTTGGAAATGGATTGGGGAAAGGACATGAGGTGGAAGATGAGTTAATATAATTTTTCTGGTTTGTTCATTCTCTTTAAAGCAAACAGACAAAAATACAATAAAAACATCCTTTTCAGTGGAAATTTATCTATTTAGGCATCATAGGCAACAAAATAGACTAGACAAAAAAGAAAGATAGTTTTCTTTTTCTCTTTTTTTGACAATTGGTACGGACCTAGAAGGAATAAATTTTGAGAACCACTGCTATTGTGTCAGCCAATTATGTCTTACCTTCAAAAAAGATTCCTAAATTTTTTTGGCTAGATTCTCACACTCACATCTCTGCTTACTTTTCACTCTCTCAAAATGTTACTTATCCATTATGTTTCCTTGTCTGCATTAATTTTTTGACATGGCAGCTTGCCTTTTCCATCCTCCCTTCTTCCACCTCCTTACACCACTGAATGCAAAAGCCCACACAGTATCTCTGGTGGAGCAAAAGCACATGAGGTGTTTCTGCTCTGAATACCTCTGTCCTTCAGAGTGAAATTGTTAAGGGCACAAATGGACTGGATTCAAGCACTTGGGATGACACAGGAGAGAAGAAACTGCAGAAACAGGTCATGGTCTGGTTTTCCATCAGATCAGCCAGACTAGAAGAAGATCTGAGCCTTTTTTTCTAGCACTGTCACCATGGTAGTACTTGCTGAGTGTGATTCCTCACGTCTTTTTATGCCAGCTGCTGCCTGACTGATTTACCCCCATCAAGTAACTGTGCCTTTGGCTTCCCTTTTCTGAATAGAGTGTTTTACACTTACCTTTACTAAACTTTGTATTCCCTAATCCTCTCAAGTTGTTATGTTTCAACTTGTTTTGCCATTTTCCCTAGTACTTTCAGCCCTCTCTTCTGATCCCCAGACTTGAAAGTCAGTCATTTATGATACAGTATTTGATATGGGTCTGCCCACCAATCTTAAAAACAATATTGAATATGACCAGGACTCACCACTGAAGGATATTGCTTGAATTGCCCTCTCATTTTTGCTGTCAACCAGTATAGGCAGTGTCACCATGAGCATACTATTGCAACCAAGTTCGTAATATCCATGTAACCAAGTGGATATTCCTGAAAGGAATGCTGCCACTGACAATGCTTCTGAATGCCTTTTATTGCTGTTGTATGAATTTCTAAGAACATAAATCTACCTAAATAAATAAATACTTAAATAAATTCTACATAAATTTGTGTCTCTTTAGTCACGTAATTTCAGGCCCTCCTCGATGCTGTCACCTCTTGTATTTTCTGTTGGTGGCTTATTCAGTAGGTAGGTTATCTTGAGAAGGATCACAAACTGCTTTAATGTGATTTATACTTACTATTTTATTATCTTCAAAATGTTTCATGGTTGGTTGCTTCATCATTTTTGCTACTTTATTTCCATGTATCAAGTTAAGGTGACTGTTCTATTCTGGTTCTTCCTCCTCAAGATTTTAAACACAGCTATCATGTATGCTCTCCTCCAGGCATCTGTTACCTTTCTGATTTCTTACAGATAACTTGTAATTGTTCAGAGATGGCTTGCATCAGGACTTCCCGCTGCTCCGCTTTTGAATCTGTTCATTTTTTCTAAATATTGTGAGTATTTAGCATATATAGCTAAACTTCTAGTGACATATATAGCAACTTCTAGCATTCCTACTTCTTTGCAAAACTCTGCATTTCCACATATGTCCAGGCAGAACCAACCAGCTTTAGAAGAATGAGGCAAAAAGTCTTTGAATACTTTATTCTTTCCAAGTGTATCTTCTAGTTTTATATCTTATCTGCTTAAGTGATGGATCTATAAACTGGGTTTTCCTGGTTTTAATTCAGCTATACTTAAAGAAGCTGCTTTTACTTTTTTTCCAGAACAGGTGGCTGCTGTTCCCTGGACAAGTCTGAAATACTGTGTGTAGAGAGGCAAATACCAATGGCAGTACAACAGAGCTGGGTATAGGAACGTCTCGCACCATCACTCTTGACAATCCCGCTGTCTCAACAGGGCCATTTTCAAGAAAGACACAGACAAACCAGAGGGGTTCCAAGGGAGGACCACACAGCTGAGAAAGCTCAGGGACAACCTCATCACAGTTTCCAGTATTTAAAGGGCAGCTACAAAGAGGATAGAGGCTCTCTATTCCAGAGACACCACGTGGAGAAGAAAACAGGCAGTGGGTCCAAGTTGCAACAGAAGAGGTTTAATCTTGATACATGAAGTAAATCCTTCACAGAAAGAACAATCATTTGCTGGAACAATGCTTCCAGGGACATGATAGAATCCTGACCACTGGAGGTTTTCAAGGTATGATTATCTAGATAGAATCTCATCTAGGCTCACATTCTCATGCAAGATTGTACCAGATGATTTTTCAAGGTCTCTTGCATCCTGGGCTGCTCTATGATCCTATAAAAAACAGGGCCTCTGAGTGAATCTTGCCTGTTAACACCAGCCTATAATCTGAAATGCGTCTTGATATTTTGCATTCAGAGAGGCGAAGAGCTTTAAGAATGCTGATCCCTATTCCCCTTCTTTCTCCTCCCTCTATCTTTGATTGAGTTTGTGCTGAATTCATGGAAGAAATCTTTTGTCATTAGGCTTCTGTCATACCCATATTTCTGCTAGTGATATTTTCTGTGAAGGTGTTGCGCGATTTGAAACATTTTTGAAGAAACAAATAATGTACATACTAAATAACTATAAATAGTCTAGGAAGATAAAATAAAAGGGACATTTCCTTCCAGGTGATAGCTACTGGAACAGGGCTGTTGATTTTTTGTAAATATGGTTGGTCGACATCTTCTCCAGCAAATGGGTATAGCCGAAAAGCTCACCATAAAACAAAAGGCCATTACTCATCATTCTCACTGTAAAGGGTGCTGCAATGATTCTTACAGTAATTCTAAGGTTCTCAGATCACTTGATCTAGTTTTCTAGTGTATAGCACTCAGATGATCTGAGTCTGCCTTGGAAAGCTCTTGTTCTAACCACATTTCCTTGCTCTTCAGGCTTTGCAGTACAAGTCATACTTCAACTTTTTTCCGAGTTTAGTTCCTGCTACATGTTCTTCAAATGCTTTGTCCATTTTCTTACTCTGATCTTCACTGAAAAGATTCTTCCAGTCACTTATACCACCTTCAAAGAAGCAAAGAAAC
Organism: Oreocharis arfaki; assembly: GCA_013398015.1. Lineage (NCBI taxonomy): Eukaryota > Metazoa > Chordata > Aves > Passeriformes > Paramythiidae > Oreocharis > Oreocharis arfaki. The sequence goes on along the minus strand of VZRR01011209.1, from coordinate 807,495 downwards.
TCTTGAAAACCAAGAAATGTTATTTCTTATTCTGTAGATCTGTCATTTTTATTGCACTGGACAGTAAGCAGTGTTAATCCGTTTTCCAGATAAAACATTTTTCTACACCAATATAATTTTGTGAAATCAGTGGAGCTACATACATGTGAATAATCTTTTGCTATAATGCAAAAGAACATACTCCCCTTTACGTGACTGTGTTCAAAAAGGCAGCCTAAAGTCCTGCTTCCCTACATCTCTCTCCTCCAGTCAGTTACGACTGGCAGAGTGGAAGATAATGAAGAATTGATTGAGAATCATCTGTCAGGAGGCAGAGCTGGGTTTCTGCTTCTTTGGCAGCTTGAGGTTTTATCCGGTTACTCCTTTAATGTAAAATGCAGAAATTGATTCTGACAACCAGGCTGCCCTTCTCATGTCTGTGTCTCCTATACTACACTGCAAAAGCTGCTCCCTTTTGTTTCCCCTCCTGTGTGTACCTGGATTCCTGCTTGCTTGGCTTAATTCTAATGTGTGAGAGTGAACAGGTGTTTGACAGTTTCAGGAGATTCCTATACTCTCCTAAAAAGTGTCGTTGTGCCACTCAGGCTGAGTTTGGCCCAGTGCTGCCCGCGCAGGTAAGCCTCTAATGGCTGGGCAATTGGTGATCCAAGCACAGAGGTGGGGAGGAGTTCAGACACATGACACTTCCTCCTTCCTGCCAGTCGTCTGTGAGCCTCTAGAAGTGGCCCTGCCGTCAGAGCTGTGCTGGGTATCTTCCTCACCTTGAACAGTGCTCCTTGAATAGTCTTCTCAAGCAAAGCAGTGATAACCTGCTTGATACTAACTTGCAATGCTAATACGAGCACAAAAAAAGAAGAACCAAAGGATAGCCCAGGTTCTTGAGAGTGGCATTTCTACCTGTGAGCCACTTGGAGCTTCCTACCTTTGCGAAAGAGAACTCTGCCTAACACCCCATGGGTCTTCTCCGAGTTTTTCTTCATAGACTGGAAGCTGCTCCTCTCTACCACAAGCTGAATCTCTTCCTCAGTCAGAGGAATTCCCAAGAAAGCAGCTATGTTTTTCACTCCCAGGACATGGTTCTGCAAAGAGGAATGTAATATATGACATGACTTGCAAACAAATTGCGCTGCTTTCCAAGGTGGTTACACTTCCCTATATCTCTCTGCTGGATGCATATATAGGATATTCACAGACTTCACTAGGACTAGAGTAGGCCATAGTGTTGCCCTTCTCCATAACTGTTTCAGAGGAGATATGAGCTGTCTTCCTATAGATCACAAAGTTTTATATACGATTTACAGGTGAGCAAAATCTACACTGTTGAATACATAAAAGCTCCTCACAAATAATTACTGGGGATTTAGATTTACAATTATTTGGGGTTATATCACAGATAAATAAAAAATGAGAATCATTTTCACAAACAAAATTTTAAGAAGAGTTTTAAGTTTGAATTTCACCTTTTCAAGGATTCTTGTTTCTTACAGCAAAGATCTGTCTCACACAGTTTGAATATCCTAAATGAATATAATGGTGAAAAGGTTCAGGAAAAAATGTTCCTTGAAGTATAAAATACTTGTAACCATTGATAACCTTACCTCTTTTAGCTCTTCATATGTTATTGTCATAATATTTTCTTCATCAGCATATTTGCTCCATTCAAAAAGGAATTCAAAGTAGCATCCCCAGGCCACTAAATTAAAAAAAAAAAGAACCCTAAGATGAAGAATAAATGAAGAATATACAAGCTGCTTAAAAAATAAACCAAGTTTTTACTCATTAAGTTGTCTCAGCCAAGGGCTCTATTAATCATATCTATGGCAGACTGTACACCCTTCTGTGGGAATTAAGGGTTTTGCTCCAGGCTCAGGCATAAGATACCATTTTTAAGTCAGAACAGTAGAACTTGTTAGTATTTCAAGACAGCTGTGAGTCCACCAAAAAGCCATCATCTTGCAGACCACCTTGCAGACTCCCTTAATCCAGTCTGAAACCTTGCGGAACCCTCCCTTCTGCTGCCATGTTCTAGGCCAAACTCATAATGTTAAACTAGTGCTATTATTTTCTCTCTTTTTAATGCATTAGACTTAGTCCACTTTTTAATGCACTAGATAGTCCAAAAAATTCCTTTCATCCAATTTGGCATGGAGGTGATTTTATGTATCCATGGACACAAGATGATGGACATGCGAGAGGAGGGGTAAAGGGGACCCAAGACAGAGATAAGGAAGAACTGCTTCTTCCAGGAAAAACACCAGTTGGTACAAGTTAAAGAAGTTTGTGGAAGAGCAATTTTGACAAATATTTGTCCTCAAGCAGTAAGACAAGTACGGTAAACTTCAGATTTCTAATTCTCTGTCTTTAATCTCTGCCTTTGTACTGTAAATCAAAATATCCTAGTGAAGCTGATTTACTGAAGTACAAGGGTTTTTAGACAAAGACAAATCATTGAATAATTGACACAGACAGAAAAATATACTGTACTTTTCTTTGTCATGAAATCTGTGAAGAAACCATCCCAGGTCTCATAGGAGGGAAGACTAGCCATGCCATTGTAAAAATGGTAAAAAGATGTAGCTACATCTTTTGGATTACGAATCAGTAACAATATCTAGGAGAAAAAAATAATTATTTGTTGAGCAAGACATAGCAGACTACAGAATTTTTAAAAATAACAATCATATACTTTTTAAGTGCAGTTGGGGACTTCTAATACCTTGTGTACTACTTGCAGAAGTAGCAGTTTAATTCTGAATTCAGAAGGTGCAGTATTTAACTTTGCTTTGGTACCATGAGAAGATGGGGGCCTATAATTATTAAAGTATATTTACAGTTTAGCCAAATTAATTATGTGTGAATCTAAGCGTGTTTTGCTCAATACCAGCATAGTTCATCATTTAGGTAGCAGGTAAAAATCACAAAAATATAAATTCTCTCTGAAATTTGACACATTGAAGCTCTCACAGCAATGCCATAAATTCTTCCCACAGGAAATGACATTAAAATACATTTTTGCCAAAATACATTTTGGAGGATTTGTTCAAGCCCTGCAACTCTCTTGTGGAAACTGCCACAAAGGTGCCAGTAAGGACAAACTGAAGTTAAGTGAGATGAATGGCAGTAGTTAACGAGGCATGTAGAAATGGCCTGGCTAAACACCTAAATAAAAGAGTGATTCTGAAAACTGGCAGAAAAGTACTACATTGGCTTTTAAAAAAAAATCTGTTGAAGTATTTGGTTTTAATACATTAAAATCAGCACTCACCTTGACTTTTTTTTGAAAGATAGACTTGGAAAGATTTTCAGGACGGAGATGAGTAACCATAAATCTTGGAGAAGGTAATTTGGCCATTCGCTTTAAGAATTGGAAGGAGGAAAGTGGACAGTTAGGTTAGTACAAATATTCTTTTCATTAATCTATGCTAAAATATTGCCTTGATAAACTTAGCAATAGTTATTGGCTGATAGAAATGCTTCTTTTCTTTCTTTTTTTTTTTTTTTTTGGTGAGTGTTGCCCTGGGATATTAGTGGGCTGCTCTGAGTAGCTCGAACCTTCCAAAGCCCCTGAACAATTGGAAAAAGACTCTTTTCTTTCTTTTCTCTTCAGTGGTAATTCTCTTCAGTTCTGTTAGACAAGGGATCAAACCTAGAGGTAAGGTACAGATTGGCTAAATGTGAAAGCTGAAGCATCTCAAGGACTGAGAGAGGGGGTGAGGCAGAAGAGCTAGTAAAAGAGACAAAAGCTAATATTTCATTATTTGACATTTCATGAAGCTCTTCTTAAATACAAAAGATGCTGTGCTGAATTTCTGAACTTCTTGCGTATCTCATGGCTATGTGCTCCTCTCAAGCCCACTGAAGTGTTCATTTATCCCTCAGTATTTGACAGTCCAGATGAGATTCGTCCTGACCAGATGCCACATAAAGAGAAGTGGTAAAGTTCTTATCAAACAATGGAATAGTTCGTACATCATATATTCTTTATTTGAAGCACTTAATTTTGATAATTTCCATACATATTCTGTTCCCACCTCATATTTCTCAGCATCTCCAATTTCGAGGTAGGGGAATTCTTCGAGTTCTTCATCATTCACACTGCTTTCCCTACCCTGTGTTTTCTTTTGAGATATAGCTAACAGGTCAGTTAAGATTTGACTGAGCCAGTTGGTGCCTGAAAGAAGAAAAATACAGAATTGCTTGCAAAACTTTTAGAATGAACAGAAATGGATTTGCCAGGGAAGTCAAGAGGTGGTAGTACTACCAGGTGGGTTACTTGGCCTCCTTTCATGTGAAACAATCACAGCTGACTATCTGGACAATCACCTCTCAGGGTCCTATCTTTTCTCCTCATAAGGACATATTGCTCCAACTTGAATGGTTCAGTACACCATAAATTAACTTGCATATTGTAAACTAACTAATAAAGGAGAAGAACCACTAAGATTCAGCTAGGAAAACCTGCATTAATGTAATGAATTTTGTTGTGACAAATATAAGGGAGGCTAGGGTGGTCAACCGGTACTTTAAAACCTAATGTATGAAGTGTTTTCTGATGCGCTGGATTATCTTAGGAATAAAGATGGGTCACACGGTACTTCAACACAGGAGCAGAACTAAATCTGAAAAGTGTGCTGTATGTGCTCATTTTCTTTAACAATAGGAAAAAACTCTATGAAGTGATATTTCCTATACCCATTTACTTTATTTTTATTCAAAACATAACGAAGAGCCTGTGTAGATCTCCCAGCTTTAATTTACCAGTTCCTGACTTCTGGACCCTGGGTTCCCACGTTTTTCTCACTACAGTCTTAACAACTGCATTCAAGTGCCAAACATTTCTTCAAAAAGAAAACACAATAACAAAGCAAAAACTTTGCAATCTGGTCAGCTGTGACTATCTACTGTAAGGCAGTGTGAACCAATTGCTGGAAGAGAGGAACAGCTAGATTAAAGTGGGTATAAGGCACATCTAACCCAAACCTGTGGCCATGTGGACCAGTGCTTTGAGGCAGAAAGAGCAAATATCTAGGGTGAACTTGCAACCCTAGCAAAGATCTCATCTTGATTTTCCAACAAATAAAGAACAGTGTAATCACTTCGAGTACTACAGAAATATTTTTGATAGCTATTTCCCGACATTTATGTGAAATAAACAAAAGAATATTCAGCATTTGAGGGTACTAAATGCTCCGTTTTGTGTAAAAACATAAAGCTCCTAACTTTACAAATACAGATATGAGAGCAGATCCTGTAATATCAAGAGATCTAGTTATCTCTGACGTAAAAAACTGTATTTTAATTCTCTCTAATTTGTGCATTTAACTCTATAACTATTAAAAGTAAAGATAACAAAAACCTTTATATGCTATAGAAAAGAAAATCAGATTGTTTTTCTATGTCTTTTGGAAAGTTTCCCATATAAAATATTCATAATTCATTTGTTGTGCTTTTTGAGAACGAAATTAGTTTTACAGAATTTTAAGAACATTCTAAATAGTATATTGTACTATAAATATGTATTGTTTCATGTAATATATAATATTATGTATCATATAATACATATTGCAAATATTTAGTACAAACTTTGTTACTTGCTATTACAGAACCTTATTTATGAAAAAAATTAAAAGATATTCACCAGTTTTAGGGTATCCTGCCAAAATTACATCATCACTTCTGGCTTCAAAAGACTCCAAGGCTTTGAATGCTTCAGGCCTGCAAAAAGTAGCAGGGTAAGGAACTCCCTTGTAAGAAAAAAGCAGTTCATCATGATGCATTGAGTTAGCAGCTGCTATTGCCTTATCTATGACATCAGCAAATAATTTCCTGGGCTTCTCCATTCTCTCTCACACACACGCAGGCTCTGTCACAGTGTGAAATGCTGTGTAGAAGGAGAAAGCCACAGATTGCCCTTTAATAGGTGCTTGGTTTGTTGTCAAGGGTTTTTTATTGACTCTATGAACAATAATTTACTACTCTTTATGAACCTCTAAAGAAATATGCAGATCCAGTAGAAATACCTTAATAAATTTGAACCTTTTGAAATCAATAGAAGTTGAACATAAACCAACAAGATAAGGAGCCAAATGCAATTGCATTCAAGGAGAAAGGTCTTAGATGATTTCCAAACATCATGTTAAAAATTCTGTGATTACAGCACAGAGCTCATAGACAGAATATAACAAAATAGAATGACATGAATTGAAGACTGGAATTTAAATGTCATGATCAAAATCCTCACGGCAGTTCATCTCTTTCCAGTACTCACTCTGCTGGGATTTTCTTTTTTATTATTATTATATCACTCATCATTCTCACCAACGTAAAATCAAATGTGCTGGGATTGGGAGAGAAAATGCCCAGTTCACTAGAGACTGAGCTATGGACAGTCCTGTGTGTGTGGCCAGCTGCTCCCTCCAGCTGGTGCCCAGGAGAGCACGGGGGAACATGCACTCCTTGGCCACTCTTCAGACTGCACTGCAGAGGTCTGTTTTACTGGTGCTCACATGAAAATTACTCATTTATACTTTTCTTCAATGAGCTCAATCATTATTTAACAACTGACCAGTCATTCAGGAGTTGGTAATAATATAACCTCAGCTACAGTGATCAGTGTTTGTCATGCACTTCAGATGATGAGCTTCTGACTGCACTGACCTCAGTAAAAGAACTGGCTTTAGGCTCAGGTTCAATATTGAAGTCTCTGGCAAGAGGATGGATGGTTCACAAAAAAAGAGAAAATATTTCCCCCCAAAAATGTATGCCAAGCATTTAGATACACTCCTTTCTTATCTCCATCTTTTGAGTGCTGCCTGTTGGGCACTTGAATGAAGAGGACCATGCATGTTTTTTCCATTTGCTCCCCCAGGGCATTCAAGCCTGGTCCCTGAGGCATAATGCAGTGCTCATGGGATTATCTAGCCCTACATTTTTACATTAACTTTTTTCAGTCCATACAAAATCTTTTGTTTTCCCTTCATCTCCCTTTTTACTATTGTGTCAGCATAGAAAGCCTACCTATGTAGAGGCATAATCGGAAACAAGTGGATATCAAAGCCTCCAAACAGAGCCCAGGGTGAGAGGCTGCCTTAGGCTATGTGATAAAAGCTTGTCTGCACACCCACAAAGGAGCACAGCAAAACAATGAAGGGGAAATCGAAACAGTATCCTGCACAGATACCTCCATGCCGTCAGCTCATCAAAGGTGTGTCTTCTCAAGCTCAGAGGAGCTCAGGCAGGGAGAAACACAATCCAAAAGACTCTTAAAAAGGACCTAGACCCTGTCCAGGACCGTTCTGTGGCTGTTACAGGAGAGCTTCAGACCCAGTGTCCTGGTGTGAAGATGACCCATCAAAACGATCAGTGCAGGAGAACCTTTTGAAGACTGGCAGGGGCTGCTGTCTGGGGGTATAGGCACATTAAGAAATGCAGGGGAACAGCCTTTCACAATTGCACTTGACTTATTATGTCAGGATTACATGATGGGTATGAAACAGCTGCCACTAAACAAATGTTTACCAGCCTGTGTGAGACTGCTAATGTTGACTTTACAATATAGGAAGTACTGAAACAGAGATGAAAAATAACTAATCCTCAGAACAAGATCAGGGTTGATTTTCTTGACTTCTCTAAAAAACTTTCTGGGCCAGAGAACTAATCCGTTTTAAAATTTTCTAGGATCCTCCTTCATCTTTTCTTTTCCTCTTGAACTGTAGAGTCTTTTTTGTGATGGTCACCTTCCCTGACCAGATCAAAGCTCATCACGACATCAGATTAGACCACTATAGATTGTCTACAGAAGCATATCCTGCTCTGCCTTTCTGCTACCCAGCATTTCCCACATCTCTTTTAAACTTTCTTTTCATAGCTTTTTTTTTGGGCTCAGCTTTGCTGTCTGTGGAGAGCTTCCATTCTTGTAATCTCCTCTCTGGAACAAGGTAGGAAATAAGCAATTTTCTACAGCTTTCATCATCTCTATTAATGTATTGGCTAGTTGCCAGAGTTGCAATGGCTAACTATCCTCTCCCTCCTGTTAATACTATACGAGATAATATGAAAGAACAAGCCAGTAAATACAGAGAATGTCATGACACACAATGCCGGAGAAATAATCTTATACTAACCTAAAGATGTCAGACGTATGTTAACAAACTCCCCAAACCATCATCTGGTCTCAGTGGGTAAGGAGTTAATTTTCTTTCCAGTAGCTGGTACAGTGCTGTGTTTTGGATTCAGTGTGAGAATAATGTTGATAACACACTGATGTTTTGGTTGTTCCTACTAGTGCTTGAAACAAGAAGGAATGAGAAAAGAAGAATGTCAAAAAAATGCTCACTGATGTTATGGTGGACTTTCTAATTCTTACTAATGCACTAATGTCCTGTTTCCTTCGAACCTGTCACTGATCCCATTCTGGTCTATGCCACTCAAACAATCAAAGCTCTGGGGCCTTAAGTACAGAAATAATTGTGTCATTCAAAGTGTAATGATGGAATACAAATGAGGCTGAATATAAAATGCAAATGTAAAGTATGCTAAGTAAGCTGTTTAAAGAGGCATTTGAAACAGGTTTTCCAGATGCATTAAATTAATTAGTCTTGTCACATTCTTTGCAAAACAAAGGCATTTTAATTTTCAGTATATGAATTCGAATGCACAAATCAGGATTATTAATGTAGCTTGCTCAGCAGAGCACATGAGACAGCAGTGGGTATATTATTGCATCTTGGGTCTTAAGAATAAGGTGAAAATTAAGTATTTTCATGGAGAGAAGATAATTTATTCCTTTTCTGAAGCCATTATTTGAACTGGGTTTTTTTCCACTTGAATTATCAAAGACCTTTAGTCTTATTCAAATACCATGGTATTATGACCAGAAAATCGTGCAAAAAGAACTAAAAAATGTTTTTCTCTGAAATTTCTTGAAACATATTTCTCAGTGGCTTTTCTTGAGTTCCAGTCATGACACTGTTAATTAATCCTTTAAAAAGTTGAAAGGAGAATTGACAGCTAATAGACTCTGAGCTGATTCAAATGCTAATTCCCTAGCTACCAGGCCAACATGGGCATGGCCAATAATAACTTATGATCTTGGCCCATGATCTACCATTCTTTCACTTCCTGCTGCCCTCTGAAGCACCAAGAGATCTGACTGAGCTCCACATGGTGTGTTGTGGAGACGGACAAGGGCTGGAAGCAAAGCTGGGAGGAGCACATAGAGATTTGCTTCCATTTCCTCCTTCCCTTGTAGGGTATGGAGAGGAGGGAACAGGACACCTGAGTTGATGTAAGGGAACAGAGAGGGAAACAAGACTTTGAGCATCTCTTCCTTTGAAATACCTGGTTAACCACTCTCTGGTGTCACTACTGTGTGATAACTGCTCTTCTGCTGCCTCTAGGGTAAACTTAGCAGCACAGCTCTTTTGATGGCACCACCTCTAACAAACCCAAGCTCGATCCAGTGTTTGTGCAGCACTGAGCCTTAGCAAACATTGTTTTCTAGAAGGACCACATGGAGACCCCAACACAAGGACATCTAACCACTTCCTCAGGGACAAAGCTGATGTCAAACAGGCAATTCAAGCCCTGCAAGACCCAGGCTAGCAACACCACTGTATCAGTATCTGGCTTCCCAGTATGTCTTCGAAGAATGTCACAATCAGATTTTGCAAGTGTGAATACAAGTATCTCACAACTGTCCATCTGTCATCTCCAGCTTCATGCAGCATGTCATCATTAACTAATGCAAAATTCCTGCACTTTATTTTTTTCCTGAGGAAATCCATTGCTAATGAATACAGAAGATTATTTCTGCAAAGATATATGTGTCAGACTAGCTGAAATTCCTGTGCAGTGCCCAGGCAATCCCCAGAGCCAAGCAGTGAGTCCATTTGTGTGCCTCATTGGCTCTTGGCCTGCTTTCCAGGGGTGCTCTGCCAAGGGAATCTACTCAGGTGTGTTAACCATAGGCCAAATGTCAAGTGCTCACCATAAAGTTTAAAAAAAAAATTAAACCCATGCTTTTTTTATATCTCCTCATGATTTTCCCATCTTTTTTGATGTAATCAGCAGGTTTGATTATTTTAAGCAATTAATTAATTAGGTTGAGCTCCAGCAGGATTGCTTGTCTTTCGCCTTTTCTAACTAGATTCAATTCAATACCTCCAGATTAATTCCTAGGGGGGAAAAGTGTGTTCATATTCCACTTGATGGACCCGATAAGGGACAACTGCCTCTTCAAATCTCCAATCTGAGGAACTTTTATAGCTTAGAGTTATTCAAAAGACACAGTACCCTTTGGCCTCAGGAAAAACACAGACACAAAAACATGAAACTTTCCCACTTCTTTTCTATTTTGTATTACTTCTTTCTTAGATTCAAGACTCCCCCATTTTCACCATTCACCTTTTTGATTCTAGCATGATCTTTCACCTTTCTTTCCATATTCCCTAAGTCCATTCCCTATATTGAGATTTGCTTCACTGCATAAAGTTGAAGGGATTTGACATCCAAAAGACAAAGATAGTCACCAGTAGCACAGCTCACCAGACCCACTAATCTGTTCATGAAATAGATTTACACATATCATTTGGAAAAGACAAGATTTCTGTCTCTTTTAAAGTGAGCAATTTTTCTCATTTAAGTAATTTTCTGCCAACATTTATGGCTATACTACTTCACAGTAACCCCATAGTTGCTGCCTTCGAAGAGTGAATACAGATATTTAATGAGAAAACTCCTGAATACTCACAGCTTTTACTATCCTGTTTTACAGTATTCTTAAACTGTCAAAATTTTCTTGGATGTGCCAGGGATAGCACTGAGGAACTGCTTTTGAAGCCCTGTCCTCCAGGCCTTTCTCTTCCAGCCAGTAATGGAGGAGCCCTTTATGATGGTAAGATAGCATAGACACCTGGGGCCAGTCCAGTTTCAAATCTGTCTCACCATACAGCTTGAAAACTGTGTTTCCCATTTTATATAGCAATTTTATAACAGCTGTAGGTGCAGACCGGATCAGAATTGCTGAGATGTAAAATTCAGTGCAACAAGACAACAGAAATGCTTCTGCTAGTGTAGAGTGCCAAGTTAGTATACTATTTTTCACTCGTCATTAATTCCAGTGCTCTTCCCACGCTTGGTCTCTGTCTCATGATCAGCAGCAGAAGCTACTTGGTAACTGGGATCCTTCAATGCCTCGGGAAAGACTGAGGCCACTGCCCAGAGACCATGGAGACTAGCTTTGCTGGGTCACCTTTTCCTTCAATGAACTGATGACATACTTAAAGTTTAAGGTTATGAATGGATTTTACCTGAAAGAGACACAGATAAGAATGATGACTATATCGTACAAAGAATTGCAGGTTAAATAGCACTGCTCCTTAATGAAGGCCTCATTATGCACAGATCAGATTGTGTCATGGGAAAATGTTTCACTAATTAGGTCTTAACTGCCACACTTCCCAGCTGAGTTCTCACTAACCTTTAGTAGCTGTTGACTTGCGTAAAAGTAGAGTGATCTCCAGCTAGGGTGACACATACCAAGTAAAAGCACATTGTGGAAGTGGAAGAAAATGCAAAAAAATGTCCTTTTCCCCAAACTTGAATACTATCAGGTTGGAGAATTGCAGGGTGAGGGAGAAGTGAAAAACATAACTTTGAAGAGAGGGATAAAAAGCTGCTCTGAAAAAATGCCTCCATGAGAGAGGCAATAGATTTTATATCTCAAAGCATCCTAGTATTAAAAAGCATATGTATTTTTATGAGTATTGAATCTTTCCTTAATTGATTTGTGAACTTTATTTACTCCACAGAAATATTGATGCAACACCTGAAAAGAGCAGGTAGCAACACCTGAAAAGAGCAGGTAGCAAAACCTGTCATCTGTTATGTGAGAAACTAACTAATGCAGAAGAATTCTTGCATAAATGCATGGCAGGTTTCTTGGAAGCACTCTCTCCTTGTCTGGAGGGAACCAGCAGGACAAAAGCATTCTTGGGACCACAGGTAAGACAGAGTTCCTATAATCAGGCTCAGAGCTATGTCCTATCTTTGTTTGCAGCAGCCATCAGCAGGGAAAAAAAATCTTTCTCAGAACCTTTAATCCTGGTCTGGAGGAAAATGATGCTGCTCAGTCACCACATGAGCATCGTGGATGCCGAGTTCTGTCAGGTGCCTAAGGCTGCGGAGATGTCCTTCACTCTCAGGCAAGGCAGAGGTCTTTAGGCCAGCACACCGACCTCATAGCATCAGCAGCTGTTACAAACCTTTCTGTGCTTGGGCAGGGTGTGTTTGTGGAAGAAGAGCTGAAGGTTATCTGAGAAGTTTCTTCTGAGCTTCTATGAAAGCCCCAGAGGCCAACACCCTGAGAAGACCTCAGCAGACTTCCACAGTCTGAGCAAAGACACATTCCTCCCACAGAAAACCTCTAGCTACCATATACATGGCACAGCAAGTGGCCTTGGGCTTCCAGCACTTCCCAAGTGAAAGTCTCAGAAATCTGGGATCAGTGTTTCACTTTAGACTTCAGAGTAGATTTGAGTGGAGGGAAAAAGTAGCCAAGAGAGTCCAGGGCAGAAACATCTACCCATCACTCTTCCACATTCATGCCAGTCAAGTAAGTATCTGCCCAGTCTGTTCCTTACAGTAGTGTCTTAATGCGTAAAGGAAACCCTGGTGATTACAAACTATTCCAACATTATCCGAAAAAGCTGTTACCCGTAGGCGACTAAATGATATCACTCAGTGATGTAAACATCAAAATTTTGGTTAAGGGTCCACCTCCTGCTTCCAGGAGCAAACCTTGTATCAAGGCAGGTGTGGGGTATGCTAGAAATCCATGAAACAAAGGCAAAGCTACAGTAAACTGTGGCTTTATTGTGTAGTGACAAAACCAACAACAAAAACAGCATCTACAAATGACACGCACAAACATCATCTGTTTGGTTTACGACAACTGTTTTTATTAGGCTAAAAAAATAAACCAGGAGGCTCAAGTTGGCATGTTATGCATGATACCTGAATAAGATTCAGATTTCTGCTGATGCAGACTTGCAAAGAAGCACATGGCCTGGCAGAGAATTTACAGAGCAACTCTTGCTTCTAGATATGCATCAATATTACCCAAAGCTATGAAGCCAGAGGTTGATATTATGCCTTTAGGAAGATAATCATACTTTAAACAGATTGAGCTACTAATGTGTTATGAGCTTCTTTCTTAGAGGTGCAGATTTAATTCAGATTTCACTTAAGTCAATACAAAATGTCCATGTATTTGAAGCATAATTGTATGAAAGCCTGACTGTGGTAGAAATCTTTTTGCCAAGAAGTGACCTGAACTGATAGAGAGGTCTCTAGGTGTAAAATACACTTCACTACTCTAAAAACACTGAGGAATTCATTAATAAAAGGGGAAATTGAATATTCCATTAGGAAGGCATAAAATGAAGCAGTGCTGTTAGATTCCTCTGTATGTGATTAATTATAATACTCTTCAATAAATTAATACCTTCTCAGTACACCAAAGGTCTTACATTTAGCATTAACATCTGAAACACACTGTAGATACAATAAATGCAGCTGTAGTCCAAATATTACAACACTTACCTGGAACGTCGACTTTTGTCCTGTGTATCGTGATTAGAGTTCAAGAAACAATTGCTTTAACAATTGTTAAATTGATAAACCAGGTTTATCTCTCAGGTTTTACGACACACATCATATGTGTGCTTCCTACCAAGTGCCCCTTGTACACTTCCTCCGTTTCCAAACTAGGCTTTTCATCGAAAAGCTTCCTCCGGTCACTGACACGACTTACAAAGAACCCCTATTGACACTGTAAGATTTTATACAAAAAGGGGTTTTTTTTAATTTTCTCGGGAAGAATTATTCACATCCCTCTACATAGGATATAGTTTATAGGAAAGGAAAAGTCTACAACATACAATAATACACAAGAAAAGAAATTAGACAGCTTTACACAAAAGTTTATGGTGGAATTTTGTAAATTTGCAAGTAAGAATATCACTGTCCTTTCTCATTCATCTCAAATAAAACATGAAATAAATATTTCATTGTTGTAAATGCAACATCATAATTACATTATTAGAAGCAATTACTATTATTATGATTGGTTTTCTTACTGTTGTTATTGTTGCTACTGTTATGCCTGTTCTGATTATCAGCATTATTATGACAACTCCCTCTGTGCAGCAAGGAAACATACCTGATTTAGGAAATCTTGCTTTGATAACATCATCTGTTATAGATGATAGATATATATAGATTTATAGATATATGTATATACACACCATACCTTTGAATACTTCAGAAGTGCAAGGCGTTGTGGGGTAGGCAGTCCCCTTGTAGGTAAAGACCAGGTCTGTCAGCAGCAATCTGATTTTTTCAACACACCAACTAAAGCTGTTTCAGACTTTTCTATTCCGTTCTCTTCCCTTTTGTTTTCCAAAATTCCCCATTGATCTGTAACATCTGTGGGCAGCAGAGGAAGGCAGAGGTTACCTATTTACAGGTTGTTTCTACTAGCGAGTGTTTTTAACTTGAAGCGGCCTTCTCAGGCAAGGGAAAGGGCAGCCCTTCACAGCCCTTCGCAGAAAATGGGCTGCAACTGAGTCACTTAAAACTGTCTCACTGACTCCACACCACTGAGAAATCCACAGACTCCAGAGGAAATACAAAGGAATCTGTTTTTAATGATAACTCAAAGGACAGCTAACATGCACCATATATCGTCAGGTGTTTATTCCAATTTCATCACTGTTAACATGGCCTCTGGCATATGGTCACTGGACATGAGATAATTAAGAGAAATTAGGCTTCATACTTTTCTTATAAGTGAATATGATAACATGGCTGGCTAACCTTGGAAGAATGTGGGTGTTTTTCACATACACAGTGAGAGGAGATTCAGAATACCCATATTTGACAAACAATGCAAGACTCTCCGTGCTGGTCTTTTCAGTTTACTTCAGCAACACCAGAGCTTTGGCCTAGGTATGCAGATCGACAAATAGAGGGTCTAGAAGAAGGGGGAAGGCAGCAGGAATATCAGCATGCTGACAGGGTCCTGAAAAGGGATTTGATGATGATGAAATGGACACTCATTGCAGTGTCACTGAGGGTCAGATCTATGGGTCAGTGTGATAAAGGCAGCAGATTAATGGTCTCTAAGAAAAATGCTCCTTGTTCTTTTTCAAACATCTGCCTTTCCCTAAAAAGTATGATTAGCTGCAATAACTTGGGAGTTGGACTAGATGATCATTAAATTCTCTTCCAACCCAAACCATCCTATGAGCTAGTCAACATTTTATTGCCATTTTAGGCAAGTAAAATATTCCTGGTTGACATGGAAAGGTGACAGCAGGTCCCATATAAAAAGATGGGCGAGTGCATCAGCAGTACTTTGTCCTCAGAGGAAGACAAAAATGTTTGTATTCTGTAAACAACGATCCATACATAAGGGGTTTAAATGGTCAGCTAACAATCCAGACTGGTATTATCACTAGAAGCATTATATAAATGAAGAGCTGCCATGTTAGAAGTAAGAGGAGCCATAGCACTTGATACATCCTAGAAGTATGCAACCAGTTCAATGAAAACCCTGCTGCAGGACACTGTCTTAAAGAAAGGTAAGAAGCTTTCGAAGGGCAGCAACAGCCTCATGGAAGATAAACTCTCAGAGGGCTGTGAAGTACAAAAACTTCCAGATTCAAGGTGTCTTTAGGTGACACAGTGTTGGAGACTAGGAAACAATTTTGAGGAGTTATTACTGTATGCTGGAAATTCTGTTGTATCCACACTTGTACCTAGGACATGTGGCTAAGTGCTACTTTGGTCTGTTCTATGATCCATATTCTTTAAAGACTTCATTTTATCTTGGCCTCATGTCACAGGAGTCTAGCCAGAATCAATATTTATCCTGTAATGCATAAATAAAATAACTAATCTAAAATATTTTTTAAGCTTCAATATATGCTCTATTATGCAATGTTTGTTTAAAGTACACAGATAAGCTCATTCTGAGGTTACATTCGGTGAAAGGATCAGTTTTCAGGCTTTTATTTCACTGTTCTGTTTGCTTAGCTGACAGTTATACTTAAAAATGGAGAGGTTTAGCCTGCTCTAGGTGGATGTACTTATAGGGCCTGTGAGTACTGTTTCATATTATTTTATGAAGAATGGATCATGTCAATTCTGTCAATCATTCCAAAGTCTTTCAGGCTAAGAATTTGATTTGCTGCCAGAGGCTATATTTTTATGAGAATTTGAGTGAAAATGATCATGCCACTTTCAAGTATGTGAAAAAATGGTTGGGAAAATAGTTTCTTCCCTCCTTTTTATAGCCATTATGATTAGTACTTAATTACTGAAGTCATGACTGAAGCCTTGACTTAGTTACAGCTTTAATAGGCGTGGTACAATTCGTATGAGTTTTATCCAGTTGTATTTTCTTCTGCATGCTCAAAAGAGTAAGATAACAAAAACTTTTAAGCCTTACCCACGTTAGAGCTTTAATGAGCATAGTATAAAGCTCATGAGTTTTATCCAGTTTTATTTGCTTCTCCACGCTTAAAAGAATAAAATAACACAAAAATTTTCCTCTACTGGAAAGGTTATCATTATTTATTATCCAAATGACACAAATTTAGCAGAATGGAAACAACAGCTACCACCAGCCTGCTGTTGCCTTACTTTCATGGGTAGCTGAGCTGAAGTTCATCACTGCGGTGAGGAGCAGAAATTTGACCTTGTTATTTGTCATTCAACGCAGGGCCCTGCATAAAAGTCCAGATCACTACAGGGTATGGGAGCAGCAAGGAGCAGAAGAGCCAAGCCCTGGTTCCTGATAATGTTGGGCAGAGCTGCAATCCAATCAGAAGTAACATCTCCAGTCACATACTTGGTTCCTAGCATCAAAAGGGAGACCTTTGTTCAACAGTTCAACTGCTGAAATGGCCAGGTCACAGCAACATGAGAGCAATGACTCAGCCTTTTTATTTTTTTTTTTAATTACATTTGAGCCACTTCAACAGAGGAGATTTTAGCCACCTTTGCATATGTTTTATCACAGAAATGAAATGCGCCTGCAGTTGGAGAAGGCTCAGGAGATCATTTAGTCCAACTTCATTGCCAAAGCAGTTACCTTTGGTGACCTTGGCGTGAGGTTGAGCAGGACTGTGACCAGATGGCTTTGGAATCTGATCACGGACAGAGATTTCCTAGATCAGATCTTCACCATTTGGTGAATATAGCGCATACTTGAAGTATCAAATGATGAACTCTACCTTGATGCTTATGTAATCTTACTGGTGTGAATGACAGCAAAATTACTTCATGTTTATGCAATACAGACTGCAAATACATGGTGGAATATACATATACTGAATGTATAGCTATTATAGCTTCATTTATGAGAACCTAGCCTGGAATGTAGAAAAAATTGGAATTAAGCTACTAACATGGTTTCAGTGATTTTTTACATAAAGATACAGAGGAAATATTATTATTATATAACTCTAGAGCTCTGGAGACTTTTGGAGTACTTTCTGGTCAAACTTTTTTTGTCTAAAAAGTTCTCATCAGCTGTATTGCTGACACTTAAAAGGAAAAATCAGATTACAGATGACATATGACATGAATCTTGTATTCTGAGAGGGCAGATCTAGCTGCTGTCCTTCATACCAAAGACTCCGAGGTTCGAGAAAGATTCAGGCACTTTGATTTTAAAAAGCAGTTGAAATGGAATTGGACTGAGAATACTGCCTGGTCCCAAAGACAAAATTCTAATGAATGTATTTTTATGGGAATTGAATAATTTTATGAGACACTGCTGATATAATTTGGCTTAGATTCTTTTCACTTACTGAACTTACTGGAAACCAAACTAGTTGAATGATCACTCTGAAGCTGATATTGAGAAAAAATGAAGACACAAGGACAAAATAATTATGAAAAAAAAAATTCAGCATTAAGGAAATAAATTGGTTTAGCTCCTTTACTTTTTTATTTTTTAATCATTTTTGCCCTGAGGCCAAAACTTTCTTCCAGTTTATATGGTAATCCAATACAAGACCTTCTCTTGACAAATATTCTTTATCTATATATATATATGTAGAAGACCATAATAAGAAGACTATTACCAGTCTTCTCAAAATACTACATCTATTAATACATGTCATCTCAAAAACTTCAGTTTTGGTAACATCTTCACAGTTTACATCACAGTTCAAAGGGATGTTTTACTGGCTTGTGTGGACAGTTGTATCTGTCATAATTTCTCCTCACAGAAGGGAGAATATTTTCATTCTCTGTGGCTTTTCCTGGCATTTTTTCCAAAAATCAGAATTTATTATTTTCGACAATGATTTGAACACCCTTCACTGCTACTTAGATCTGGAAAAAAAAAATCAATTTTTTTTTTGATCCCCAGAATCTGGTTCTGAAAAGTAATGTGATATACTGCAAGTTACTGACACTGAGGATATTTTTTCTTGGTCTTTGGACAAGCTTGATGCCAGAAATGTTTTTAACAGAGTTGTGGGAAATTCAGTTAGATTTTCCAAAACATTTTCCTGTAGTTTGAATCTTCTTATTTTATATCCCTGCTCTTATAACTGTGCAAACAGAGGCTCAAAGATATTAACCAGACTTCAGCTCAGAAGTGTGGAGCTCTCAGAATTTGTTTGCTTCACTGGAAATCACAAAGTTCCAGTACAGTTCTGACAAACTTTCTCGCGTGTCTTTCAGGAACTTTAAAAGCTTATCCCATTTTACCCCAACCTCTTCAGGAAAAAAAAACCCAGTGTTTTCCACCAGCAGAGAAAGCACAGAAGAAAATGCACATTGGACATCCAGGAAAACTTTGGTCTCCTCTTTCTTCCAAAAATTAAATGAATGGCTGTCTTGCTTTTTTCTAATTTTCTGGTATAATCTAAATTGGAAGCAGGGAAAGTGAATCCCTCTGTGTTGGTCTCAGAGTTGAGAGGTTGCAGGGAATAACTGCATCTGTGAAACTGAACTCGAGAATCAAGGTAAGGAAGAGAATAGGTAACAAAAGCAAAGGAGACAGAGACAGTGAGTTTTCATGATGAGTCTAGGAAAATACAGACACTACAGAACAAACACCTTGGCTGGTGACTGCTGAAAACAAGAAAGAGAGCAGGAGCAGTGAAACAACTCTTAATAAGATTTTGCTATCAACAAAAAAGGCTATGCTGATCTGTGAGAATTATCAGTTCATTAATGCTGTTGTATCTGGCAATCTACAATTGCGTGACTGTAGCTCCTTCAAGCTATGAGACCTCTGGTAGGCCAGAGCTGCCACACAAGTGTAAGTTTCCCCTCTATACTCAGTTTGACTCGTTAAACTCAGGGTTTCTCTGTACAATACAAGTTGCTATTTCTTCTGGCTTTAAAAAGCAGGCACTGGGATTCATTTCAGCTGATGTCCTTATGAATTGCCACAGCCCAGCCTCGGCTCTGTATGTGAGTTAGTTCCCCAGGGACTCCATTACAGTCAGTGGAGAGATGTAATCATTGCCAGGGTATCATTCTTCTCATCCTAAACAGACAACCAAAATGAGTCCCATGAATTGCCTCCCTGAGGTACCAATGTCTCTTGGCATACTAATGGAACAAAGCTGCCATTAACCACTCAAGATCATCTCTCCACCTGAAGAGCCACCATCATCACCCTGTCTCAGGGCTGGAAAAGGGGTAGAGTTGCTGTCATTTGTGCACAAGGGATGCAAAAGCAGCTCTCATTCTTGGTGGGGTATTGACTGGGGAGGTTCAAAGAAAGGCAGAGTGCTTGTAATAACATGGGACTTCCCCAAATTTCCCAGTTCAAGATAGAAATACTCCATCTTTTCTTTGTCGTCTTTAATTTTTCACCTGCCAGCTCTTCATTTTTCTTTGCATCTGTTGCAGCTATGTACTACAATATTTGGAATGTGCAATGAGACATGTAAGAAATTACTTCAAAAACATACCGTTAAGTAACTGCACCACCTTGCGCTAAACTTTTTAAAGAGTCTCTATAGGGAAAAGAGAAATACCTGGCATGGAATTTTTCTGTATAAATGGCTTGTTAAAAAACATGTGAAAAAAAGAAATTTTGAAATTATTGCTCCCTCACACATCTCTCCTTGACAAAACTCATGTGCTGGGCACCTCAGTCTCAGCAAAAAAGGCTTTTACTGCTCTGCTTAGGGTAAGGAATAGGCCTAGGGTTAGGCAAGAGAAAACCACAAGGACTGGAGCTCCAGGGACACTGGCAAGGGAGCATGGCATGGTTTCAACATTGCTCCCTCCACACCTTGCTACTTGGCATCACCCATGTTCTTGGCACCTAAGCCTCAGCAAAAGGCTCCTTAACTCCTCCAACTAGCATTAGGGTTAGGGTTACAGCTGCGCTTTGGGTTAGGGTTCAGAAAACCACAAGGCCCACAGCTCAAAGGACACTGCAGCTCCAAAAGGCATGCCAAGGTAAGTGAGACACTGCCCCAACATTGCTCTCTCCACACTTCCCTTTCACACCGAAATCCTGAAATCAGGGAAGAAAGGTTAAAAAAAAGACAGAAAAAATTGAAGAAACTAAATGCTAAAATAAAAAGAGGAAATTCTGAAACAAAGTGAAAACAATAAAAGTGAGTGGGATGACATGAAGTGCAGAGAAATGGACTGAAGTTTGCCCAATTGATCCTCATTCAAATCACGAGATTTCATTTCAATAATGAAATCCTGCAATTTCAATGAGTATCAAATTGGCAAGGTTTGATCCATTTCCCTGCATTTCATCTCATTCCATGCCATTTCAGTTTTTCACTTCATTTCAGAATTTATTCTGGGTGTTTTCTAGCATTTCATTTCATCACTTTCTTCTGCCTCTTCGTTTGACTTCGCTCCCTGATATCAAGATTTCATAAAGTATCATTTTGGCAGGTTTTGGGGTTTGAGAGTCTTGCCTGGGGGGGTGGGCTCTCCCGCTGGGGTTTTTTTCAGGAATTGCAGTGTGATGCTGTGAGAGGAGCCGGGGCTAACCCGAGACTTGTCTGGGGAGGGGGGGTGGCTTCCTGCCTTTTTCTGTTCAGTGATGGAAGAGAGCGGTAGCATGTGTTACAGAGGGCATGTGCCTGTTCCCGGCACATCGCTGCGTTCTAGCTTGCTGCCTGGCACTGCCCGCTTCCATCGCTCCTGCCCGCTGCTGAGGAGGGGATGTGTCTGTTCCCGGGACACTGCTAGGTTGGGACTTGCTGCCAGTGGTGGTACCAAGGCCAATTGCTACCTGTGAGTTTTACAAAAGCAGAAGTCTCCTGTCCTCCCCTTTGCCCGAGCCCCCATGACCACCTGAGGAGGTTCCAGGCTCTCATCAGAGAGTCCCTGCAGCCGCAGGGGAATCATCGCAGCCTCTCTGCCTCACCTGAGCCACCACCACCCCCTGCCGCCTGTGGTTGTACGAATGATGCCTTGGGTTTTCACTTTTATATTTTTCAAATCCTGTACTGCCTACTGTGTAACTGTGAAGTTCCTTGTAGCCTGCTAGCTGCTGTTCTCTCAGGCCAGGTAGTCATAACAAAGCCTCTCCAGGTCTGCTCTTCAAGGACACCCAGACTGTCCTAGGCCTGAAATGTGTAAACCAACATCTTGAGAAGGGAGGTGAGCTTGGGGAAATTACATCATTTAGCTAAAGTTTTAATTGGCGAATTTATGCTGATATGCAAACGGACCAAACCTATAAAAGTGTGAAGAACTCGTGACTTGTTGTCCATCTTGCAGTCCTTTTTGGATGTAGGCTTAAGAACCCGAGGGTGTACCTTTGAAAGCCTTTCAAATAAATATCCACCTTTATTCCCTTACTCATGTCTAGTCTCTGTTTCTAAGTAGCCTCTCAAGGCATCACCTACACCAAAGGGGAAATTGCTGAACAGGTGGGGTACTCCTGTTACTCTTTCGATGGTGGTGGTTCTGTCTTGTTATATATACATTTTATACACATTTTCTGGTAAAGAACTGTTATTACTTGTCCCTTGTTTTTGCCTGGAAGCTGCATAATTTTGAAGTTATAATAATTTGGAAGGAGGGGGTCACTTTCCAGGAAGGTTCCCGCCTTTCTTGGCAGACTTTTAAACTGAGACAACATCTCAGTGTCTTCCGTTCACAGTCCACAGCAATGTTACCTGGCCTGTCTATCACTGTCCCAGCTCTCCCTGCCCAAGAAACTGATATGAATGAAAGATGAACAGGTAGAGTAGTCAGAGAAAACACTTCCTGGCATGGCCCTGGAACATGATGGAGAGGCCAGTCCAAGTCTGTTTTGGGCACATTAACTTTTTATTGCTTATTTTCTAATTTGTGCTACCTTAATTACGTATTAAAGAAAATATATTATCCAAACTCACATACGCAATTTCAATGCACTAACTTATTAGCATTCACTTAGTAGCAGATGAGAATTTTTTAAAAAATTTCGTTTCTTATTCCACTCCTTTCCATTCAATTGCATTTCAAATATTTCCTGATCACTTCATAGTACTTTCACTGAGAAAAATTATTCACCAGATTTAGCATCTTCTGCTAATAACTCGTCATCATTCCTGACTTCAAAGGTAAAAGAGCTTTAAAATTTTCTGGCTGTTTATCACAACAGGGTACAAAACTCCCTGGAAGGATAACATCAGCTTCTCTGGGGACAGATTAGCAGGGGCCATTATGACCTGCTATAATGAACTTCTGGTTGGCCTTTTTTTATGTAAACTTGTGCAAACTGTGATAAAAAGTGGCATCTGGGTTATTTGTTTCTCAGCAATTAAGTAAAACTTGCATGTTTGCAAAGATAACACTAATAAATTGTGGATGCTTTTGATGACTTGCAA
This sequence comes from Oreocharis arfaki, assembly GCA_013398015.1. Classification (NCBI taxonomy): domain Eukaryota; kingdom Metazoa; phylum Chordata; class Aves; order Passeriformes; family Paramythiidae; genus Oreocharis; species Oreocharis arfaki. Next base: position 784,606 of record VZRR01011209.1, on the reverse strand, counting down.
CAAATTCATGTCATTTTGACCCCTTTATCAGGAGTGTCAGCAATTACATGACTCCTATCCTTGTACTGTTTGCATGTGGCCATGCAAGCAGCTGTCAGCAAATGCTGAGCAAGACATCTCTCTTAACTGAGCAGGGTGCAGTGACTCCCTGACCATCTGTGTAAGCAGGAGAAGAAAATATTTATCACCTCAGATATGATCCTGCACTAATGATTTTGGCTACAGTCTTGTCTCTGCACAGCACCACACTATCAGGTGGGTCCACTAGCTTGGGTTAGAACTAGTTGGTTTCTAGACAGCAGGGCTGTCCAACAGCCATAAATTCTGGAAGCTTTAGTTTTCCTCCAGGTGGGCTAGAAAGAAAACACCTGCATTTTACCAGAAGCTTGTTGAAACAAACACATTATTATAAAATGTTTCCATTGGAAAATTTGTTGGTTTTCAAATAAAATTTGTTTCAACAGATGATCTCTGATTGCTTCTGACAGTTAGCAGCTCCTGACTTACCCAGGTCCTCTGTCAGTGCACTGGGCAGACACCTTCTTCTTCAAGCCCCTCTCCTTCCCATGCCTGTGTTCAGCCCTGGGTATTCGCTATCCTTAAAGCTTGTTTTCTCACTCCCAGCTAGTTCCTGATGCACAGACACAGTCTTTACAATGTCTGGTCTCTTCTCGGTTCTTTCCTTTTAAGATGCCACCACCTTAAAATGCACAACCACTGTTCAGCATGCAAGCAAAATCCCTAGCATGTCTAGTCATCCTTCCATAACTACTATTAACTGCCAAGATCCTGCCTTCCTCTGCAAGGAACCTGTCTTTACAGGTCTTCACAGCCATACTAACATCTGATCCCTACCTTGGCTCAATTTTGAACACTCCAAAATCTCTGCAGATGCCTTTTCTAGAAGCACTTCCATCTATCCCTGAGGCAATACCTACTCTTAGCTTTCCATAGTAGGCAACTTACCAAAGTTTTTCTCTCCACCTTGTCCAACCAGGATGGCCTCATACGTAGGCACAGCTTTGTTCCTGTTTTCCACCAGTCACCGTCACCATATCTGCCCTTTCCTTTCTTCCTTCCTGCACCCCAGAAAGCCCTTTACATAGTACAACTGCTACCCCGCTGCAGCTCACTGGAAGTCTCCTACCTCAGAGCAGTAACATAAGCAGCTGTTGCCAACTCCTCAGAGTAGAGGATGGTAAGTGATTTCAGATCATGAAGAAATGCTAGGATCAATTTAGGGAGAGTGTTTTGATCTAGGGCAGAACATTTTTAATTCTCTACATGTGAGCTGTTTTCCTCTCCCAGACACACGATGGTGAGAGATCATTTGGGGAGTCTGGTGAGTCCTTCAGACTGACTTACTTGTGAGGCTGTGAGATGGCAGCAGCTGTGCAGAGACCTATAGATACACCAAAAATAACTGGCAAACTCACCAGCTCCATGTACTTGAGACAATGAATAGACCCTGTGTGACTTCTGCTTATCCCCAAGTTCAAAATCTAGAGACAGTGGCTGGAGCAGGGCTGGAGTAGGGCTGGAATGCTGACTCTCACGTCTCCAAAAAAGCACAAGAATACCACATTGCTCTGAAAGCTGTCAGAGGTGGTTTTGTCAGGAAGTGCTTGGTCATCATCACTTCTCGTAGGGATTCACTTGCTCCACCAAAACACTCATGCCTAATTTTTTTTTAGGTGGAGTTTCTCAGCTCCAGAATTAAACTTTTAATGGGGAGAGACAGAAACAGACTAGCCCACCTCAAACAGAGTAATAACTAGGGCATCTAGGATACAGAGGAGAATATAGAATATATACAGAGAGAACACAGAATAAGGATTTTGGGGAGATCAGAAGGAAAGTAGCTAAACATGCCTTTCCCATAACCTGGGTGTGGGGGAGCACTGCATGGCAATGTATTAATTATTTTGGAAAGCTCTCGAGGCTTTGTTTCCTCTCAAGACAGAGGGGGAAAGTTCAAACCTGAAGGATACAACAGGTAAAAATAAACACAGTGGAAAAAGCTACAAAGGTGCAGCTGTAATATTTGTAATGTTTGTAAAACACTGTAATCAAAGTATTTTAGTAGATGGCATTTGCAGACAATTCACTTCTAAGCTGCTATAAGTGGCACCAATATAGACTGCATTTCTTTAATTTCCTCTCACACATTAGGATCCTTTTCTTCTTGGCATGCTCACCCTAAAATCTTCTGGAATTTGATCCCTAATCCGGACCTGAAAAGGGAGGTTATCTTACGTCTTTGCGCCATCTACTGTCTTCCACAAATCTTAGCAGTCAACTCAAGTCTTTTTTTTTTTTTTTTTTAATTGCACAGCGCACCGACTAAGATGTTTTCATAGAAAGATCGATTATAATTGTGTTGTCTTGTTCCTGAGAAGTAATGGTGGCTCAGAGCCCCGCCTCACTTTTCCTTTTTTTTCTCCCTACTATTATCACAGTCAGACTGACCTCCAACAGCCTATTCAGGATTTGACTAAATTATTTCCAACACTTTAAGTCACCTCCTTTAGGTTTTAAAATGTTCCAATACTTAATTACCCCAGCTTCAAAAGAGTATGTCCTGTTTCTGATGACTTTTATCCACAAATGTAGTTTTTTCCTCTGAGATGGAAAGAGGTCTTTTAAGATGCCAGCACAATGGAAAGATAATATTCTTTGTCTTTCTAAAAAGAGAGCCTACAGAGTAGTTTGTGAATTCCCAGGCTACTTCCTCCATGTGAAACTACATATAATTAAACACCTTCCTCAGAGACAAAGAAAGGACTAGGGTCTAAAAACGTCACCTCCAGCAGCTGGATACCTAACTTTTTTTGAGAGAAAGTCTCCTTGCCTGAGGGCTGGAGATGTTCAGCCGAAAGCTTCTTCAGAGAGCAATCAATAACCAGTAAAAGGGTGCTTGAGGGTACCTAGAACATTACTTTTCCAGATATGCCAATTTAATAGCTATCTAAGATACCGGATATTAGGTTAAGTTGACACGGTCATAACAGTAACTAATCTACATTTAAAATTACAGCCCAATTATACTTTAATTAAGATAAGGAAATGCTTTCCCAGACTGAGGTCATCCACTTGATACTTCAAGGAAAAAAACAAGGATCACAGTAGGAAAGCCGCTTTCTCCCTGGGTTCACCATATGCTGCTCAGCCTTAAAGCCAGAACCAACAGTTATTCACGTGTCTTAAGCACAAGTAAGCATTGGTTTGCATTATGAATTCATACTAGGGATGAAAAACATGCCTTACAACTGTGTGTGTGATGTTTTTTAGGCACTGACACTCTTTAAGCGTACTATGCACAACGTACTGACTGCATTCTGTACACCAACACACACACACATAAGTACATCGATAGAATGCAGTTAGATTTTTCCTTTTAGTCTGGCAATTCTGAAACTAATTTAAATGGAATATCATTCAATGTTCATTACTGCAAATAAAACACTGTCAATTTAAGGTAAATAGGGAAACTGCTATTTTCCTAAAAAGTTGTCTTCAATAATTTCGGAGGTTTTCTTGCTATTGTTTTCTACTGTTTGGGATTGCATATTTTAAATGTTGGCCTCTTACACTTGAACACAACACATAAAGTATTTTTTTTGTGACATTAATTAATGGTGCCTTTACTGGTGCCTAAAAGGGACTGGACAGATTTCTGATCTAAAATTTGCACAGTTCGAAAAATGATGCCACAACACACTAGTGGTTGAAAATATTTTATGGAGTATATTTTATTAGAGTATGGTATTTCTGGCAAAACAATTTTGTTGAATCTTGTAGTTTTTTAATAGAGAGAGTTGTATATGAAAGTGGTGCATCGCATCAAACTCAGGATAGTTGGGATTGACGCCTTTCTGGAACATTTCCTCCTGATTTCCTCTTTTAATACTGTTTAGACTTACTAATAGTTCATTAACCTAATATATTATGTGAAATATTTTACATTTTAAGAAATAAGAAAATATTTTATATTTTAAGAAATAGTTTACATTTTGCATTTAACTCTACCACTTCCTACCTTTAGACTATTTCCCAGCTTTTTTCAGGTAATATATACCAAAGTATGACTACAAATATTGTTTAGTTTAATACAGTATATATGGGTTTTCACTTCTGACAGAATTTACCTTGTCCTGTCAGATCCTAAATGCTTGGCAACCCCAGCTTTTTGTCTGCTTAGCTCTCCCCAGACGTGGTGCAGTCTGGTGTTGTGCCATTAGATGTCACTCTGGACCATACAAAAGAAGACCAAAGCATGAACTAGCATCTTCCCATCTGCGAACGATAACCCCAGTTTCGAAACAGGGATGCATCTTCAAAGACTCCACCTTACCCGTGTGCCCTCTCCAGTACGTACACCTTGGCCTCCACTACGTTCCTCTGCAACGCCTGTGCTGGCACAACAGAACAGAGTGGAAAGCAGGTCAGGCACCATACGGCAAAAACCTGCTCCTGCCTTCCTTTCATTTCATGAAGGAACCATTTCCAGGGTCCCTAGTACCATGAAAAACAGAGCTGTGGAGTGTCTCTTGGAGGGCCAAAGGGCCATGCTGAGCACGGTGTCCGAGTTTAGAGCAAGCCACCAGAGGAGGTGTACGGTGGATTGGATCTGAAGCCAACTGATGCACATTCTATTGCTGCTCCGGTTTTTTATGGCCTCTACTTCCTTCAGTCTTTTTCACTATTTGGTTGGCTAGCAGTTTTTTCCTGATTGAGTTGTTCCCAGTGAAGCATTTCATCAGTTTGTTGCAACTACCCCACGGGAAAGGGGAACCTTGATCTCTAAGGAAGCAATAGCAGTGGCAAGGTGAGGTGTTCCCACATCTGTCGGGTGGATTCTGCTAATGCTGAAATCCTGGGAAAACCCACTTATTGACTTCTTGTGGCAGCAGGATCACAGTCTAGCTGCAGTTATGGTGCTTGTTACGTTCCCAACCTTCCAGGCTTGGAGATCATGTTATTTTATGCATGAACTGCAGAGAGTAGAGCTGCCATGTCAAAACAGGACAAAATTTTAAGGTCTCCAGTTTTCCTGCTGACATGACTGTATTGTACACGCTAGCTATGGAGTTTTGGGCGCATCCTGGAATTTCAGCCAAAAGGAAAGTACTGCTTGGGATAAGACTTTTGCCCATTGCCACATAGTTCCACTAATGCTAAGCAGCTCACAAACAGCCAAAGGTGGGGCATCTTTGAAGTACCTTGTAATCTAATCATATTTATTTCTTTTTAGGCAGAGCACCTCATATGTCGCAGCACGACAGGGTTGGATTAATTTAAAAGGAAATGAAAGAAAGGATTATAAAACTGCGGAGGTTATTAAAGGTTCTTCTTTCTGATGGCAAAGGCATTATTCGCTCTTAGAAACCACACTGCATACACACGCAGGTGGAAAGCCAAAGGAACAGGGGTTGTGGTTATAAGATCTGATAGTCATGCAAGTAAAATTAACTTTGAACCAAGTGAGAAGCACAGCACTGTCAGGCCAAGAGCTCACATACCAGAAATTACAGCCCTCACTGGAGAACTTAGCCCAGAAACCAGTTACATAGAGAAGAAGCTCTTATCTCAGCTCCAGAGATGAGAACCCAGAGCACAAGCTCCTGGGGTCATACCACATGGTTGTGCTGTTTGAGGGGGTCCCCAGACTAAGACAGACGAAGTGACAAACCTGAAAGCAAACACCAAGGATTCAGGAGTGCTGCAAAAATTAACAGAGTGTTCCAAGTCCAACCTGGCGTGTAAATATTGATATCAGCATCAGGTGAGGAGTGTTCTTTGGGTAGGAGTAAAGCATTTCAAACTGAGGTGGCAGGAAACCAATACCTTTTACCTTCTGACTGTTACCATCACCTTCGCAATTACAGGGGACAAGCTGCTGCTCTGAATGTGGAAAAAGGAACAGCTAAATTTGCAAAGCAACTGTCCTCCAGAAAACCTCCTGTCTAATTCACATGGTGTTCTTGAAGGCTCAGAGGGTTTGTCTAAGACAGTTGCTTCTCAACGTGCAAGACAGCAAAGCGTGTCTTTTTGTCCCACCTTCGTTCTCTTCAGCAACATGAGAAAGGGAAGTGAGCATTTTCTGCTTCATTACACCTTCTTGAGTCTCAACTTCTTTTCTCATTTTCCACATTCATCTAGGGACAATCAGAAACACATCCCAAATCTTGTCATAGGACAGCAAAGCCTGCCATCTCCTCTGCATTTCACCTTACGTGGTGGAGAGATGTCGTTCATTTCAACATTGCTTCCAAAGGACTAAAAACACAAAGACTTTCTGTTGCCACCTTAATTTGACGTCCTGAGTGGGTTGGATTGCTGTCTTCTAGCCAGGGCAGATTGACAACAGAATATGTTGATTAGCAAACAGAAAACTTACACAATGCAAATTGAAAAGTCTGAATTCTCTCTAGGAAAAGCTTTACCGTATTTGCACAAGAATTTGCTTGCAGGAAAGGAGATTTGAGTACCTAATTTTAAACATCCTGTTCTGTGAAGATCAAATATTTATTTGGGTGCCCACACGTGTGGAGATGCTTTGGTTTTTTGCAAGTGTTTGTCTTTAATCTGTACTACAGCTGGTGCATCAGTGTTATTTTACAGGTATTAACAACATTGAGCAGGGTAGCTGTTAGCTAAGGTTTCAGGCTCTAGATAACAGATGGCAGATGTTCTTTACTGTAGCAATGAGGATAGCAGCTGCCCCTGTTTCAGGAGAGAGAATGAAGAACTCGATCCACACTAGTGTTTGGAGAGAGCTGATCTTAGGGTTTCCGGCATACCTAGCAAGGTTTAAAAAAACACTAATGTCTCACTTAAAGTCAGAAGAAGATGGAATAAAAAAAATATCTACCTTGCTGCTAGTATGGGTCTGGTCACCAGCTTCTCCACTTTTGCAAGGAAAATTCTGGGTAAGAATTTCTGCCATGTAACTATACTCTGTCGAGAAACAGCTATTGAAGAACTATACATACACGGAAGAGAGGGGAAATTTATCAGTGCAGCTGGGAAGAGGAATCTGGGAAGCAGGAGTGGAAACAACCTGAAGGATAATTTCAGCTCAGTAAAAGGGAGGAGAAGAGTTTGTGCTCCTTGATTCTACTTTACTCATGCTGCTGCAGAAGGCATGGATGTGAGAGAGCTCTGGTGTCTCTCAGGCAGGCTTGCACAGCATGCCCAGGGGACGCTCAAGGCATGGCATGGGATCATGAGTTAGCGCTGCAATTACAGACTGGCTGTGCCAGAGAAGTGCCGGGGCACAAAGGAGCTCAGGGACTCCAACACAAGGACAGCCCTGAGAGGACCTGAAAGAGTACCTCTGGACATACACTACACTAATGTAGCAGCTCACTCCAGATCTCCAAAACAACTTAGTGCTCCCATGGTTAGTGAAAACAGAAACAGCAGCAATCTCCTGAGTGTGAAGAATGTCAGATCTGAGAGATGAAGAGCAAAATTGCAAATAGGAGAAGGACAAGCCACCAAATCCAAACTTGAACTGAAGAAATTTTGGAGGCTCAGTTAATCACTTAAGTGATTTCAGATTTCCTTTCTTTCTCTCTATGTCATTCAGGATTCCTGACATACTGATATTTTTTCTATAATTGTTCAGAAATATCTAGCTCTGAAAACACTTTCAAATAGACACTGCAACTCCAAACCCCTTCTTCAAGATCCAGGTTAAATTAATGTAGTGGGGCAGGCAGTCAAAGCTTTGAGTGAGCTCTAGAAATGCCTGTCCCTTGCTGATCTAAAGGTCATGGCTGCCTTGTAGCAGTGCTATACTTTTCTGGTCCTCACACCAATATATTTGGCAGTAACTGCGTACCAGCGCACCATGGCCTACAGTGTTTTATAAACATAGCAATAACAAAAAAAACCCTTGTGAGGGGCAAATGCTTCTCTGAAATTCCTTTGCCAACTCTTTGGTGCTGGTATTTGAGGGAGTACATATGCCCACAACACCAAAGCACACTTGCCACAGTCAGTGGAAAAAAGAGCACTAGAAATTCCCACAGTTGTGCTGTACCCTCTCCCAGTGGCAGCATGCTTGTTATCCAGAGAACTTATTACCAGGTGTACTGGGTTTACATGGCAACCTTTTGGAGGCTGGGGAGGAGGGGCTGTAGGAGGGGCTTCTCTGAGAAGATTCAATCTTCTTCTACATCTGACATAGGAAATGCTGACCTGATCCAAGATGGATGCACCTCTGCCCAAGGCTGAGACAATCAGAAATGGTAATTAATGCCTCTGTAATAACATATTTAAGAAGGGGAAAAAAAATATACCTGCAGCCAGAAAAGAGAGGAGTGAAAATATGTGAAACAACTCAGCAGACACCAAGGTCAGTGCAGAAGGAGGGAGAGGAGGTGCTTCAGGTGCAGAAGTAGAAATTCTCATGCAGCCTGTGGTGTAGAACATGATGAGGCAGCTGTGCCCCTGCAACTCATGGAGGTCCACAGGGCTGCAGATATGAAGGAGCCCAAAAGAGGGCTGTGACCCCATGGGAATCCCACAATGGTGCAGGGTCCTGGTAGGACTTGTGACACCATGGGGGCCCATGCTGGAGGAGCCTGTGTCTGAAGGACCACATCCTTTAAAAAGGTTCTGGAGCACACTGGAGCAGTTTGTGAGGATCTGCAGCCCATGGGAAGGACATGCTTTGGAGACATTCATAGAGGACTGTCTCCCATGGGAGGGACCCCACGCTGAAGCAGGGGAAAGACTCCTCTTCCTGAGGAGGAAGTGGTGGCAGAAACAATATGTGATGAACTGATCATAACTCCCGTTCCTATCTCCCTGAGCTGCTGGAGGTGGAGATAGAGAATCAGGAATAAAGTTAAGCCTGGGAAGGAGAGGGGTTGCAGGGAAGGTATTTTTAGGATTTGTTGTACTTCTGATTATCCTTATCTGATTTTGATTGGTAATAAATTAATTTCCTCAATTCGAGTCTGTTTTGACAGTAAGTGGTGAGTGATCTCTCCCTGTCCTTATCCCCCCTCAAGAGCCTTCAATTATATTTTCTCTGTCCTGTCCATCTGAGGAGGGGAGAGAGGCTTTGGTGGGCACCTGGCATCCAGAGAGGGTCAAACCTCCTCATCAGGAGACTGTTTTACATGCTATAGGTCAAGCTCAGACCAAACTTAATTTTTCACACTGGATTCAGGTATGCTCCAAGTGGATCTGTCCCAATAACTTTAAGGGACAGGAAATTTCTATACAGGAAGTAAAGAGTCATTGTCATGTGAAATTTTCTATAGCGCTATAACTGCATTCCAGTATAACTTGTGCTCCTCCAGGAATTAGGGAATTTTCCCTGCTGTCTCAGTCTTGATGCAGCGTTAACCCAGCACACTCATGACGTAGGCCTTGTCAGTTCTGGAAGCTCCTCTACTCCTGTCCGTTGAAACAAACTCTCCACAATACCCTCTGAGGGTGAGTATAAGAATATTCAGCAGGACATAAGACTCAAGATGCTTATTTTATAGCTGACACAGGTGGGAAGAACACCTTGTACCACTGCAGCCAAAAACCAGCAAGACATGTAAGAGAGGCCTAGTATGCTCACATTCTTACATCAGAAAAACATATGGAAAAAGAATGAGGTCATGTGAGTTTCCTGTGGTGAGGGATGAGGTGTTACACATGGTAGTATGTAGAGAACATAGCAGTATGTATTTTGCACAATACCAAAACCTCTCATGCCCACTTAACTCGGTTATATGTCTTTTTGCAGTCAAATTATGGTTAAGGATTACTTGGGCATGGGATGCTCATATTAATTCATAATACCTACAGTGATTTTAAGAACCCGGTATTTGATAAAAAATTCTAGTTACAATTTCCTGGTCCCTGTCTTTCCCAGGTGTTCACATGGCAACATACTTTGCAATCAAACTAATCTAATAAAAAATACAATTAAGAATGTAACCAAGGAATCTTCATAGGCACCTGACAAATGAAGAGGAGTAAGTTTTAAAGATGGTGGCATGGCAAAGTCAGGCCATAGATAATGTATATGTGTGCTTACATGTGTTTGTTCACAGCCTATTCACATTAAAAAAAAATCTGAACAGAAATGTTAAACAAAGCATGAACTCCACAGCCTCAGTGGCTGAGGAATTAGAGAACAGCTATGCATCTCCCATTCATCTTCCCCATCCTGGAATGTGCAATATGTGCTTTAGCCCATCCCACTGCTGAGCACACAGCCAGCGTCTCAGCATGCCTGTGTGTTTTCCATTTGTTTTTCCACGGCTCGCTAATGACAAGTAACTGCCCTATCACCACCCTGCTGCAAAGGCGATGATGAATTCAGCAGACTCAATATGCAAATGGGAAAACATGGAAAACACTAACTGTTGGTACTGATATGCAACTGGAGTTTTGCAAACCCGCTGGTGTTGCATAACATGCTGAAAATACAGTCTCAGAAAATAAGCACCATCCTCCTGCCAGCACAGCTCTTCTGCAATATGCCTAAGAGTAAAGAAGCACTGTAAAGTAATTCAATTTTATTCAGTAGCTAGCTTAGTTAACCTTTATAAGAAAGAAGGAATTGAAAAAGAAATCAATATCACTATTTTAATTTGCTTCTGCTCTTTTTAGACATGAAAACATGAAGCAAAGGCTTTACTGATGAGAGAAGTTTGATATCACATTGCTCGACAGATGCATTTGGCAATACTGCAGTGTGGTGATGCACACCAGTAAATTTCACCATCTTATAACACTGAAGCAATCTCTGCTATGGTTTTCTCACTGACCTAGCTACGGGGCCAAGATAAGCCCCAGCTTTAGGAAATGGAGACATAACTGTAGCTCTGTGATTAGTTCTTTCAGGGTAGACTCAGCAGGAAAGCACTCTCCCAAGGCATGTTTTGCATATATCTGCTCCTTATAAACAGGAGCAAAGCTATGACTGAAACACAGGATTCAGTATATGGGTTTTCCTATACACCCATCATAGTGAAAAAAAAAAGATTTAACATCATCAGAATGAAACAAGAATTTGATAAGGTTTCTTCTCCCATCTCAGATGTTGCTGACACTGATGTACTTCTGTGGGGAAACACACATCTGCACTTTCTAAAACAAGTCATTTAAGTGAAAACATTTCCCAGTCACCACAGTGTTGTGTGATTTTTATATACCATCATATAAATATTCTTAGCTCACAAAAATATGCCTCCTAACCATTAAGGTCAGTGGTCAAAACTGGATCAGCCCCATTTTATGTTTCCTAGAAAAGAGAATGCATTTTAAAGCCTGCCAAATAAAAGCACAGAACTTGCAAGCCAGTGTGTTTTTGGCTTGCTTTTTAGTGAAAGAATGCAAGAGGAGCATGTCTATGAACATTCAGCAAGTTAAGGGTGCAGTATCTGGATGCATTCAATGCCTGTTAGTCAATAAAAGTACATTACCATGCCATCCTCTGCATTGCAGTCTAACCCCCACTACCTGCACAGATCTCCAATGCAAATAGAGGAGCACCAGCTAAATCAGCATGCTGAAAAACCGTAAGAGGAATTCCTCTTTCTTTCTTTTTTCTCTTGGATATCCTTAAGCTAACTTTTTTTATCAGAAGATGTTTGGTTCTAAATGCCCTGTTGACCCAGAAATTAGAGGTATATTTGGCAAGATTAAAATTAGTGGGTCTTTAGGCTTCACTTTAGTGAGATATTAAAGCCTGTGTCAAAGTTTTAGCATAGAAATAGTGCTTTTGACTTCAGTGGGACCACTCACCTATTTAGAGTTAGGTGAGTGTTTACACATCTTGCTGAATAGGTGGCTTGGGGTCTTCTAACCTTATGTCCTGAAAACTTTTGCCATCCTTAACCAAGCTTGTTACAGCGCCAGGAAACGACCCTTTTTTCTTCCTCTTTTTTCTGGCATTGTGTTTTGTTCTCATTGCAAAAAGACTCTTCGGGGGTTTTTTGCACTAATTAAACTTTGAGTTACGTCTATCCAGAAAAAAAGATAGTGCCCTTCCTTTATAAGGCCTCAGAGTTAATCATTGGAACCTGCAGTAGGGCAGGAGGAATACCTTATACTCTGGCATGTTACTGCTTCTGTTGAAAACACACTCCTTTTTTGAAGAAGTCAGATCTCACATGCACCAGGATTTGCTTTATTTTTCAGAGAAGTATGGAATTTTGAAAACAGAAGCATCATAGAGTATTACACACACACACATCCCCCCACACACACAAAGAATGATGAAAAGACAAATCCACATGTAAATGATGGTTAAGAATCTGATGTGAAATGTACAGTGTGAAAAAAAGCAATGGAACAACAATTATCTAACTGGTTTAAATAGGGTTTTGATGGCTTAACTTCTTCCTAATGCTGGGCAAGTGAAAGACGAAAATTATGATCCCTTGGACTAGAGGAAAATAAAAATGATAAATGGTTAAATCAACCAAACAACACTGTGATTCACAATATTTTTAGAAGTCAGCTGTGCAATCCAAAAATATGTCCAATAATAGCAGAAAAGGCCACAAGTAAAAATAAACTGCACATGTAAGAATGAGAGCAGGCCCTGGAACGAAGAATTACAAATCACTTGGTGTAACCTGGCATTCAAACAGAAAAGGTGGCTGCTTGGATATGCAAACACGATCACCTATATTAAAAAAGCTGTTGAAGGGAATGAAGTAAAAGAAGAGCAATTATGAAGACCAAGAACCAAACTGGGAGGAGTGTCTGCAACCGTACTGCAACACAGATGGAATTCACATTTAATATTAACAATCAAGACAAGGATTTTAAACAAGATTATAATTAAATCTCCGCGTGATGTGAACTTGCTAAGCATTATGAATTATAATGAAGGCAGAAAAATATTGCTGCAGAGCCAACAGGAAATCAGGAGGACTGGAAGAAAGTGAGGCTTTCTGGAGAAAAAAATGCAAGCTGCAATTGGTTGGAAGAAATATGGAGAGCAGGGAGGCTGTGAGAGAGAATTAGGTACTAGTATCAGGATTGACTAGTAGTTCTGAATTTTCATCAGGATGCCAATGAGTGAGACCCATAGGTGCTAAAGAAGCTGTTACTCAATGTTGAGAAACATCATATTTCTCCTTGGCTGCTGACATTAACAGCACGAAGCAGACTGTGTCCTGGCTTTGTGTGCCCAATTTCTGGCAAGCATTCACCTGCCAACTCTTCTTAGCAGGAGCTGAGGTGGAAAAGGGCAATGAGCACCAAGAGAGCACAATCCAGTGCAAGGCTACATGCCACATCAGAGGCTTGGACAAAGCAAGCTGAGGCTGCAGGGGCATCAGAATGGTCATGCCTCTGTTTCCTCTTGCCTGAACCCCAGCCCAAGCAGCCAGCCTTCTTTCAGAAATGAGAAGGAGTTTTGACCTTTTGCAGTTCAAGTTATTCCCGAGTGCTTCACCTTCTTCCCTGCTAATTAGGATGTCAAGCCTTTACAGTCACACATGACTTTTTTTCCCCCATTTTCTACTAGGCTTCCACATCCCCCTTCCTTTCTAAACACTGATACCCTTGACCCTGTTTTCTGGCTTAACTCTTGGACTTCTGTCCCCAGATTCATTCTGGCTACTGAGTGCCACTCTTTCTGCCCACCTGAATTTCTGATCTCTTCCATTCTCCTGCATATTTTGTGCTTCTTGAGGACCCCATCTGTGCAACACTTGCTCACATGCCTCCCCAGTTTGCCTGTCTATCCACCAATTTATGGATATGCACAAATTTTTACATGAGCCAAAATATAGACTTTTAGCTGCAAAGATTTCAGTTGGAGGGCATAAACTGGAGAGAGACAAGAATAAGCACTTTCATGCTAAGCTTGTGACAGTCCTTAGAAACGCCTCCTCCCTTCCCTGCAACCCCCACCACTTTGCTGGGAGTGTCACAAGAGAATCAATCTACAACCCCTTGAAAAATAAACAGAAATAAGCACAAAAACAGATGGACATCTCTTAATCCCTCGTAGCTGAAGATGGGATTTTACTCATGTTTTTAGAGGATTCCTCCTTCTAAAGACTTCTATCAACTCAGATCTGGTTTCGTCATAGAAGCTCTATCTACAAGAACTACACTCTCACTTCCTTTTCCCTATCCATTACCAAATAAGCTATAGTTCAAAGAGTAATTTTTTTTCAATTCAAAACAAATTCTCTGAATTCAACAAAGAGCCATCTACACCAGTGATTTGCTTCTTTCTAATTAAATAATCCTCAAGACATCAGACCTTAAGAAGAATGTTTTCAAAGGCAGCTGTTCTGCTAATTAGACAAAATGCCTGGACGATGGCAATTTACTTAGAGACACCTCACAGAGGGACAAACATACTATGATGTATTCTCAAGTGCAGAACTAACTCTAGCCTGTGTAGGCAACATAAGGGTTTACTACACTTTCAGGATATTCTTAATGATTGAATTTACCATTTCCAAAAACTGGCAGAAGGCTCCAACCCACATTTTGACAGAACGGTGTACTGCTCAGCAGTGCCTCGGTCTTTTTACATAAAAGGATATGCTCAGTACATGTCCTGGGCATACAATGAATGAGAGTGACAGGTACAAAAAATGCACTTTTCCTTATCTTGAGTAAGATAATGGCTTGTGTTAGACTTGCCTCAATCCACATGTGACTGTTCTGCATCCTCCAACTAACCTTCTAAATATCACCAGATGTCAACAGCTCAGAAGACCCCCTTAAACAGTGTCTCTGCATGAGACCCTTGCAGGTTAGATGGCAAAAGGCTAGTAGAGTAAAACAACAGGGCAACAAGGGGACAGAGAGGCTGGCTAGCAAAGTTAGGATGCATGCACTGAGTTTCTGTCATGTCAAGAGACAGTCCTAAACATCCTCACCTACTGCCACAGATACCAATGTTAATATAGTCTAAAAACACAACTGAAACACAGGGAATGAAGTCTATGCAGGGAGACTTTATATCCCTACATAAGGAAATGTTACTAAAACCACCCTCTGAATTATTTTCCACAACGAAACATAAGCAAATGTGGGAAGCAAACTGCAATTTAGCTCTTGAAGTTGTGTGGTACACCAAAATATTTTGTGTACTTTGGACTTCACCCAAAGCAAACATTCAACTCCTTTTCTTTTAAACACATCTGGAGGTCAATAAATATTGTCCTTTCCCTAACATTAGTCCCACACAAACTGGCTAATATGCATCCACAAAACAGGGAGTAAAGTAATTTCTGTGGTCACATGAATTATCTGGCTTCAATTTCAATTCCTACCATAGATTTCCTGTTTGATCCTGTGTAGAAGGGTTAACCTCTTTGTACATCTCCATCTGCCAAAGAGGGTAAATAACACCTGCCTCCTTTTTGGTAGTTTATGAGGCTCTGAGGGCATGTCTCTACCACAGGTGCAGGCACACCCAAGCTGTCTCCATATGAGGAGCACTAATTCTATTCCTCATTTTTGTAGGGATTCAAATTAGCATGCCCAATACTCAATTTACCAAAGTGCTGAGTGCTCAGGACTGGAAATGAAGTCAGAGGGAACTCTGTTTGGAACAATAAAATGGATGTATGTTAACTGTATGCTTACATAACTGTAAGTACACTGAAAATTAAGGCCAAAGGCATCTCCAGTGGCACCCAAAATGAACGAGCATTTCTGTAATGAAACTCACTGCCTCACATCCTCCCTTATTAAACAAACACAGCTTTATACCTTTTGGGATGTTATAAAGACACCATTCAGTCATTCATACTGCAAGGCACTTAATAGTGAGAATGCTAAGCATAGTTTAAAAACACAAAATATTCTATGTGCAAAGCATGGCTTAAATGATCTGCAGTAAATAAGGCATAGGTTAGAGCATGAGGACAGAGAACACTCAGTAGTATCTTTCATTCTATAAATTTATTGAGGAATAGACCCGTGGAAAAACGCTGTGTAATAGTATCATACAAATCAGAACTTAAACAAGGTTATGTAGACAAATTGCTTTATTTCCTACAGTTTTGGTGTCTGAAGTTGTAACCATATCATTCCTTCGCTACAGCTTTTTTCATAAAATTTCTTCTACCTCAGGATCTGTAGGCGGAAAACAGAAATCTAATTTTAAATCTTATATAAACCAAGAGCAATATTTCTGAAATTAATGGAATTAAAGTAATGTAAATGACAAGTCAAACCTTTTGGTTCATGAAAAGTACAAGCAACATTTAAGCATTTGGATTCAGTGTGCTAAAGCTAGGCAGCAAAACAAGGTGTTACCTATAGACTGCCAGCTTTTTTGAAGCAATTCTTAAAGTCTAGTGAAACTAGTAATTCTTAAAGTCTACTAAAACTTTACAGAGCATCAATATTGAATATTCTTCTCTGTAAGTAATTAAGAATAGCAGAAATTTTCTAAATCCCTGCTACGAAACTTTCACTTTTACCACTACCCTTCCCCCACATAATCACATGGTTTTAAATCTGGGGCAATTCACACCTCTTATTCTTTCCCCCAGAAATCTGATAACACGAGGTATTTGTTGAGTATTCTGAAAAGATTAAGTGACATCATAAGGGTTCTACGGAAGAAAGTAATCAGTATAACAGAGGGGAAAATAAGGAAGCTGATTAGAATAAAGATACTGCTGTGATACAGCTCATTTGGGATTTAATGTACGAAAAGATAAAAAGATGAAAGAAGAGGAAGAACAAAGACCAAAGGATAACAGTTCCTTGCAAGGGAAAGAAGGAAAAAAAAAAGAAAAATAAATGACCTTATAATATCTAATTCTCCTAGCAGCTATATACTATATGGTATTTGTGTTGGTGGCTCGTATTTGGTCATGTTAGAACACGGTTTGAATAAAATGAGGAACAGCACTCTATGTCTGTTTTAACAAGTGCCAAGCCAAGTGATTTACAAAAATGCTTCACTCCTCATACCTGCAATGGCATTTTGCAAGATTCTTGCCACATGCCACACAGTGATGGTTGTTCGGTTCTTTGCCCTCCTTCATCTGAGAGGTGGCAGAATTTCATGCAGCCTTTTGTCAGCACCTTCAAGAGAATCTCAGTGCTGAACTCAGTTTTTCTTTCCACCTCGCAGATGAATAATTCAGTCATCATGGCACTGAGGCATTGTTTTGCACAGAGGAGTTCCATGAGATGAACAGTTAAGGAAGAAAAGCAAAGGCATTCATTAAAGAGAAAAAACAAAACCAACAACAACAAACATTACTGAGGTGATGTCATACAAGTCATACCACATATACACTTTAACTAAGCACTGTATCACCACCAGCCATTCTTGTTCCATCTGCAGCTGGAGACATTTGTGAATATTCCAACACAATTTGTCAGAGTAAGACCTCTCAGGACCCCTTCTGACATAGTTCAACTTTGCAAGGTATATATTATTCTCAAATCTTCAAGCTACAGGAAAACTTTTGAAAGTGACATGGTGAAAGCAAGGCTTGGGTCTTACTGAGACTATCAAATAGTGTGTTGCACAGGACTCTGTGAACAAACACATGAATAATTTACCCCTCTGCCCCCAGCATGAGGTGAATTTGACATTGCACTAGTACTTCTAACATTCCTAAAGCTAGAAACTGGTACAAGAAAAGACAAGCTGGCTGCAGTCCCAGTGGTGGACACAGCCACGCACGCGTGGTGTCGAGAAGAGATTACTTGAAGAATAGACGACAGAGCAACTGGTTCCCACTCACCCAACTCATACCCCAGCACAAAGACAAGTAGCATTCTAATTGAAGTGTGCTAGCTTTTAAAGATATGCCACAGGGTGAACAGAGGATAACCATGGACAGATGGGCTTTGCATGTGATCTCTGCTTCATGGAGAATAATAGACCTTTCCTGACATGTCAATCAAGAGTGTGGCACACAGTGATCTTGGGATCTGCAGGTGCTTCCTATTTCCATTTAGGCAGCAGAAAAATTATGTCTCCTGTAGCATAGTCTCTACTATGTTCATCAGACTCTTGATATCAGGGCTTCTTCTCTCCTACTGCATCGCTACAGACTATGCATTCTGGCTTTGCGCCTGCTCACCGACTACCTCTCAAGAAGCATCAGCTGCCTATCCTGGGAGCTTTAAATGCTGGCATTTCTTGGTATCAACAGCACCACAGTCTTGAACTTCCATGACCACCTGTGTTTTCATGTCCCATTCAAAGCACATCCTGAGCCCTTCAAATGACTTTGGGAGTGGGGGGGGGAGGGGGTGGGATGTTGAGCTACACCTTGACTTCATAAGACAGGACTCTGCCTGGCTTCCAAAGTGAGAATCAAGAATTTAGTACAAGACAGCGGAGTCGTGCAGTGAGATCCCAGTTGTGTCGGTTTCTGGAGAGCAAGATGAAGAGTGCCAGTGCTGTACCTGTGCCTGGCAGGAAGCACCACCAGCCAAGAGGGGAAGGGACAGAGTAACAAACGCCCCGTTCTTGCCAGAGATGCGTTGTTATACCGGCGAGCGCTCACCGCACCGTACCCTCGCATCACTTTAATTTGCACGCGGCTGCAGCAGGACGAGCGGCTCCGCTCCACTCCCCGCAGCATCCCCAGCCCTTGCTCCCGGTCGAGACGGGCGCTCTCTCCCCGGCGCTATTTGTTGGTTCGCCGGCTCTTGTCTCTGCCGGGAGAGGGCGGGCGCCCCATCCCTCTTCGCTGCTGGGGCGGAGGACGAGGCGAGGGCAGACCCCCGGGCAGAGGCAGGGACAGGGATGGGGCAGGCAGGAGCCGCCCCCGCGCGGGGCGGAGGGAGCGCTGGGCACTGGCTCCTCTCCCCGCGTATCCACCCGAGAGGTAGCCCCGGCGCTGCCTGGAGCCGCAGCCTCTTCCTTTCGCTCCCGCCCTCTCTTTCTCTCCCTCCCCCGTCCCCACCTCTCCTCCAAAACCGCAGGAGCCGCTGCGGCCCCGCTTCACTCGCTCTGGTGCCAGCGGCAGAGCGGGGCGAGCGGACCTGAGCGCAGGCACGGCCCGGGGCGGGAGCAGCCCCGCATCCTCCCCGCCGCCCCCCTGCCATGGCCGGTGTGGCGGCCCAGCGCTGACGATGCTGCTGGGCGCCCCGCGGCCGGGCGGCTGGGATCGCGGCCGGGTGGGCGAGAGGCTGCAGGCAGCCCTCGCCGGCCTCCAGGAGCTCCAGGTGCTGCGGGAGAAGCAGCGGGAGCTGGTGCGGGCCGCCCTGGCCATGCCGCAGCGGCCGGCGGCGGGCGGAGAACAGCAGCCCCTGTCCGCCCACAGCAAGGAGCACCGTCTGGAGGCCACCCTCTCCGCCCTGAAGGAGCAGCTGGTAAGGGACGGCACGGGACGCCCCGCTGCCCAGCTTGCCGGCTCCGTGACCCCAGCCGCGGTGCCGAGCGCGGGCGGAGGGAAGCTTCCCTGGGCTGCCAGGCACCCGGCTCCCCCTCGGGAGCCGCCGGCGCCGTGCCGGTACCGAGGGCGCTGCAGCCGCGGCTCCTGCGCTGCTCCCGCCCCGCCGGCCGCCTTTCCCCCGCGGGCAGGGGCGAGCGGCCGGGCTGGGGGCGGTCGGGAGCCGCTCTGACGGGCGGGGCTCACCTGGGCGGCCGGGAGCGGGCAGTACTGGTGGTGGGCGCTGTGCCAGCGGGAGCGCTGGCCAGAAGTTGTTATCCCGGCACCGCTCATTCATCGGAGCCGAGGAGTAGGCGATGATTAACTTCAGTAATACAGCGCTCAGCTCTCAATGGCAGCAGCCGTTTGCATAGGAGATCAAGAGACACGCAGCGTGAGATACACCTGCATAAGCGCTCGGGGGTTTGGGTGGGCGTGTGCGCGCACACCTCTGCGCCTCCACCTGTGTGCGCGCACCGATGTGTGCCCGCCCGGCTGTGCGCCCGTGGGAGTCGATCTGCCAGGAAACGCTTCCTGGGACGGGAGTACTTTGTTCTTTCCACGGATTGCGTGATCAAAAGGGAAGAATAACTGAATGCCAGACCTTGTATTTGAAGTGCTACGCTGGCCACTTCCACAGGGCCTTTTTTTGAAACGAAAAAAAATTCTGAAATTTATCTGAAACGAGTTTCATAGGTGAGACAACAATCAAAGGGTAAAGGGCTTTAATCTCTAGTATAGGCAATTACACACTTCAGTAAACTCAGACTTAATTCAGAATCCTTTCCCTCGCTGTACTGGTGCAAGTCTTGGCCATCAATCAGGTGTGAAAACAGCATGGTTATTAGCTCCCCGTAGGCAACTTTATCAGGCAGCATTTCAGGATGAAATGGGCTTTAACTTTCAGGGGAACCTAACCACCACTGTGAGAAAATACAGCAGCAGGCATATCTTGATTAAATTAAGAAAATTCAAGACAAGTGGACAGCCAGCCATTTGATTACCCATCATTGCTAATCTTAATTAATGGCTCTACTTTTAAATTTTTTTCATTAAACATAAGAACTGAAGGTGTTTATTGCCTCTTTGGAGCCAGCAGGATAACAGAATCACACAATGAGCTCTGATCATAGTGACTGTACTCTTTCTCATGTTAGCTGTTGTGCTTTAATTACTCATTTGTCTTAATATTTTTCAAATAAAATATTCAAATAGAAGATTAACTTGTCAGGACTTTACTTGCACCTTGCAATGCTTTCCAAGGACGTGGGAGAAACTAGCCATTAAAATGGAAGGAAAAAAAGGCCTTTAATTGCTGCCTTTGAGAAATGTAGGAGTTGAGTGGACTTAAGAATAACTCTGCACACCTCCAGAGAGGGACAGATTTCGCCAGTAGGTGCCAGTGCAATTATGGGTAACGTGTCTCTTGGGATGCCTGGGAGGGAAGTGTTCATAAAGTTTGAGAGGAATGACTCAGAACTACATAAATCATCCAGGGACAGGTTCTTCAGCAAAAATACAGTGTGTGAATGCTTAAAGTAGTGATACAAAACTCTTCTGATTGACCCATGGCTGCTGGAGGCTTTTCAGGCTGTACTTTTCAGGCCTCCTGGCACCTTTATTGGCTTTTTTCCCCTTGCAAATTGCAGATGTATATCTGAGTAGAGGTGCATACCTCAAAGCTCCTTAATAGCAAAGTAAACCCAGTTGAAAACAGGCTTTTCACAGTCCTGTTAGAAGTAGCTCACAAATCTAGGATCTCAGTGACCACAGGCTGAAAACTCTCCCAATGACTCATGAGCAGTGTATTGCACTCAAAACCCATGGAATTTCTGTTCGTGATCTCAGGAAATTAAGTTAAAGCTGAAAACAACAGAAAATGCAAATCATAGTATTGCTCAAGGAGTGTTATGTCTTCGTCACTGTTGTTGTTGGCCTGTGGATGGTAGAAAATGTGATTGCTGCTCTGTAAGCTTTCAGATTGAGAAACTCATTAACAGTGTAACTTTGCCTGTCAGTGCGCCTTGATCCAAATTTCGAGGAGGACTGTAGCACTGAGCTTTAGCATGGTCACAGCTAAATTCATAAAAAGTTTGGTCCTCACAACATAAAGTGAGAAAGCTGTGTCAGCTGAAGATGGCTCAAGGCATCTTAGCAATGGAAGCAAGGCAGATAAAAAGTCAAGCCAGGCTTCTGCTAATAATGGTAGGGTGAGTAACAAACAGAGGAGCAGAGGCAGAACCGTTAAGGACTCAAGACTTACTAGTGGGAATAAGAGCAGAGCCATCAAATGCCGTAGGCTCCACATGTGGATGCCATTCCAGAATCTTAGTCCCTTCTCCAGCAACATTTACCAGAGACAGTGATCAGCTGGCCTTTCTAGCACTCTGCTATAGGCAGTCTGCTGCCTCTAACAGTCACGCCCTTTTTTGCCCTAACCAGTGGCTCTTTTTGGTGGCCAGGGTCTTTTCTGGCAACTGCAAATTACTACGGCACAGGCGGGGTCAACTCTCTAGCAGAAGAGGAGCAGAGTTAAGTGATGCCTTCAGGATCTATCAGAGATCCTGAAGGTGCTAAACTTCTCTTAGGCAAATGGTATCATGGTGACAGAGGAAAAAGAAGAGATGCAAATTCAGGCTAATGTAAAGAAAGAAATCTATGATTGCTGTCAGTGTAGGTGGATATCAAAGGGCTGCAACATCCAGTATTTTTTCAGCTCTTTCCTCAGAGGACGTATTTATAAACTTTATTTTATTTGATTTGAATCTGATGATCTTGTTTTGCAAGCTTGCAGGTAGTTTACGATGTTATAAAAATGTGAGAAGGGACACATTATACTGAAGAGAAGAAAACAAACACTTGGTACCCTGCATTTTATGTAGATTATTTTTCCCTTTAGATAACTTTAAATCAAAGAAAGCATCTTTTAAACCAGGGATTTTATATTTTTTTTAAATAAACAAACTTAAAATTTTGTCAACTGAGAGAAAGAGGTCCTTCCAGAAGGAATTCACCTTGGTCTATTTCAAGTGTCTGGGATAGATGATAGTAATTTTCCTCTGAAACTGGCTGCTTTGCACCACCAGTTACAAAAATACCCAGGGATGACTAACTTTTTCATGTGCAAAACTAGAAAAGAATGCTATGTTTTGTGCATTCCAGAGTGAAGTCATATTAATAGAATTATAGGATGCTAATCTACAACCAAGAAATAACAACACCCCACCTTTTGGCTGAAGAGATTGATAGTTGAGAAGAATAGTCAAGTATGACCAGTGGGTTTTGGTGCTTTGATTTGGCGTGCCAGCAAGTGTTGGTGTAAATGAACCTGCTTTTCAGAGAGTGTTCTTCCTTCTAAAAAACAGGTGGTATGATGATATCCCAGACTTGGCTCCTCAAAACTGTAGTCCATTGGTAGTACAAGTTGATTGGGAAAGTTTGGTCTCACACTGTGCAGTGTCCAGAAGTCTTCACAGCTGCATTGCCCAAAGCAAACAGATGGTTTTACCTGCAAGGTTTTGTCACATGTAAAATTCATGCTGTGAATTGAGAAAGAGTGTGTTTAGGGTTTACTGTTTTGAGTGCTGCCTAGCGTGGGTATTGGAGCAATAGGAGCTTGAAACAAACACACTGGAAAAGTCGTTCTTATCCAAATGGCTTGAGGAATGCCTCTCTTCTTAGAGTGCAGAAGTAGTTAACTGGAAGATCAAAGCCATGGCGGCAGCAGGAAACATGAAAACCCAGTGGTGTGAGGCACCATAAAAGGGTTAAAAACAATGTTGTAAATCATGTGTGTTGGTTAAAATGCTGTGAAAACGCAGACAGAACTCGGAGGTATAATAAATAATGTTTGAATACCTGAGAGCCTTGTGGCCTCTCTGTCATTAATCAGAAACCACAGACTGAGGGATTGGCTGGCAAAACATTAATCATTAAGCAATTAATTCCAGCCATGAAAACAAAACTTTGTGGTTTCCTGAGTAGGTGAGATTGAAGAAGGCACGGCATGGTTTTGCTTTTTTACCACAAAATAAAGAAGTACTGAGGAGGTCATACATTCATCATTCAGATGGAATAGAAAATCTCCTTTATTATCCAGTTCTTCCCTTTTTTGTTTATGTGGAGCAGGAAGAGGGAAAATCACTATGGATTTTCCTAGGAAGCAGTAATGAGCCTCTTGAGTTTAAACTTTTCTAGATGCGTGATTAACAAAAACGGGCTTTATTTCTTCCTCCAGTTCTCTGTAAAAGCATGCTAAAAATACCTTTTTTTTTTTCCTTCTCAGCAGCATCTCCAGCCCCAAGAGTTTTCTTGCGAAACCCAGGACATCTGTATTTTTTGTCTTACAATATCTAATAATTTACTGATTACCTTAGGATCTTAGCTTTCTTTTCTTTCAGTATTTATAGCTATGGAGAAACCTATGCAAATGTCAAAAGCTGAATAATTCGTACAGAAGGAAAGCAGAGGCAAAAATGTATACATACTGATACTGATTTTCTGCATGTCATTTAATTTTTAAGATACTTTAATTGGTTCAAGGGACCTAGATTTTTTTTTAATATATACATATATTTGACGTTGGAAATGCTGCTAGAACTACCACTTGTGTTCTTAAATATGAAATGTACACATAAAGAAGAATCCTAATGTTTTCCTTACCATTACTGAGTGGAAACCCATCCCCTTGAGGGCTTTGAGCACAACTTTACAACCAACTTCAAGAGACCACCTTTCTGTAAAGTACTGTAGGATGGATGGTGAGGTGTGATATAATTAGAAGCTGCCTAAATAGTGACCAGGCTTTAGATAATTTGCCAAGTGCCATGTGAGAAGTTTGTGACAGAAACCAGCTGTGGTTCTTTGGCTGCTACCTAATGCCTGGCCATCTGCCTTGCCAAGCTGACGGCATAATTACTGGGGGAGCAACTGCGGGAGCTGTCACCTCAGAGCAGCCTGGTCAGTGACTGCAGTAGGCAACAGATCTAGTTGCTGGTTTCTGAAGGATTATTCACAAGCTTGAGACACCATTTATTTTAAATACAGTAGTTTTCCCACCATATTAAATGCTACCTTCTCCTTGCCGGAAATGCATGGAAATAACTGGCCACAAGAGAAGCAAGGAAAACTTGCAGTAAAATAGATGTCACAATTCTTGCAGTTTATCCTTTCAACTATAAAGACATGTCATCAAACCAAGGGTTTTACTGGAGTGGGTATGCTGCTTGTACTTGGTGTGGCAGTAAGATACCTCAGCCACAGCGGTTTCCTTTCATCTGACAGATCTTAAGAGTTCATGCAGACAATCCATAACATTTATCTCCTCCTCTGCTCAGAGGCAGTGTATGGCAAAGTATGGTGCAATAAGAATATGTTAATTAGTTAAAAGACTTCTGTCCTATTTAGAGATACAGTTCCTATCATGGGTGTAACAAAAAAGCCAAAAGTTCAAATAAATATTTTCAGAGTGAGTTTTGAGAACATGTTTAGCTGGGCAGAAGACAATATATACTAAGAAATGACATGTTTTGTCCTTGTCCAGGTCAGTCTTGTTACAGGGAGCCAACTGCAACAGTCCCTAGCTAAGGAAAATGCTTCATGAGAATAGAATCTTGCTGGTGCAGGTGGCCTGAATTCATGCATTGCTGCTGAGATTCTAACTGTGATTATTCTTTATTTCCTCCTTTTTCCCTTGATTTAGTCTCGTTTGAGGAGACAGGATGTCGGCCTGAAAAGCCACCTGGATCAGCTAGACCAGCGAATAAGTGAGCTGAAATTGGACGTCAGTAAGACTTCCAGTGAATACTTGGATAGTGACAGCCGGCCAAGCTCAGGTAATGTGCACTTGGCTGTTTATTCCCAGGGATATGGTGCTAGGAGAACGGAAGAGTGTCAACTGCTAAGCAAAACTCTCTGTATTGTTTGGTCAGAAACAGTGCCCCGTGGCGGAGGTGGATAATAGTCATCTGGCACAGAGTGGGCTCACAGAGCTGCTAGGAATTCTCCTGCAAAGTTGATTAAGTTGGAAAGTGCTCACTCACTCAAGCAGTATTCTTTCTAGATTTTTAATTTTTTTTTAAATGAACCTTGTAGCCACACATGGAAGGAGACGGAGACAGATTTACTTATTAATTACCTTGTGTAATTAATAGGGCCATTGGCAAAATGGCTAGAGTACTTAAAAGAAGTGAAGGAGACCAATATCAATATCAACGCTCTGCTTGAGTCCAGGAAGGGTTCTGAACTTCATCAGGGCTTTGAAAATCACTATTGCAGTGCTCCAGTCAAATGAATTTATGTAGAGGCAAAACAGCACTATTAAAAGGCACTGACGAAAAACTACCCCAACAGAGTAAAGCTCTCACGGACAAAAGAAACTGGCTATCAGGTTTCTGGTCTGATTCATAGAGAGAGCTGTACTGCAGACTTTTATAGCTAGCATGTCTGTTAAAACCGGTTTCTGTTATCTAGTCAGAGACAATGAAAGTGGTTCTTTTAAAAAGAATTTTTGCAAAGCCTCGAGTCTTCAGTGAGACAAGGAAATATTTTTAAAATTTCCTAGATGCAACATATGGATTTGGTGTACCATGCAGCCTGGTACTTAGAATGCATATAAAAAGTGCAAGTTTCTTCTATGTGTTTAAGTTCAGGAGTTGTGTTCTTAAGCACATGCACGTAATCGAAAAGAAAATATTCCTTCTCTGTTGTAGAGAGGAATAATAAAATTTCCTACCTTGAATTTATACAAAGCCTTTTTCAATGCTTCCACAACTAATTGGAAATTATCTCAAGACCTGGAGAGAGAAGATAGTCTCCATTCTCTGCCCTTAGACATTCCAGGTGTTATAGACTTGGCAGCTCTGATCACAGGCTAGTTTTACTCTGCTAGCCATCCAATCCATGCTTGTATGCACCTAGCACAAGTTACAACAGTGTCAGAGGTCCCTGTCCTACACCAGTTGCATCATAGTCCCCAGAGACATTCTCCAATGAAGACCTGGGCATGATGGTGCTGCACTTCATCCCATCCCACCCTCAGAACTGAGCAGGAATGTGCGTGCCAAGCTGGCTCAGGGCCTAAGTAAATATGCAGAAGCCTAATAAAGGCTGGTTGAATTAGAGTATACCTCTGCTAATGTTATCTAAATAAATGATCATAAATATAGGCTTGTGGCATGTAGCAAATGAAGATTTATTTTATTCTCTGCACTTTTCTTCTACAAGCATGTTTAGTTGCTGTAAATATGAAATATCCCATTTATTTTAACTCTGCAGGATTCTATGACCTGAGTGATGGTGGTTCTTGCTCACTCTCCAATTCTTGCACCTCTGTGTACAGCGAGTCCATCTCCTCCTCCCACACCAGCCTCTTGCCCAGCTCTCAATACCCTAAAGCGAGGCTCAGTGTGTTTGATTACCGACCCAAGTCTGCAGATGAAACCACTGTGCACACCACCAGCTTCCAACAGCAGGGAACCTATGTCAGCGATGGATGTCGGATTGCAGCTAGCAGAGATGTTTCTGGGACTCCTGCCAGATCCAGACCAAGGCCAGTTTCCACAGGTAATTGATGGCAAAACTGGATACTTCATTCAAGAGAAGGGCAGATTCCTGGTTGTTACCTTTAGGACCTTGTTTAGCCATGTTTAATCAATATATAGTACTCATTTTCAATACAGAAGGTGAGAATGGATCAAAACCACAGAGCCAAACTGTTCACTGTCCAACTTTCCCTTGATACTGAGCAAGGGTGTGGGAGAGAGACTGCAGACCTCCTTCAGCCCTTCTTCCTGGCTACAACCTCTTACTTCCTTCACAGTGAAAAACAAAAGTAGTGGGGTAGTAGTGCCTATAGTCTTGAAGAAACAATTCTTACAAAGTTGACCACTTTGCAGGAAGTGAAGCAAGATTTTACTTCAGGAAATAAACATTTGGAGAGGGGAAGACATTTCTCTTTTCCTTTCCTTAGAGGAAACTGCAAATACAGACCAACTGCCTTTTCCTTCAGTGGCAAGCAGAAAGGTTGCTGAGACACTGCAAGCACAGCATTTGACTCCTTCCTTGTTTGTTTGCACAAGAGCACACCATTGCACACCGCCAACAATTTCCTAAAGAATTTTCATTATGAAATTCAGTGTTTAGAGAAATCATCATCCTAACCTTTGCTATGGCAGGTCTGTGCATAGGTAGGACCACTCCAAAATTTTGGAGTCTTTTAAAAGCTTCCGTCACAGGACATAGATAGTCATCACGTGACTATTCACGTAGTTTGTGAGTGGTGTGGTTGAGTGTGATGGTTGGGTTTCAGGATAGCATGAAGCAGCCAGAAAACTGGTTAGCTGAGGATTTATTGGCACTGAAGTCTGCATTGTAGGACAGAGAAATCCAAGCTAACTGGTTCCATTATTCTTGGTCCCAGAGGTAACACAGCACCATAGTGCTCTATTGAATGACATGTCTGGATGGAACAACCTTTCTTCACGCAAGAACACAGCCTCTCCTCTCTGTGCACAGGAGATGCTTCTGGGAGGAGGGTGCTACAGTCAAGAGTAAATTACAGCAACCTTGACACTACTCAAAAATTGAAGAGATCTGAATTGCTGTCTATGAATGTCATCTTCAGGGACTACACTTCCCTCTTGCCTGAGTAGTTAGCCTCAGATTTTTTTCTGCTGTGAAAATAAAGATTCTTCAGTTCATTCTTCTATGGCTTCTCTGCTAAGAAATAAAAATAATCCCTTGTTTTTGTCTAGTTGTGGTCCTGCTGGTCTGTGACATTTTAGAACATTTTTATATATGCACAGATTTACTTTCATCCAAGTACTAAAGTTTAAGTTTCCTGCAAAGGTAAGAGTTTTATTATTGGCATTAAAAGGCATTTTAAACTCTGTTATGCTTAGGTGATAAAAGCTTTAAAGTAATTCAGTGACCTTGGAAGGCTGAAATTACTTTCCTTATCCATGCTACCGATTTTAGTAAAAGCTATCACATCTCTCTGAAATAGCACTTCTAGCATGAACCAGGTTGAATGTAATTGTCTGTGATTTAATTAGGTTGTTTATTTTCATCCACCATATAGGTGACTTGGAAAGACTCATTCCAGCGGACGCTAGATTTCAGAAAGAAATGGATCCCAAGTCCATGTTGCCTCTGTGCCCTAATGGAGACATGCGCTTGCTCAGCGTGGACCCCAAATTCCAGAACGACTTAGTCTCCAAGAATGGCATTGATGTGTATCCTTACCCAAGCCCCCTCCATGCAGTGGCTTTACAAAGTCCCCTTTTCTCCCTGGTGGGAACATCCCCAGAATCAGACTTCCAAGCCCCTCCCAGCAAATCTATGCCTAGTATGACAGGTCCCAGTTTGATTAAGACTAGGCCAACCACTGAGGCCAAGCCAGGGGGTTACATCAATAAATTACTGCAGCTGACGAGATGCAAGGGGAGCAGTCGGGCTGAGGCCAGTGAGTGGGTTTCACCAAAGAGCCAGCCAGCTGCAATGCACCAGAGACTCATTATAACCCCCAGCACCGGTGGAGTGAAAATTAACAGCAGCAGTAGCCAGCTGGAAAAACAGACGAGTTCTCTGGAAAGTAACAAAGCTGAAGGGAAGCTGTCAAGAGAGATGCCAGAGGGGGAATGTGCCAAGCAGCAGGAGATCATGGGCTGTATGAATGAAGAGCAGTCATCCACTCGGCCTGACACAGAGCCATCAGCTGTGAATAGTTGTTATCCTGCCAAGTCAGCAGCAAGGGGCTCTCCCCTGGCAGATGCAACAGAGAGCAGCGTGGAACGCAGTTTGTCCTACTCACAGCTGTGTCAGGAGGACTCCAGCCCAGACACATGGAATGCTAAAGCTGTCCCACCCAAAAAACTGCCCATCAAAAGGTGTGGCAATGCCAAATTGGCTTACGCTGGGGGTCATGAACGAGTGGCACGAGCTGAGTTTGTTCATGCTCAGTTTGTCCCTGCAGAATCCCACCAAGTCCGGGTAAAGTTTGCCAGCTCCAAAACAAAGGCAGTGAAGATAAAGAGGAGGAACAGCGAAAAAGTACTTCGGCCAGGGAAGCAAGCCTTCTGCATAGAGAAGGTGAGAGGGTCTCATGGGGCCACCAAGCTGCCTGCTGAGTGGAATCAGCTCCAAAAACCACAAGGGATGAAGAGCCTTGTGCGGAGACCTTCGTATTCTGGTGACATGGCTGGCAGATCCTGCTCGGAGTCTAGTCTGTTCCCGGTGCAGGTCAGGCTCCCCACTGTGCCATGCAGGCCAGAGCTCTACAGAGCCTCTGCCAATGCACTGTATTCCCTCGAAGCAGCTTGCCTAGACACAGCCAACAAGAAGAAGCAGCGCAAGTGGCAGTCCACAGTGGAGATCTCTGCCAAGGCGCACCCAGACAGCCTGTCCCAGAGCTTTGGCCTGGGAGCGCCAAGGCAGTCGGCAAGGAGACCCGGCGTCCTGCGCACGGTCAGCATGAGGGCTCGCTCCAAGGGTCAGCACCATGGAGATTATGCCAAAAGTGAGTCAGACCACTCCGAGTACTCTGCAGAGTGCTCCTCCCTCTTTCACTCCACCATTGCAGAGACCAGCGAAGGGGAGGTCAGTGATTTCACAACCAACCGATTTGGGGACAGCGAGTCCAGTGAAAGCGATTTGGATGGCAGCAGTAACAGTAGCAGCCTTGCCCTTGACTATGATGAGGGGGATGAAAGTGAGCTGATTTGGCCTGAAGGTTCAGTCAGACAATCTGTGACTGTCCAGGCCTCTCCCAAGCCTATTCCTCCAGTGCCCAAAATCTGTCGCATCAAAGCTTCAAAGGCACTAAAGAAGAAGATAAGGAGGTTCCAACCTGCATCTCTGAAGGTCATGACCATGGTTTAAGGGAGAGCAAGCATCTGTTTCTTACAGTGAGACCGTCCTGCTGGCTCTCATTTGCAAAACAAGAGGACTCATGTGCAGAGAAAAGGACATTCTTAAAGGAGCTGTGAATAATCTCTGAGTCTACACAAGGGATTTTGTTTGTTAATGCCTGGACATAAATGTCACTGTATCTAATTCCCTATTTTGCCATTTATTCTGTAAATAAATCTCTGTGTATATTATGTGATGACTTTTTTAATTATCCAGAAGGGTCACCATGATGAAAATGAAAACAACCTCTGCCATAAGATTTTACAGGCAGGCCCTTGGTGTTTTTTTAACCATATGCACCCACAGAATCAGTCCAGACAAAAGACTTGCTAAGAAGAAGGCGTACTTCCCGCTTGTGAGGAATTCTTTGCAGTCTGAAGTCTATATTAACCATCTAGCTGTTATTGTGGTCATATGGAAAAGCTCTGTGTTCTACATAGTTTTACTTTCTTTCAGATCAACCATCCCATACCTTCTCCCAAGTGCCGGGAGGATGAGTCTGTTCTCCATAAAAACATAGTGTGTTTAATCAAGAAGGCAAGTGTATTTGTGAACGAGAGCAAGACTTCAGTTTACTTCCTTTTTTCAAAACAGTATAGGGTTGCTTTTTTCAGCGCCCCTCTTTACGATGTTCCATGTTATTGTTCATTTGTTGAATGGATGAAAGAACATGAGGGCAACGTGCCACAGTGTGTGATTAGCTGGGACTGAGAATATAGCTTTGCCCCTGAAATTGCAAACTCAATAAATACTATTTAATGGACTTCTGAAAATTATGCTTGTCTGACTTTGATGTCTAAAGAAAATTATTTTGGTCTCTGATGGTGAAACAGACCTGCGTTTTTATGATCGCTGTGCAGAGGGGTTCTTTTATATTTTCAGACGATCACTGTAGCTCAGTCAGAACCAGGGTCTCCTCACCTTCTACCTCAGGAAAGCTGTTCACCACCTCCTTCTAAATGAAAGAATTTGAAAATGGTATTTTTATTGAGCACAGGTAGTGTTTAACTGACTCACTTAAACTGATGCAATTTTGTCACAAGACAGTTTAAAACATGTATTTATGTATACGTAATGTGTTTTGAATGCATTTGAGGGCACTGATGTGAAGCTTTGTATCAGTGCCTAAATTGAAGAAGTCAATTTTTTGTGTTCAGACAAGCAGTCCTAATTCTTTCCTCTGAGCACAGCAACCTGGAAGCTGAGCTGAAGTTCACCCTGAATTTACAAAAGAGCAGGTATTATCCCCGTACCCTATTTCAGTGCTCAGTCTGAGTACATTCCTGGCCTAGGAGATGTAGGCATTACCTCATTCAGCTGCCTGTACTGGGTCTGAAACAAAAGGCAAGTGCTTTGCAAAAACTTGGTAAAAGAGTGCTTGTTTACTCCAAGGATTCAGTAGAAACCAGAAATATTGAAAGACTAAACTTTTACACAATGCCTTCTATTCTTTGGAAGCTATGTTACGTTTTTAAACCACTCTGTTTTCAGATAATATTTGGAAAATGAGGAGAAAAGTAAAAGGTATGTAAAATCATTTAATGCGAGTATTCTAACTAGCACATATCATCATCCTTACTGTAACTAGGAAAATATTATATTTTAGTCAGTGGAATATGCTTAAACATTTTTTCATTGTTCCAAGAGTACTGGACATAATCACTCCAGTAGGATTAATGGGAGAATTTCACAGGTCTGGTGGTGGTTTCTTGTTCAGCATGTCTAGAAACAGAACAAACAAAATAGTGATTTATGCTTTGTTGACTTTCTACACCATGAAAGGATTCTTTTTTCCATTTACACAAAAGGTTTCATTTGGGGGAGTGTGTCAGAAGTTACATATGATCCTTTAATCCAGGGATTTTCTGTGTTGGGGTGGGGTTTACTGGTTACATAGGAATTTTGAGGGTGTTTTTTTCATGAAGGAGGAAATTGTTCTTAAGTAGAAAACTGCTCTGGGTAGGGAGTGTTCTGAAACCTGGTAAAAACTGCCACCCAGTAGCT
Organism: Oreocharis arfaki; assembly: GCA_013398015.1. NCBI lineage: Eukaryota > Metazoa > Chordata > Aves > Passeriformes > Paramythiidae > Oreocharis > Oreocharis arfaki. The sequence goes on along the minus strand of VZRR01011209.1, from coordinate 752,339 downwards.
CCCTGCCTTTTTATCAGAGTAAGCTCAAACAATAAGTTTGTGGTCCCACAACTCAGTAAATCCCGCTTCAGGGCTGTTAATACTCCGTCAGAAATGTTGCCAGGCACATGATGAAAGTCCTGATCCAGAATGAACTCAGGCTGCCAATTCAAATGAAGAAAAATGATGACTTAATTTTGTACTGACAGGTTTTATGCCAGATGAGGTATAACTGCCTCTACGACACACGCTTTCTGCCAGGTCAGATACCGTCTCTCCTCCCAGAGCCAGCATAAACCCAACCTAAAAGCATAAAGCTGGCCCAAACATCATCCTCTGCCTTGGCTAATTTGACAGAAATACAATTTTGTGCCCACACTTAATCCAGGGGAAACCTGTGGTGCTGGAGAACCCCAGCAATGCAGAGAACTCGCTGTTAGGTGTTGAGGCATTGCTATGTGCAGTGATGCTACTGAGCTGTGACTTTTGCCAAGGGCAGAACCAGGTGGTGCTTCCCCTCTGTACTCCAGGACATGGGATGTTCTCCCTAACACTGCCCTTTGGAAACACTGCTTTCGTCTGCTGGAGCAGAACTGCATTGGGACCAGAGCTCTGGAGGGAACAAGTAGGACAATGCAAAACAGGGCAGGAGACTTGGGTGGCCAATAGTTCAGGTATACTGACACTAAAAATATAGTTCTGTGTACTATAGTGTGTTTTGCTGGCAAGTACACTGAGAATTTTGATAACCACTGGGTACAAGTGTGATGCCTCTGTTCATCAGAGACTGCGCTAGCTCTGCTGACAGGACCCCAGAATACCTACCACCTAAGCAAACGGAGCTGAAACATACTTAAAATCAACAAATGTCAATAAATACTCTGATGCCCTATTCTTTGTATATATACACATGTACTAAACACCATAAAACTATCATAAAGATATCTTTCAGCCTCATCATGAGATAAGGGATGCCCAACCATGGGATCATGACGATACAAAATAGTATTCACTGTTTGTTTTCCTTTTCAGAAGAAATCTACAAAACCTTTTTACCTCATAGCCTCTTGTACTATAAAGGCCCAAGAGAATGCAAAAAATGTCAATTGGTGATACAATTAGAAGTCTAGCACCAAACCTGATAAAGTCTGGGAGTGAGAAGTTTAGCACTTTTACTGTGACTCGATTAGCAAGTGTATGGATCCAGTGGCTGCTTCAGAGAAGCTTTATGCAGTGTCTGTTGCAGGAGCTAACATCTGTCATCATCACTCCAAGCTCTAGTGAAACAAAACCATCTACTGCTGAAATCCATGTGCTAGATCAGCAGTTTCCTTCTGTCCTAGGCAGACATTTACACTTCAATGTAGGAGCAAATTACTCCTAAACCACAAAGGAAAGAAAGAAAACTAAAAAAGGTAATAGAAAGGGAGTTAAGGAAACTTTAGGAGCAATTTGCAGAATAGATCATAATTATGATTTAAAAGTCTTTGTTAATCCTTTTATTGCTCAAACAATTTTGGAACTGGATAATTACCAGTTTTCTTGGCCTTGACACAATCTTAGATTTTCAAGTCCACATACATTACCCAAACCATGGGATAGAGTCAGAGAACCGATGTTTTGTCAGAGACACCATCCTTCAGACCTTTGTTTGAAGTGACTTCTAGTCAGGCAGGACACTGGACAAAAGAAAGGCAGTGGTAAGTCTCAAAATCAGTTGTGGGTAATTCTCATGCTGATGAAGTTGAGCCCAGTGGACAGAAGGCTATGCTGACGTCTGTTTTGTGTGTTCTTCCCCATCCTAGTCTGAAGCTCTGAAGGTGAGAGCTGAAGGAGAGAGGTGCTCCAGGAGCTGCTGAAAGGCAGGTGGTAGCAGCAGTTCTTTGCAGAATGAGTTGTTGCCAGCAGGATGAGGCAGGCTGAGCATGGCACCAAAGGGCTCCAGTGGTTCCAGCCCCACCAGCCTTTGCTAGGTTCTTTATGGGGCTCTTAGGGCTGTAACCCAGCCCCACCACTGCTTATGTGGCAGTGCTCCCGTTTGGATGCTGCACTTGAAATATGGGCCACCAGCACCCAAAGCCCACCATAGGCCCATCACTCATGAGCTACAAGATAAGGGAGTGTCCCAGTCCAGAGTCCTTCCAGACTACCAAGTGCAAAACCCCCAGTTAGGCAAAGATTGTTTGGAAGCAGTATGCAGCAAAACAAGGCATCTGTGACTGCTGTCTCTGACAGGGAGCAAGACAACAGCATGCCAGGGAAGGACTATCTTACAGCTGCTATTCTTAAGCAATAGCAGTGGCTTTCATTTTCCAGCCCCTTTCGAGCCCTCCTCAACCTCACCGAGGCTGAAGGATTCACTCCAGCTGTGCTCAGTGGAAAAGAGTAGCCCAGCTTTTAAGTACAGCCCCCCTCTGCCCTCCACACCATAGCAAAGCCTTTGGCTCCTGCAGAGAGCTGTAGTACCTATTGCTCCCTGACCACGAACCCAATCCTCCCCACTGAGCATTCTCCCAAGGAAGTTGCCCTGACATGAGCAGCTGGAATGACCATGGGAAGGGAAGAACATCATTATTCTGGAAAACAAGGAGTCCTATATCTGAAACTTGCCTGTGAGGAATGCAAACATACAATGACACCAATACAGAATCTAGACGGTTTTCCTATATCTTATATGGACGTTAAGGAGACCTGGAATTCCACCATTAGCTGCTACTCTGTAGGGACAGCTGCTGTGATACATCAGTTACAGATGAAGAGTATCAACAGGAAAATGCTCAGCTAAGCATTGGTTTTTGGTATTTATACTTATGTTTGAAGCCATCACAGTATGCCCGCTTATATCACAATGCAGAACATCCACAGAATAACAGTTGAAATGAGCAGAAGTCCAGGCTCCATCAATACTATTAATTACATGTGTTGTCATGATAATAAAGCCTGGAGACTATTGTTAGCTCATACTGATTTTTTTTTTCCAAGAATTCCTGTGTTTTTCCTGTCTCAGTATTTGTATCTAGACGTGGAGGGCATCAAATTCACTCATGACATGATTACTGGGAAGTCACTAGAGCTGCCCCACAGATTCACTTATCCTCCTCATGCTGTTCTCAAGATGTCAGCAAGTGGGATGATTGGCGTGACAGATGGAAAATAAAGAGGACCTCAGACCTCACTTTTATTCTTGATGGTGCTGCAGTCTGCTGAAGTAGCTGTGTTTATGGCTGTCTTGGCTGGGGAGAATGCTGCTGCCATGTGACATCTGTGTTAGTGATGGATCAGGGAGTGGTTAGGGCTTTGCATGTTTAGTCTGGTTTCCAAAACACAAACTGAAAGAGTATCAGCAGTCTGCTCTCCCTGTAAAGCTACAAATCAAGAGGAGAAAGGCCACAGATCAGACTGACCAGGCAGGGTTAATAAGGAAATGTTGAACCCAAACTGTAGTCTTAGAAATCCCAAATGAAGAATCTTAGTTCAAGCAGGCTTGGGCAGCTGGATGTGCTCAAAAGCTCTGTCAAATCACTCTGGATGCCTACTGTTCAGCCTGAGATGGACATGTCAAGCTAGCAAGTTGCTCTGAGGAAATATGCATTACTGCAAACTTTCACTCCTACACTTACATGCAATATTTTCTCTCCATTCCTAGTGTCCTGAAAGTGACTCTAAAAAGCTAAAGGTTCTAACTCATGCAATGTGTTATTATGTTTAAGACTCCACCGAATTCTTCTACAATTTGCAAGATGGAATTATATGGATCCGCTGGCTCTAGACAAGAAGAACTGTGCTTCATCAGGAATCCAGAAATTAAACTTGCACCCTGTAAGACAAGCTGTGGCATCAACAGCAAAGCTTTCCTTCAAGACTGTCCCAACCACTGTAATGCCAGAATACAAATGAAATCTTACATCTTCTAAGATTATTAGCTCATTCACTAGTGAAAGCCAAAAAGTTGAGTTATGAAAAGAGTTTAACCACTGTCTGGGTGTACAGAATTTGGCAGAAAATGACAGTAGTATGTGTTTTTATGCATTTTCTCCTGTTTTCTACTTAATATTCCCTAAAGAATACAATGAAGAGAACCAGAAGATCATTTTCATGCTCTTCATTCAAAGGGTCATCTGACTTGACATACAGAAGGGCAAGAGCAGAGACAGTTGCAGTCAGGATGAAAATTGGTTGTATCTTAAAAATTCAATGCAGAAAGCCACTTTTTAACCTGTTCAATGGCAATAAAGTGGAAGAAGTTAATATCTAGGGCATATCCAAAGTTTCCTATGCTGAGATCATTTGAGTTAAACAAATTCCTTCTCTCAGATGCATTTTATGGCTAGATGAAGGGCTACATGAAGAAAAATTATTCCCAAAGGGAAGATTTTCCTGATTCTATACTAAGTGTGCTCACTAACTGTGTTGCTCAACATTCTTCTGTGCGTAACTACATCAGTATCTGTTGCCTCTCCATTATGTATATTCCACTGTGCATTAGTGGAAGAATGAGGTGCTTATCAACCACACTGTGACCTCTGACTGCTGAGAATTTCGCCTTGGCATATAACTCGCTATTCTTCGTAAGTACTGAGGTTTGTGAAGCTATTGCTTGAAATGGAAATTTGCCATACATCTTCTTAGCATTAGATGTACACACAGATGTTTGGGAAGAGGTAGTTCATGGAATGGGTGGATGTGATTATGTCCACAAATTGAATCAAAGCAGAAACTGTTTTGGACTACTTTTTGTATTGTCACTGACTCTGACTGTATTTTCCAAAGAAACATGGTCACAAAACTGAAGAGGTACTAAGAATGAGTTGTTGGTGATTAAAATTAATACTGTGACCATTCCCTTTTTTTGTTTTAATCACATCTGCTGAAGCTAATGTGTTTGGGGATGGTTCTATTAAATATGACTTTGGAGCAGGCTGAATTTCTTGAAAATAATTTGGTGATTTTTTTGTTAAACCAAGATGTTCAGGAAAGCTTCCTCTCTGCTTAACTTACTTATACCTGAAATCTGAATCATCCGGAATGTACTTTTAACTATCTGTTACAAATTTCTGACTCTTTTACTCCCTCTATCAAAAAAGAGGGCTTATGTTGCACATGCACAAATTACCTCTAATAAAATGGGTATGATTGTATAATGGCTTTTCTAGCTCTTCACGCTACATTTAGATTCTATGATTTTGATTATGTTTCATCCTGGGTCTCCTTTGTTGTCACCGGGGCACTGAAATTGATGTAGTACTGCCATGCCTGCAAACACAGCTTTATAACCAGTATTTATAGTGCACAGCCTGCTTCTAAAAGGTCAAAGAAAGGTAACTATGAATTGTACACCTAATGCCAGCAGGCCTAACTACACTGTACCACAGTATGAACTTATATTACAAATTTTTAGGAGCTCACAAATCAAAAAAGGCTGAAAACCCACATGTTGTGTCCTAGGTGCCCAAGATGAAGAGAACTTCAGAACAAATGTACAAAACCAGAAATAGGAAGAATTGCAGGAGAGCTGAGATGACAGGAAAACAATTTCACAGTCTGATGATAAGTTACTACAAATCGAGGGGAAAAGCTCTCCACAGATGGTGTTAAGTAAGTACAGAGGACTGACACAGGCTGCAAGATAGGCAGGGAGGGTGATAAAAAGGGACACTTAAAGCTCTGTTATTATAGGAGGGTTAATAATTTTCTAGCACTGTGGTTAGTATATAATCACAGCAGCCTCCCACATTAAGTAACAGCGTGTGGTTGTCAGGGAGGTGTGTGTGCCATGGAAACGCTCCGGGGTTAGGAGCCAAGTATCCCAAATTCTTTGCATCATCTGTAGCCGAAGGCACTCTCCCAAGTCCAGCCTGTGGTGTCAGCTGCCTGGGGGTCACTTTCCCTCCGGGCTGCTCCTGCACCCCAACCCCTCCACTCAGCCTTCGTCACTTCCCTGGCTGCTGTGTCCTGTGCCTGCAGCCAAGAACCTTCCTCCAGAGGAATTCCTCTTTTTTTTTTTTTTTTCTCAGAAGAATCATCAGGTTATAACATTTAACCTCAGAGCATGCAGAGAAGTTTTAATGAGAAAATGTTTGGCCATCTCACCACAACCAGCCTGCAGAAATGTACTGTTATGGCTCGTGTTCGTTGGTATGGATGTCTCTGGGTGACGTAATTTGGGGACACTGGATGTTAACTCCCTAGAAAGCAAGGGAAGCTACTGCAGAGAAGCATGCAGCTGGGACTAGAAATCAAAAGCTAAAAGGCAACAAACAGATCCTCCACTGTGCCTTTTTTTGGGTGGAACCAAGCACTTCATGCAAGGCAGCCACCACACACCTTGGGTTGCACATTTGGGGCCGTGTTATGCAGGGGAGAATGATCCCACTTAACACACCATCCCTCGGTGTCCTCACACAGCACATCAGTTCAGCTCCTTGACACAGGTATACATGATCTTCACCTTTCCTAACTGGAGGAATATCAAGCCCTTTGTGATTGGCATAAGCTGAAAGCTCCACAGACAGCCAGGGGAAAAAATAGAAACAAAATACATCTGTTTTATACAAACTGTTCTCTGTACCATTACCTATAGTTACCTACTATAATTCAAGAGCTAATTTCACCCACTCTCCCCTTTCTGTGATGCTTTCCCTGACTTTTCTGAGATGGCCACCACAAGCTCAGAGGTAAGAGAAAGTGGAACCAGGCGGCGGGCCCTCTGGTGTCTGTCTGTTCGTCCCTACATGTGCTAAGAAGCAGAGACATGACCTGCAGTTTCCTTTGTGATGGCAGACTTTGCTGCCTGAGTGGCCTCTCTCTAAATTTGAAGTTGACACTGCCTGATTCTCTGATGCAGAATGCTATTGTTTGCATATTCCAAGACCAACTTGAGCCCAAATTGCACTGAATAAGATCACTTTTTACAAAAAAATTCAATGTGATAATGTGGTTTGCAACAAAGGGCCACTGTTTGTATTTCCATATGGATTCTGAGCACATCAGCTTTCCACACATAAGAAGGCCAAGTCTGTATGCAGACTAAAAAGGCCATACTATAAATAAATAAATTCTTTTAAAAGTATTTACTGTGTGTACTGTAGGTATTACAGACTTACGAAAGACTAAAGGGAAGGCAGCTAGGACAATTACTGTCTTCACTAGACGTATATTGTTAAGAGAAACCCACAGCAGGGATACAACAAATAAGGTGTCTATTGTAATGTATAATACAGTCATTGTATGTTTGGCCTGAGGAGCTGCACAATGCCACGTCAGTTTTAATTGCTCTCACTTACTCAAAGCCCATAGGGAAAGCATCTTTTTCCTGTAAAGCTAAAGGTCTGTCTTTGAGATACAAAGTCTCCTATCTATGATTTATTTGGCTTCCTTCAATAAAAAGCTGTGGATAATGATTGCGGTTTCCTTTGAATATTCATCTGAGAAGTTAGAAAACTGTGTTTAAAAAAGCAAACAGATCATTAAATCTTCCCAGAAACAAACCTGATTTTTAAAGAGACTCAGAGCCAAAATTATCTCTGCATTTTACATCCGCCTCTAGCATTTCAGTAAGCATCTGTGAATTCAAGCCAGATCAAACCAAATCTCTAGAAGACTATACTGCTTTTTTTCTAGGAAGAAGACCATAAAGTGAAGCTGTATGTTGCCTGGAATTTGCCTTCAATGGAAATTATTCCTTTTTTCTCTGAAAGTAACACTTTCCACGTTGTTATTCAGAAAAAAAAAAATCTTTATTGTCTCATCTGTAGTCTGTGGCTTGTAATGTGCAGGAGGTCAGACTAAATCCTTCTATAAACCTTTTGAGTGCTAGTGCATGATTTTTTTTTTTTTTAAATTCTGTTTCCTATAAAGTATTTCTGTTTTAAGGGAAGAGTGATGCTTAGATCACAAAGCAGTTTTAAAATTTCCCAGCAAGCTAGGGGAAAAAGTCTCTTCTAATGCCTTACAGGCAAATAGCAATGGATTTAGGAAGGAATTTGTTACATCTGTTTGAAGGCATCTAAAGTTTAGGAATCCGGGCTAAACCAGTCTCCTAGGCACCTCGTATTGCCCACAGAGAGTGAATAGCACCGACGCCAGCAAGGAAATTACCTCATTCCAAACAAGGTCTCCCAGATAGGTGGGCTGAATCGTTTTCGGGAAGGACTGACTGTGACAAGCCAAAATGACTCAGTTCAGCAATACCTGACTCTTGAATAAGTAACATCAGATTAGACAAATGTGATTTCTGAGGGTGTGGGTAGCTTCTCTTGATTGTACACTGAACTATCTAAGGAATTGTTAGAAGAAATGGAAGAGCATTGATATATTTTGGGGGGATTTTTATAAAGAAGATACTTTAGAGAGTGCTGGCAATGCTGGTAATAAGTTTCAGGGTAGGCATGGCACATAAATGTATAGATGATACAAGTAAGGGCAAGCCATAGCACATGCACAGTATGATGCTGTGACGTTGTTGTAAATTATGTCCAAACCCTAGATTAATCTAAGAATAGGGAAATAAAACAGGAATCTATCAATCAAAAATTGTTATATTAAAAAATCCCTTGGACCTGTGCTTTTCTTTCTTCTTCTACTTTTGCAGAGATGAGGAATTATTTTTTTATTCCAGAAGACACTACAGCTTGAACAGGCATGCAAAAACTCAGTAATATCTAATAATGTCAGGAAAGTTGCAGCATCTACCTTTTTAGACTTTAGCATGTAGTGCTGTGTCCCTCTTTCTTTGGGCCTTTAGTTACTGTTGTGCTCAATAATCTGTTTAAGAATCAGATAGGCCAGATTACCATTCTTTATGTAGTCACTTCAATAAAATCAAAGGGAATTTGCACATAATTGGTTTTCACAGGCTTTTAAAAGCTCAGCTGATTTTTAAAATGGATATTTCTCACATGACTTTACACTGTTCCAAAAGATAAGGAATGAAAAACTACATTCTTTCCATAGGGAAAAGAAGAAGAAGAAGAAGAAAAAAAAAGATAAAACAGACTTTCTCCATGAATTACAGTTAAATACCAAACATTCTTTAATTGAGGGTGAAAGCAGCAAAAATTAAAAAAGAATCTCAGAATTTGTTGATGTCCAAAATCCAAGGCATGACCAATGCTCCACTCTCCACTCACATAAGACTGTTCAGTGGAAAGAGAGAGTATGTTTTTGGTAGCCTGCATGTCTACTAGTCCCAGATACAATCTATCAACAGGAAAAGTACCTATTTTACAGGGACCTCCCCACAAGCATGACAATTCTAATTCCTTCACATAACTGATCTGTTTCCATACTGTTAGGAGTAGTCTGAATTCCCATCAAGCCTCTGTAGATTTACCCAAACACAGTTTCATGCAATGAGCTCAGATCTCCTATCACAAACATCCACGAGAAAAGTGGACTCTAAGCATGAAGTACTGCATCTCTCCTTTCATTTGCTGACACTAAATGCGTAAGTAACTAAATTTACAATAAAGTTTACTCTGGCATGCACTCGTACTCAGTTTTTGAAGCCCTGTGATGTAATTTAGAGTAAAAACAAAAAAGCAAACTTTGGAGAAAAGAAGTTTAAAGGGGAAAAGCTCATGAGCCCAGAGACAGGGATTTTACCAGCAGGATACTCCGTTGGGTGGGCTGAATAAAGGTAACAGGCATTCTTTTTCCATAAGTAAGAGGTGCACTTTTGTAACTTGTAAGGGAAATTGCTGAATAGTTTTGAGCGTTGCACTGCTGTGTTTGTTTCAGCTCTGGAATGTAATTCGGATATTGTTCGAGAGTTTAAAAAAAAATAACAACAAACTTCAGAGCAAGTTCCTGCAGCTCCATGAGCTCCTAGTGTACATATGAATGGGAAGGGACAATTTTCCTGCATGCCAGAGGAGAAGGGCAGCTTTTGATGGCAGGTCATTCAGCTATAGGGTGCCACAGGAATTAACTGTATCTTATGCAAGAGATAGCTTCCTCTGGTCTAAACTGAAAGCTCCCACCCAGGGGGTCTGGCAGGAATCTCAGTAGCATTTCTATTTTGTTCAGCAGTATTTGGTTGACCAGCTCAAATGCACCTGTTTTCATAGAAACTGCTCTCTTTGTTCAGTGTACATTCCAGCACAGTGTTAAAAACCACCAAACATGGTCAAAAGGTCACTGCTTGTGTCTCAACACTGCTTGTGTTCCACTCTACAGACTCATTCAAAACTGCCATTTCTCTCCAGTGTGCTGCAGAGCACCTAGATCATAGTAAGGAAGCTGCACATGCTCTCATGGGAATACTGGGGAGGAGCAGTTTTCCAATCAACTTTGCCATTGCACCAGATGCAGAGTGCCTGGAATAACCAAACCTCAGCCCAGCCAGTAATTTATTGTCACATTATGATTGTTCCTCAGATGGCTTTTTTGGCTATCTGTTGACAAAGCCCCTGCTCTTCTCCAGAAATTTCTCAGTTGGTGTGATTTCATGCTGAGGGTCTGACATTTACTTCCCCCTTACCTGTGTCTGGACAAACCTACCTTTGGTTTAATTACAAGCTGTTGGATATCTCCAGCCGCTATCACAGTGTTCCATGAGGCACTGGTAGACCCTGTGTGGCTTTAATTGCATAGTCAGCAGGTGTGGGAGCAAGTCTCTCCTGTAACCAGTCAGGGTTTGGATGTGTTTTATCCCTCACTTCCTCTTCCCATGCTCCACAGCTACAAATAATTCTGCAAGGCAATAGTCTTCACACCCAGCTCAGTGTTCAATGAGACAGCAGAGTTTGGAAAGGCTGAAGTGAAGTTAAAAGCAAAAGACCTAATAAAACAAATGACAGTAGCCAAACTGCTGTGCACAGAGACCCTGTATTTTCAGAGCTGCTTTGATAGCTCTGCCCTACCCAGAATTTCTCGTGTGCTCCGAATGAGCCAGCTCCTGCTCTAAAAGATCTGTAGATCTCAGCCTCCCTCAGATGCTTGCTAAATTTTTGGCATGTTCTACTTTTCTCACACATTTCCCTGGCATCTGCCCAAGCTCTCCTGTGACGTGGTTGGTGCTGTGGGGCAGAGACCCCCTTTTCCTCTTTGCCTGCGTCTACCTCTGTTCGCATGGTTTCACTTGTGGCTGGCACGTTCCTGCCATCACAGTCAGCATCCATGTAATAAAAATATTAGCAACAACAGGGATTTGATGAACGGTGAAAAGGAGTTGTTATTGGAGAAAATAAGCGAACATAACAAGCTTTGATCTGTCTTGCTGCTTCAGTATAATTTGCCCTTTGCCAGCATAACAATTCTGTATTTCATACTCACACTCCTGCACTGAACATTTGGTGTGAGATTTATATCGAAAAGGAAAAGGATCCAGCCTGTTTGTAATAAGCTACTGAGAAGCTTCAGGTACTCCATTAATCGTTGAACCTTTGTTCCATGTCCCCAGTGTCCTGATGACTAATGCCTCACCTATGGTATCTTCACTTGCTCTCACCCTCCCGCTACAGTGAAGTAGAGGACTGAAATATTCAATAGTACAGCAGTGACAAACTGAGGGATAGAAAATCCCTTAAAATAAGTCTAAATCTCCAAGTGAGCACAGTCTACCTATGCACTGTTGCCAAGACCTGCTGTGTCAACACTAGACAGCCCCACCCAAGCTGGGAAAGAAGGGTTCTGGGCTTTTAATGAGTGTCATGGCCATTTCTTCGCGGGAAAGCCCAACGCTTTCCCTGCTTTGTATCGAGCTCATTGTTTGTCTGCGTGGCTCGGAGTCTTTTCCAGTGCATAATGGTATCCCTAAGTGGATGCCTGGTTGTTGTTCGTAAATTAAGCATCTTTTGTTTTTCCACCGGGAATCTTGGAGTGTTGCACTGATTGTCTGTTATCTGTCAAGGCATCAGTCAGCAACCCAGCAACTCTCTGCTGGAGACTGCCCTGCTTTTACAATTAGCAATAAAAAGCTTTTGTCGCTGCACAATGATGCTTCTGAGGTCTGGTGCAGGGTTTTAGGAGGGTTTTCTTAATCAACAATAAGATAAAAAGCATACATATTCTGTTTGCTTTAACAGTGAACTGGAAAAGAAAATATTTAGCTCCAAGACGAAGAAACAATACATGCTAGAGTAATTATACTGATGCATATGAATAATGTTTCTCATTTCGTACACTTTCATGCATTGCCTCATCATCTCTATTAAATTTAATGTGAAATGTTTTGAGGTACACTTCTAGAAAATATATGAATGACAGAAATTGCAGTTTACACCATGTTTAAAAGAAACTCAACCAGAACAAGATCAGCTTCCCTTCACTGTGTTATTTATATAAACAACTCTTTCAGAAAAAAATCAAGCACTTAAATAGACAAGCTGGATACAATTAGGGTCACTTGATCCTTCTCCTAAGCAATATTAAAGCCCACACATACTAATCATGAATCAGTCAGGGGATAGCAATGTTAATCCTAATTATGTATAGCTTATTTGAGTACATTAAAAACACAGTTTAAAGCTACATCTGTCGGGACAGTTCTAGATACATTACGAGTTCATGTGCAGCATTAAGTCTTCTCATTTCTATCAGCTGTGATCACAGGATCTTATATATGTCAAAATATAGGTTATGAAGACTGTAATTCTGTCTTTAAAGAGCCTCTTATTTTGTGAAGGCTTAAATTTGTATTAGCTCTCTGGGACTGAGAAGGGATTTGACAAAGTGTAGTAGGCTTCATTTTCTTGTCCTCTCAATTCGTTTTATGCTTGTGCCATGAAAACAGTGTGAGTAGAGTGTGTGTACTGGGGGTGTAAATAATGGGAAAAGTTATGAACAACAAGACTGAGGAGAAGTAACAGAAAAAATTCATGAAGATATTAATAGTATATTACACTTGGTAAAAAGGATATATGGTAGGAAGGTGGAAAAGTGTAGAAGAGGAAAGACATAGTTTAATTTAGAGAATGTTACCTAGCAGAACTTGTGAAAATAAAAAAAAACCTTTTTTTTTTTTTTTTTACTTTCTTAATCACCTACAAAAGGAATAGCTACAAAAATATATAATTTACATAAAACAGTCTTTGTAAATCTGGTTCAGGTTTACACATCATCTAGAAGACTGATGTACTCATCTAAACTCTACTGACTGCAACCATTAAAAAAATCTGGCTTTCATGGGAGTATTGCACATAAATATAGTTTATTGAGGAATTTTAAAAATGTTCTACATACAACCTGCAAAGTTCTTTGAGGCGTCTGTCCCTTTTAATGGGTTCCAAATTCTATCAAAAATCTGTGTATTCTGTGTAATAGTAATAGAAACTCAAGTGAGCAAAAAAAAAGAAAGCATTGCAGTTATTCAAATATAAAACACTCTGTTTGGATTATAATGAGTTTCCAACAAATACAGCAGCTGCAGTTTTTAAATCAGCTTGACAGGAAAAAAGCTTTTATTAAACACTGAAAGTCTCCTCTAGATAATATATTGTGCATTCTGGGCCAAAGCCATTACTCGTTTTTAGCTTAGGACAGTTATATGTACGTGTATATTCACACGCGTATATGAGTTCTGCATTTTAACACTTACTATTCAATGACTCCCCTCAAATTTGTATAAGACTATTCATAGTTTTCAAAGTATTTGTATATGTAAGGCAGGTCTAGAGACACAAACTAAATTTTGTTTGTTTACACAAAGTTTGTTCTCCCCATGTAGTGGACGTGGGGCAGGAAGCATTTGAGGTAACTATGAAGAAAAATAGAATGTTTAGATCATTCAAACTGTACATTACAAAATCTTTGTCTCAGTGAAGCTGCATGTGAATTTGGTTTAATTTATTATGTTTTGCCTCTAGCATTTGAATATATAAGTAATGTAAATAAGATTTTTCCTACATAGTCTCTAATAGCTTTCAGTCAAGCATTGTATGTGATATTAATAGTCAGGTTTCCTATAAAATGTACTCTCTGAAGAATATCCTTTGTAATTATATTTCAGTAGCCAAGCCAAGAATTCTATAATTAAATTAATTTTCAGCTTGAAAAGAAAACACTTGATCTGCCTCAGGAAAAGACACGCGAAAAAAGCCCCAACTAACTCAATATCAGTATGCCAGTTTCGGGGAGCAGAGGACCTGGCCTCTGAGAGTTAATGCTGAAAGGTAGCAGCAATTCCTCAGCTCTCACACGAAAATAGGCCTGACATATGCAATCCATACCTGTGACCACCCTCGCCTGTTTCCTCACCAGTACTTACCTATCCTTACAGATTTCTTTTCATCTGTCCAAGACTCACATTCCCCCTCCTTGGCCCATCACTGACATGCATTTCTGTGTGGGAAACCATTTTTGTGTGTTGCAAGTGTGCCTTAAGCACCTTGGGGTACACCAGGACTGCCAGCTAAGTGTGGCTGGGAACCTGCTCTGCAAATTGGCCCCTTTTACTCCCCACACTGAAGATCCCCAAGACCTCACTCAGCAGGGTGGCTCACCTGGGCTTCAGCCCCCCCTTTCATGGGTATATGATACAACAGTGCAGCCCCACTTTTCACTCACATGGCCTGGCAAGGGCACATCCACTTGTATTTGCATGTGCTTTGACAGTAGATACACCAAGGTCTGCTTTTTCCTACAAACAGTGTGGATCCTCTGAGCAGAAGCTGCAGAAGCAGAGAGGCTGTCAGCAATTTTGGACTTGCTTTCCATGTCTTGGTGCAAAAGTTAGGTGTGTGTTTCAGGCCCTTTAGGATGCCTGCAAATAGAGGCAGATTATATTGATAACAAGTGCTGATGAAGCAGAGATGCAATGGCCAGGCTCTTTACCTTGTATCGAGCAGCTTTAAGGTGATTTAATGATGATGTGGAGGTGTAACTGTGCCGGGGCTGACTTTGCAGCTGGGATTGCCCATGCATTTTTTACAAAGAAGAACTACCTGAGGCTTCTAGTAAATTATTAACTCATAAACGAAAAGCAGTTTTTGAAGTAGAAAGGGATGGTGTTGTCACACCTTTTGAGGGGAAGCCATTAGGCAGTTGAAAGGAAATAGGTAAGGAGCAGAAAAGCAGATTTTTAGTTTTGACTTTGCCTATTAAGAGATCATTGTGCTTGTTAAACTACCTAGGACTCCTGAATTTAGAATCAACAGTTTCAGTTGATTAATATGATATTAAATTCAGAGTCCTCTCTTTTTTTCTTCTTTCTTCTTCTTCCTTCTTCTTCCTTTTTAATCTAGTGTAGCAAGACATCTGTGCTAGGTTGTCATGAGGGTCACAAGAGACTATTGTCTAACTTTTATCTTTCAGAAATTCCTCTCCCAGATCAAGAAGATGTTTTTCTTCTGTAAACAAATAACCTCACTTATTTTCTATTTCCTGGCTGTAGTCCTCCTTCTGAAATTCTGCTGTCTAAGGTTATCTCTGAAGCCAGAGTTTTGAAGAAAGGCTGCCCTCATTTGCCAGTGAAATACAGACTGTGAAGAAGCGGTATCTGAGAAATGTGTAGAAGCAGTGGGATGCTGCTGCTGGGCCTCAGCCCTTCCCTGCAACCTACCCATGGCACGGACTGTCCTTTTGTCAATCCAGTCCTGAAATAAATTAATCTATGAGGTTTTCTTGATCAGATATGTCCTGTGGTGTTTCTGTGTTGCCCCTCCTCCCGGCTCCTCCTGTCCAGCCACATTCTTCTCCAGAGGGTACTCAACCCCAGGCCAAAGACCAATCATTATTTATTTTAGTTAATTTAATTGACTGAACCACTCTGTTCTTGGCCAAGGTGAGCACTGTCACTCCCAGGTGCTCGGCTCTTCTGGGGACTTTCTCCTCCCTTCTCTGAGCTGAAAGTACTTCTCTGTCATTGATGTCCCAAAGAAATTTAGCTAAAGTGAATGCATTACAACAGAAACTCTGTTTTGATAAGCTGGCATTTTCCACTAAAAAGAAAAAGTGCCTTTGTCACTTATGGTGAGAAGAGAACCTGCTAAATGCAAGTATAGGCCAAACTACTGTGGTAGTGCACAAGATAACTTCATTTCTCTGCTCTTCCTTAGCATTTGTGCTGTCCCTTGATCCTGAGTGCAGAATTGAGGCTGTGCTGGGATCCATAAAAGCTCTTCTCTGGTTTGAGCATTGTTTTCTCGCTGAAGGCAGTAATTGTCTTTGGACAGATGATTCTTTTGACTGTACTTAAACTGAGTGGAGTCAGTTGCTTTTCAGATGGGTTGGTCACTCAGAGGAAGTGTGCAATCTATTTTGCAACAGTATTGTGCTTCCCTTGCATCCTGTCTCGTTAATGGAGTTGTCTGTGGGTTTTTGAAAGGCTTTTACCCTCAGGAACACCTACAACTGAAATGTCTGGTTGTGTGTTTATTTTTAACAATGCTTTCTAGGATGATGCAGATACATGCAAGTACTTCAGCCATCACTGACCGTGGATGGCTCTCATCTTCCTCCTTGGTAGTATTTAGAGGCTCAGGGCACAAGAAAACAATGAAGCAATTCTTGCAATTTATAGCAGAAGATAATGTCCTTGGCATACCCTGTGAGACTGTAGCCTGTTATTAAAATATTATAAAGATGAGAAATGTTCTTGATATATTCAGACTACCTTTGGTAGTGGTCTCAGACCTTGAAAAGTCTGTGAACTGCACCCAGAGAGCTTGTTGGGAGGGAGCACAGCAGCTAAGGGCTGTGGAGACACTTCTTTATTCTGGGGAATTTATGTGTTCAATATTTACTTATTTTTCTGTTGTTTTTTTTTCTTTCTGCTATTAGTATTTAGTGAGCAGAAATTGAAGTTGCCTCCTTCTACCCTTCATATAAACAACTGTGACATTAGTCCTTTACATCTCAAATCAACCAACCAGATCAGTGTGAGACTGAATATATAAAGTGGATAGCTTATCTTTCCTATAATAACACTATAGCTTTTAAAGAAATAATGTTCTTTCTTGTATTTTTTCCCTCTCTGTACAGAGAAGATGCAGAGGAGCAAGGACTGGGCAGTGTAAGGCCTCACAACAATAAAAATGTGTGTGTGTAATTTGAAGTTATTTACAGAGTGATCTCACAGTAGCACAGGAGTGGGGCAATGTTCCCTGGATTCAAAGTCCAGTCCCTGGCTTTTGCAACCATATCACCATATCATCCCCTAGTGCTGTGCAATGTTTCCCCTCCTACTTCCACACAAAGCTGTTCCCCCTGGGTACCTCTTATCACTACTTACCTGGTTTGTACATACATGTCCTTGTGTCAATATTGCCCTTTTGTTTAAAGGCTTAGAGGGATTATGTCTAAGATTTGGTCAGTCTCTCAGTTTTCTTTGAAAAAAAAGACTACTGTGAAGGTCTTATTAAAAATAGCCTGGATCAATCGCACGATTATCTTTTAAAGCACACACAGAAGGAGACTTCCCTGAATCAATGATAAACTCTTACATGGCTGCTAAAGTGTTTTTAAGATCCCATTTGTGGTCAGGTCAGACTATACCCTGTATACTAAGTTAATATTTTATACAAACCTGTTCAAGGTCAGTATTTCAGCTGTTACATGATGCATGCCTTTTTTTCTCTTCCTCCCCTTTTTTCTCTTCCTCCCTTTCAAAGCAAGTCAATAGCAAGGAAAGGAGGGAGGGCTTTAAGACATTTTCCTTATATGCCCCATGCTGCCCCATAGCAGAAAGTTTACAGGACAGGCTCGTGTTTCCTGACACCACCAAATGGACGCCTTGCGTTGCTGGGGCTGTGTGATGCAGCCACGATTTGCTGTTGCATCATCCCTTGTCACTGGTGTCTGCATTGACCTCAGTGAGCCAAGCAGGGCCGGGGCACTGGCTCAGGCAGTGGTATGTGCATATCAGGCTTCCTAGCTAGGCTTGCCCTCCTTCTGGTCAGCCTCTCTCAGAAAAGGGATGGACACATTTTGGGGAGGCAGAATGGGCCAGAGTCTGTTCCAAGCAGAAAATTTAGACCGGAAAAAACTTTTAAGGGTAGAAGAGTTTAGCCATATGGCCCCAAGCCATGTGCCCTTTTGCTGGTCTGTTTAATTCACCTTTGAACCATAGCTACTACATTCAACTAAGTCAACATTTGTTCCATCAGCTAGAAAAATAATTCTTTTCTCATTTATGGCCAAAGTTTTGAAAACAGCCGTCTGATTCCACAGCTACACCTGTGAATGCCAGCAATGCATTTAGCGTTTGGACACATCACTTTTGCAGCCATCTGAGTTTTGGAAAGCATGAAACTGCCCTGAAAGGTTAATTTGTGGTTCTCAGTGTCTAATTGCAGGCACAGATGTGAAACACCAATTTGCAAAGCTATTTGCAGGGGTCAATCTGGAGAGTGCTGCCTTCTTTTGCTATGTAAACATGAAAAAAACCAAAGAAGGCCATGTTACAGTGCTGAAAGTGCAGCAGTGAGTAGATAGGTCAGAGGCAAATTTAAAACAACAGCGATTTGTTAACATATTAAGCCAAAATTATTCTTCACATTGCTGCAAACAGCATAAAATCATTCTTCATTCTTCTCTTTCTACATAATAACACTCGTGCTCTTTTAAAGTATATAGATTCTAAGAGAAACTCATCTGAAATATGACTGCAATTTGTCGGTTCTGTTCTTCTGTGCCACTTTATTTAGAACCACTCAAAGCTTATAAAATTATGGCTGAAATCCTCAGCTGGATGTTCATTACATCACATAATTCATGCACAGGAATCTTCAGTACATAGCCGTAGTGGTATAGATTTTAGCTGCTTTGTATTCTCATCTTCTCCCATTGATCCCTTCACACTGCTGAATTCTGCTGTTAGTTGCACACAGCAGTAACTTGTGCTTGTTCTAGTGAAGTCAGTCATTCTAACATATCAACTGTTTTCCCTTAGATGCAACAAGATAGATCTTTATTTGAGAGACGAATCTTTTTGAAAACTTTCAGCAGCAAAGTTCTTTAGTACTTCACATTTAGACAGTGGTCAAGGTAAGCTAGAAGCTCACAAACTCACATTGTAGCCTGCCTATCTGAAATTTTATTGCTGATCTGCTTCAAATCAGAACTGCATCTGAAAGCCTTGCAAATGTTTCTGTTCAACATCTCGGTTTTGGGGGAGGTATTATCCTTCCTGTTTTAGAAAGAATATGCTCTGGGACGTGTCCATGGTATTTGGATGGCAGAAGTTTCACTGTGTCCACACTTCAAAACAGATTGATGCTGCAGAGATGCATTAATATAGCTCCAGGCCCAGGTTTAATAATCTGTAATTCAACTGGGATGTGAATGATTTGGGCTGCCCTCAGCAGCATCTTAACTGGACCTCTGCAGCTTCAGGGTTAGGGAGATTTCCATCTCCCAGAAAAGATTCCTTATAAATACACCTTCTGTGTTCCTTTAAGATCAGGACTTATGGACTGAGAGTGTAACAAGACGTGGAGAAGGATGCAAGGGTCAGCTCAGGCCACCCCAGGGGGCAGCTACTCCATTTGTGCATAACTAGGGAAAAGGTTGGCTGCAGGTGGCCAGAATATCAAAGCAGAGCTTGGTATATTCAGTCATCCACAAACTGATCTCCTATTTGTCATCAAAGTGGAGACCATGTGAGTATCATGGAGCAGACCTCTGAGTTAAAATGACAACAGAGCAGTGTTGGCTGAGAAAAAAAAAAAAAGCAGCCAGGAATGAAGTTGTGCCATTTCTCAGCTCAGAAACTCGTGGCAACTGCCCAGCTTTCTGGCAACAGAGAACAGCTCAGAGGCTGGGAAACACCTGAAGCTCCTGCTCTTCACTGTTCCTTCACCTCAGCTCCCTGTCCTTCTTGCCTGAGCCAAGGCTTGAGCCAGTGCCCTGTGGAACACAGAGCAAAGTGCAGCTTCACAGAGGGCTGGTGCATTAATCCAGGCTCCCTGTGCTTCTTTCTTTGCCGGTAAGATGCCAAGGACCCCATCTAAAGACCATCTAAAAGTCAGTCCGTAAAATGAGTATGGTTTGTTTAACTGCAATTTTCAGGCAGACATATATTAATATAGATTTTATACTCAAGACTGTTCACGGTTGAATTTTCATACCAGGAAATTCTCACTGTGAATTGCCTGTAGCATTACTCAATTTGTACCAGCTCAGCCACATTGCACGATTCAGAGTCAAAACCACAGCTGTAGTAGTGGTCATCACTGGCTGCTGGGAAGCTTCTACATATGCAGTCCATTCACAGACTACCAGTGAGAAAACCAGAGTAAAAGCTCATAATTTCTGGTGAGGAGAATGTGCTTTACAGCAATTTAAAACAAGAGCCCCAGTTAATGCTGCTGCCAGGGAAGGCAGCCAGATCATTGCCTCTCCATCGCATGGGCTTGGGACCCTATGCATGCTCTACCCACCTTGATTAAAAAAAATGTGAGAAGTGATGAGTATTCCTGCTAATCCCATTCTGCAAAGAGGTTTATGGGCTGTAGTCAATGGTGCAGATAGCGGCAGGGACTGGAATTTCAAAGGGCAATGAAAGGTGAGAAGGCACCTCCTAGACATCTCTTTCTCAGCCCAGGAATCAGCCCTTGAGCTATGGCTGATACACAATTTGGAGAAGTAGCAGTCTTCTTCATATTGATTCTCTGATTATCAGGATAACCAAAATACCTTTCAGATTTAAGGGAGGTGAAAAATCTGAGACTAAGGAAAGCTATAGCAGGATCAATTTTAAAAGTGAAGAAGTTTTATTACCACTAAACTTGAAGTCTCAGGTTATAAACAAAACTGCTGTTTTTCTTTTCCGTGAGGTATATTTCCCCAGCAAGAGAATCTGAACCAGTCCATTCAAAATCTCGTTCATTAAAAAATAGAGGGGTGCTGGGTGGCACTGCTACTCTGTGGTACTAAGAGTAACTACAGAGTCTTAGGAAAAAGACAGTAAACATTTGAAAGATCTCCATTTCAGAAAGGACTAAAATATTTCAATAGGAGGCATGTCTCCCTCCTATTTTCACTCAAGTGGTGTTTACTTCAGCTAATGGAAATAGTCTAGCTATGCAGCCTTTACATATGCAGGGTATCGAGTATGCAGAGCAACTGGGTCAGGGTGTGTCTCATGCCTTTTCCATGAAGTGTGCCTTTTGTTTATATTGTATTGCCAAATTAGTCAGAGAAATTGTGTGTATGTGTCTGACACTGACCGGGACAGCCTCCTCCCAGCCTGGTCCTCTGCGATTAAAAGAATTCTCTTAAAGGTCAGGAGTATGACAACAGGGAAGCCTGGAGGCTCAGAAACAGCCCCAGAGATGGATGCTCTCCTCACTCAACACTAACTGAACCATACTGATTTGAGAATCCATGTATAAATATGTTAATGTCACTGCTAGACAGTGGAGTGCAGGGAGTTACCTCACCTCTCCGGAGACTGGGAGAGTGGTTTTCACTGAGGGTTCATGATGAGGTTTTGGGTGGGAGTGGAGAAGAAGGAATTTCTTTTCTGCACTGAGAGAGATAACTTAGATGAAGAAACTGCTTTGCACATCTTCAGTGAGTTATTTCCAAGTTAGCTTATAATTTCTTTTTACAACTTCTTCATCCAACAGATACAGTGGCAGTCTCAATATTTGAAAGTATAATGGAACCTCCATTCAGATTGAAACTAGTATTTTCTACAAAATCTTTGAATAATATCTTACTCTTGTTCTGCCCTGTAGAGTTTCAGGATGCTCTTCCTGCTGTGTCACCCTTCATGAGTCTCCTGTCTGAATCTTCTGCAGGACTGTGCAAGAGAGGATGCTCTGGCCTCACCCAAGCTCCTGACTTGGAGCCTGACTTGGAGGTCTTGGGCATATACAATTTTCCCAAATGTCAGAGCAAAAAACCCAGGCATGCAGTCTGCAAGCAGTTAGAACAAACTCCATTCATACCAAGATAGAGATAAAAGACTGACTCACAGACTAGATGTAGTCAGAGACAAGTTTATGCATATCTCCGTATCACCTGCACAGAAAATGAGATAGTGGAGGCTCATTATCAGCAAGCAGGAGAGAATTCTCCCCACCTAGTTCCAGGACTTAAGCTAATACGAGATAAAATGTGGGATCCTTTAGGGGAAAAAAAAATTGAAGGCATAACTTCATCAGCAGAGATAGTAAACATAGGCATGTGTGCATTCAGCTCTGTGAAGAAATGTTCCCTGTAAAATGACTGTGCAGCTCTCTGGCATGTGATGTTGAATACTTATTGAATACATTTGCTAGCTTGTATGGCTGGATGCACCGGACATGAGACCTTGCCTATGAAAGAAACTGACAAATAAGCTTATAAAGATATTGTCAAGTCCAAGCAAGCCCTCACATTAGGTCATGCTTGTACACTGGTTCTTGCTTTTCAGATCAGCTAAACCCCTGCTTCCTATCAGGTTAGCCACATCACTTCTAGGTTTCTGCTACAGTTGTACCCAGGGCACAGCCGAGAGAGAATCCCTTTTTTTGTAGATGGAGAAGAAAGGAGGCACCAGAGCATATCCAGAGGAGTCTGATATAGAAGAGTTCAATTTTTAGCTCTAGATCCTATGATAATACGTTACTCACCGAACTATCTCCTAATTATTCCTTTATTAAATAAATTGGCATTCAAATACTGTTTTTCCTGAAGACTGAAACCGATTCAAGTAACAGACTCACAGTGTCAACAGACTCTCCCAGTGTCTGGTATAAGATTATTCTGCATGTACAAATGTGATTTTGAATGTTAAGAGTCTCTTGTTAATCGAGGACTGATGAACAAGAATACTTGAGAATGAGAGAAAACAGAAATGAGCATGTGTTTCTAACAGAAAAGCACACCTGGTCATGGGTATGAAAGAGCAGGTCCACAACAAAGGTCACTCTAATGCCCTAAATCAATATTTTGTTGGATCCAGCTTTGCTCAGATCCTTTGTGATCAATCGACTCCTGTACGTCCCTAAACTCCCAACACTTTCTCCATCAACATGGACAAGTTGCATTCTGACACTGGAAGGCTGTGCAGAGACCAGACAAATGCCTAAGGTCTGGAGGGATGATCAGACTCTGTTTTTCCCAGACAGTTGCTTGAAGGACACTCTCTACTTCATCTTCTCGTATTATCTCCCTGATAACAAGCAGCTGCTGTCACTGTTTTCCCTCCTAACTTAAGGGGCTCTCCTGCAACCCAAGAGACCCCATTTTACCTTGCTCAGGAAGGGGCCAGAATGCAGATCTGGTGGGAGATGTAGCGTTTAGGCTACAGGAATCAGACATGAGCTCTTCCTTTGAAGTAAGTCCACCCTTCAAGAACAATAAACATTAATCAGATCAGAAAACTTTATAGCACAATGGTTAAAGCACTTGACAGAGATGCAACATGACAAGCCAAGTATCTTATCCTCAGCTACACAAACTGGAAACAGATTCAACCAAGAGCAGAGAGTATCCAGCACACAGAAGTGAGGGTGCTTCCTGTCAACATGTGAAATCAGGAATCAAGGTTCTGATTCAAAGTCGGTGGAATTGGGAATTCCTGCACAGCTCGGGTCTTTGTGAAGTAGAGCCCTCCCTCTGTAGGAGAGATGTCTCTTTTCCCTTTGAATCCTTTATTGGAGCTGTGGGTTGAGGAATCACTGGTGAAAACAGTGCCTTGCACACATAGTGTGTGCCCATACCTAGGCACCCACCATCTGCTTGACAAATATTCCTGCCTAGCTTTGCAGGTTACTTGCTGGGGTCTCAGAGTAGGACTTCCTGCTCTGGTACAGAACTCTTTGACAGGCCATGGGAGAGCAAAACTCTCACCAGAGAGTTCTCTGGTGAGCTGCAGCACTCACCAGGGAATGAAGCCCAGCAAAATGCTCTCTATTTAGACAAGATATCCATCCAGTCTGCATAAAGCAGACCTGCTCAGCAGATAGGTTGAAGCAAGCCTAGGCAAGTGTATGTGTTGCAATGTCAGGTGCACTGTAGACAGTCCATCTTCCTCTGCACAGCATGCAGGGAGGTGCAGGGCTAGGAATTTCCCAGAGTGTCAGGCATGAAGCATCACAGTGTCACACAAGGCTGCATTGATCTGGCTGCAAGTGCAGATCTCTCTAGGTCCAGCTGATTTACCACGCTTCTTCTGCACGTGGCTATCTGTGCATGGCAGCACGATGTTTTGTCGCCTTCATGGCTCTCACCCATCTGCTGACAGGAACGTGGGTATGCTGCCTCTGTATGGCTCCGGACAGTGAGTGCTGCCTGTCACATGCTGCAGCCCCACCAGGATATTTCTGTTTATGCACTGGGGATGAGAGGAGCAGGCTGGCATTTAACTTGACAGAAATGTTAGGAAGAGCTTTTGGAAATGAAGATCTTTACAAAAGCTAATCTTCCTGACTTCTT
This sequence comes from Oreocharis arfaki, assembly GCA_013398015.1. Taxonomy (NCBI): domain Eukaryota; kingdom Metazoa; phylum Chordata; class Aves; order Passeriformes; family Paramythiidae; genus Oreocharis; species Oreocharis arfaki. Next base: position 728,054 of record VZRR01011209.1, on the reverse strand, counting down.
GACAACAAGAATGTAAAGAAAGGCTGGAACAATTGTTGCCTAAACTCGGGCAACAACTCCTCCTGGTCCTGCTAGCAAGCATCAGGCTCTCTGTGCCAGGGCGTGAGCAGCTGTGTGATGTCTGGCCTCACACAAGCTCTGACACTGCCTAACAAACAATTGTACAAGGGCTTGGGAATGACTTTGAGCCGGGAACACAAATTATAAATAAAGTGACTTCAGAGAGGCTTCGATCGACTTTTATGTACTGACACCCTGGAGACAAACTGAGAGGGTTTGCCTGTCTTTGCCAGTGATTATAGCCTGGAGTCAATCATTTTTGTCAGCCTTTTTGCTGTCAGAGGAGACAACAGCCGTAGGCCATATTTTTAAAATATCTTGTCTCAGTGATGACATTGCCTCAGGCCATCTTTTCCCTCCCCTCATGCTCTCACTCTGCCCATTGGCCACAAAAGCCACTGGGCTTTCAGTTCAAAGAGTAGTGCAAAAACTTAGCTTTGGTGTATCAGTGTTTGGTGATTATTTTTTGTAGTCCATTTTGTAAAATACAAAGTTCTGTGATGATGTGTGAACCTTCCCTTCTGGCCTCAGCCTCAGGTACCCATGAGGGGTGCTCAGGTGGGAATCTGGTGTGCTTCTGTCCTTCTGACCCAGGTTAGCTTTTTTCAAGCCAGTTCTTAAGCTGGTCCTCAGACACGAATGTGAGGAATAAAAGAAGAAAAGAAAAAAGCCTCTCAAGATTTAATCATCCCCAAGGGTAAAGCAGTGTGCAATTGGTAAGAAAGGTCACTGAGGGTCAAGAGGATTCGGGGAGGAAAGTGCCTTTCATGAGGAATTGCAAATGTTTACTTTAAACAAGTATTTAAAAAGTCAAGATCCTGAAAGAAGCCATATGTTTCGATTTTGAGACCAATTAGTCTGCCTCATCTGCAGTTTATTCTGTGGACTTTTGGCCTTTCACTTCTTCTGAAGGCAAGGAGGCTAATGTGCCAGCACAACTAATGATAGGCAAGGGAAATTGGGGCAGCTGCCTGAAATGATTTTGAGAGATGCACTTGAGAATGCTTTTCAGAAATGATACAAAGATTGACTGGGCAAAGGAAAGAGGAATTTGACTGTGCCTCTTTAGTGCAGGAGAGCTCTGGCAGTCACACACCACAGCATTGATCTGTTTGTGCTGTGTAATGCACTTTGGTAATGAGTCTTTAAGAATTCGTTAGGGCTTTGTTTGCATATGTTTGCATATATAATCATTCTCTTTTCTCTATTTCTGCCTTTCCACAAAGATTATTGACTTTTTTTAACTTCAGGAAGGTGGTTTTTAACAAGCGGAATGTCAAAAGAAAATGAAAACCTGTCATGAATAACAGATGCCACTCCATGAAGTCCACTAACAGCATTATATTTGATATGTGGCCCTTGTCAGAACATGTAGCCTCTAAAAACAACTAAAGACAAGACAAAGCCAACCTGAAACAATTGCCCTCTTCATACACAGGTGTTTCTGTTACTCTCTTCACCTGGATTACTGTTCATGTGTACCACAGTCAACGTTTAATGCCCTGGGAGCAGGGACCAGGGCCAATTGCTGCTCTTTCTACTGCTCTCAACCCATCCAACAACACAGATACACAGCACATATCAGATGATTTGTACAGCAGGAGTGGAAAATTCCACAGCACCAAGCACTTAAGCGCGCTGCACCATCACTTCAGCAAAAGTATTCTGGGATTGAGAGGCAGTCTTGACTATAAGTCTCTTCAGTCCAGGTATCCAAACTCAGCCTCAGCCATTTTAATTCATCAGAACCTTTTTCATGAATTCAGATGTAACTCAAGGTTGAGAACAGAAGTAAAGTCTTGGTCCCACTCAAATCCACAACAAAAGAGGGTAGAGCATGACCTGAGTTTCACTTGACATCCCACTTCCCTGACTGCCAGTCCTGTATCATATATTAGGTTGCACTTTACCACCCAGAACAATCACCAGAGCAAGGATAAAATTTGTAACGAATTTTGAAACCTCAGCATTTAACAGGTTTGCTGATGTTAGAGGAAATAAACACGAATTGCTCATTTAGAGGAGAAAACGTGAAAATCTCTGGCTTTCCTGTTTTCTAGGATTGAATATCTGAAACATTATCAAAATTCATACTAAAAATTGGAATGTGTTTTATAGGCAAATAAAGGGTGGTGATTTGTCTGAAATACTAAAATTCTCATGAAGCAGGAATCCACATAAAATGCTTGTTTCTTCTCATCAAAATAAAAATGAAAAAATTCCTTGATTTTTCAGTGCCCAGCAAATATATGAGACCTACCAGCTTCTCCTTTGAGAAGTATTCTAATATTTTTTCATCTGAGGAATCCTGAGGTCACCAAAGCTTAAAATCATATATGTCTATAAATTAGTACATGAAAAACTTTTCCTGTAAAACTGGTACTTATTACATGTATAGAGACAGCAAAATGAAACTGAATTAAAGGAACAGCTCAGACTAACATTAAACAATATGGGATTTCTAGCTGCAGTTCAGCTTAACATTTTACAGGATCTGACAGTATTGAGGACTGAAATGAAATGGAACAAAGTATGTACTTAATAAAGTTCCAGAGATGTGGATGGAATAGTATAGCATCACCTAGACGTAAGTATTTTGTTAAAATAGGGACAGATAGTCTGGAAAGGCAAGGAATCCATCAAGATCGTCTGGCAGTGACATACACTTTTAATTGCAGTATCTATTTCATCCTAGATTCTCCATCTTATTTCTCTGAGAGCAATGGCACGCCTGAAACACGAAAAAAGCCACCATCTCTTTTGGCAAAAATAACTTGCTCTGAAATCTTTTTTTTTTTTTGAATGGATGCTGACTTGAGGCATTCATTCATTAAGGTAAAACTGTGTGAATGATTTCCAGCTTAATTGAAAAATAAAACAACTTATTGCAGAAAGATAATAGGTTCATTTCTCATTCACTCATTTAATAAATTAAGCATTAGAGATTATTTTTCTCCCTAAGTCACTTTACAATATGTTCTGAAGCTTGCCCAGTTCATGAAATTGTATCATAAATCCAGCAGCTGTGACTCCCACTTCAAGGAAATGCTGTTGCATAAGCACTAAATATGACAGTGCTGAATGGTGCATGACACCTTCCAAAAGCAAAATACCTTAATGATTCATCCATATGCCCTGGTGTCTGAGGAGACCTGATGAAGTTCCTGAAAGGGACATCGTATTTTGGACAACTTTTGTTAAACCAGATGCTTCCTAGCTTGGTTTGAAGCATTTGGAAGATGTTTCCAAATGCCTGGACTTAGTTTCACAATATTTCTGGGCATTGTGGGTTCCGTCCTGCAAATGGTACAGAGCAGATGTCAGTAGTCCTTCCACAGTCAGAAGAGGTTTTCCCGTGCTAAGATTCTGCTCTGCAATGCTTCCAAAGGGACCAACAACCTTCACACAAGGATGTTAAATAGGCAATCAGAACTGTGAGATCTTATGATGCAAAAATATTACAGGAGAAGAAAATGGAAAGCATTGGCGAAGTTAAAAAAAAAATGCATGTACGTTATATAATATAAAGTAATATGAATTTCAATGAGTACAAATTCCATGGGGCTTGAAATGTGATCACAGTTCATGGCTGTATTCCAGTTAGATTCCTGTTAGAGGCTGCAAACTGGAATGGTTTCTTCCCTTACCCTGAGCCTTTCTGTTCATGGTGAGAGGATACACCAGAGGAGATCAGCCAAGTGTGCTTTTATGCCTGCAGCCACTTCTTTGTCTTCCTTTCTCAAGCATCACCATGAGCAGGGCCAGGAGCGCTGTCTCTGCGTCCCACGGCAGCTGAGTGGTCGGTGCCCAACCAGCGCTGCATCTCACAGACTGTGTTCGGCAGTCCAGGCTGCTGGATGTCTGCTAGTCAGGATAGCCAGATGTCAAGGAATCTGCCAGATAATCCCACTGGAAGAGCAGTGGGTTTTCACTGAGTTTTCACTGAGTGGGTGGTAGCTGGCAGATGGGGCAGCTGGTACAGCTCAGGAACAACACCACTCTCCATCAGTGACCAAAGCCAGTTGCCTAAGGTGAACAGCAATGATCTCAAGTGTCAAGGGCTTGCTGCCTCCCATCCAGTCTGTCTTTGCTTTAACCATCTACAGTCTGAAAGGAGTCCAGATCAGCAAGATCTTTCTGGTCACTGTGACAGCACGTGCTGGAGCATCCCAGGTGCCATAGCCCAGCGAGTACTTTTGCAGCTCATCTGCCATGAAGTACTTGTGCACCTGATTTGCACTGAAATTAATGATGCTGTCAACTCATAGAGGACTCCTCTGACCCATACTTCAAACTGCTTTACAGGTACAGCAGTGTTATCCCATTTTACGGAATGAGCCATGTAAGGTATGAGGTGCTGAAATGACCTGTTCCCATCATTGCAGGAAGGAAATCAGCCCTTCTCCTGAGCTGTAAGCCCTTTGCTTTCTCTGACAGACCCCACTACCCAAGCTGCACCTCCCAGAGCACCGCAGTGCTCAGGTTCTACGTATGAAGCAAAAAGACAATAAAATGAATGAAAGCTAATATGACTACTTCCCTAATGACTGTTGAAATTGCTGATGAATTACAGACACTCTCTGTAAGGTCTAGAAGAAGAGACAAGCTTTAGGCACACACTCCTGTTGTCTTGGCATGTGTGTGACATGCAGTGAGTTGGATTCATTGCCTGCTGCTTTTCTTTGAATTCTAGTAGTGTCTTTGTCCACAGCCTTAAAGAAGTTATACACAGGTAATCTTTGGAGTACATAAACGTCCTGCTGTTGGTTTTGAATCTTTCCCAATGCTTAGATATATTATTATGATGGTTCCCCTCTTTCATATTTCCCTCACTTTCCTACTTGCCACTACAACCTTTGTCTGCCTCTCGTCTTGAATAGCTCTGAGCAAATTCAGCAGTGGTTTACACCAGCTTCTTTCCCTCTAGTGAGTATGAGAAGGTGCAGAGGCCACTCTTGCTTCTCCACCCCTTGGTGTATGGACTTGCCCATCATGTTCATATTCCTACTGACAGCCCCTATGTTCTTCTCCAGTCACTTCTGTGTGATGGACCTGCTTTCCTTGTTTTTCCTGGTGGAAGAATGATTGACTGTTGTACTGGTAAATCTGCTTCACTGCTTCTGCTTACAGCCCTTCCCCAGACACTGAGATATGCCAGGCACTTCATTTTTTCCCCACTCTTCCGTTAGCCACATCTTCCCCACCCCAGTGTTATTTATACAATAAACTTGCAGCCAAGGGTTTCCTTGGCAACCCACATGCCTTCCTGCTATCTGTTTTACAACAGGCTTGAATTGTCCCGCAATGGCTTAGAGGCAGCAATTTAACACAGCTGGTGGCACAATACTTCTATTCTGAGTAAACGTTTCCTCACCAGAGGTAACTCCTGTGCTGGTAACTGAGCTTTCATTCATCCGTAAGGGCAAGTAAAGAAACATATTACTTTGTGAAAATAGAAATAAAGTGAAAGCATGATGGGAACAGCCAGAACAAAGCATCCCAGGAGCTGCACTTATTTTATACTGCAAACTAATCAGTTACTGAACAGCAATAACTGAGGTACCCAAGTTTATTTCTTCTCATGAATGAAAGAAGACTTTGTGCTAACTCAGCTTGAACAAGGGCATGATAGGTCTCCACTGGGTACTTATGCTACAACATCCTCAATAGTTACACTTGTTGTAATTCTTCTCCTTTTTTTTTTTCCCTCTCTGTACCTTTGTTCATAAGCAAAGCAAGGTTGGCAAGGGCAAATTATATTTTTCTTAAGCTGTTTAACATACTGGACACAATAGAGAACTCTTGAGTGCACACTTGTACACATCAGAGCAAGCAGATGAGAGAAATACGTTGCCACAGACTTTCTTTGGTCTCTAGTCAGTCAGCCTCTGGAATAGACATCACTGAAGTCTGAATATGAGTGTCCATTTTATCTGCCTTCTAATCACTGAATCAGAGAAGCAATTGAGGTTTGGGGGTTCATGGGTGTGTGTACAAGCTATATACTGTATATTCCCGTCCCTCAGAGTAATCCTTCCCTAAAATGGAGGGAGATTTTGATTATGAAAAGGTCATACATCTTCACCATACCCCTGAATGAGGTAATTTCCTACTTTTACCTCCATTTCTCTTGACATTCTATTGACCAGTTCTGAAAGAGCTAAGGGAGCTTTATTGTACTGCTAACACTGCATTTGCAATAACTGCTTTAACAAATGTAGCTTCTTCCTCTAACAAATTATCTGAAAACAACCTCTATTGCTTGTGTGTGTGGAAATCCATAAAACATTACTTGAGTAGCTTTCCATGCAGAGCAAGTTCAGCCAATAATTTTGCAAGCAAGCTTGTGATTTTTGCAAGCAAAAGCAAGTGATTTTCATGGTTGTCTGGCATCCAGTACTGCTCTGTAGTTGAAGCTGAGTAAATTTTCCTGCCAAAAATTTGCAGCCAGGAGCAAGTGAGGGCTGCCAGTGCTCCCAGATGAGCAGAAGCCTTCGAACCCGGGTAGCACAGTGAGTGAGGACTGCCAAGCCTTGCTGTGGGACTGAGCACCTCTAGCCAGACCCAGCTAAGGGACTTCAGGCCAAGGTGAAGCCTGCATGGAGCAAGCTGATATCTGGGGACAAAATACCAAGCACTTTTATAAATGAAAGATTTCAGCTAGTTTGATTCTGTCAAGTGTGCCTGCATAAGTGCTTGCAACACTTCTAACAGTCTTGGAAGGTCTGGGAGGATGTGGTCACATTTTTTGTGGCAGATATGTCCTTGTCTATCTGTTATCAAGACTTGTAGTACTGTGAAATGGGCTACTACTTGCTCTCTTGGATGGAGTCTTGGCACCAGTCACCTGAAGAAGTCCTTGGTACTGTACTTTTCTTGATGACTATTGTAGCAAACATAACCTATTCCTATAAGTGAAAAGGGAACAAAAGTTGTTGCAAGCACCATCAATACCAAGTCACTTATTTTTAAAAATATTCTCCAATGGGCAGATTTTGACTTCTGAACACCAAGTATTCTCACCAAAACCAATTCCACAGCAAACAATTGGTATAATTCAGCATACAGCAGAAGAACATGCCTGAATACTTTACCCAGAAATATTGCCTCTGTATTCTTAAATATGAAATGAACATGATCAAACTGTAACATGTTTTAATAATGAATCAAATAACAGATCCAAATAATGACTGAAAACATAAAAGAAAGAGCGGGTTTTTTTCTAGTATACCCTTTTCAGAAATATTAAAATTACATTGTCTTCCCACCTTGACAACAGCACTGCATGGTGATTTATTGGTAGCAATTGAAGCCTGCGATTTTTATTTTGTTTGTCTCCATACTGATAGGAAATTCAAACAGAGATCTATTTACTTAAGGGATAGGTATGCTTTCTAGCAGTATATTCAGCTGGGCAGGTTTTCTCCCCCTTAAAATGATAAATTTGATGGAGGAAGCAGTCGTGTCTCACTGGTATCAAACCCCACCCACAAGCAACAGATGTTCCGATCTGAGCTCCAAAGGTGGGACACTAACAGCTTGCAGATGAGCTTTTGTGATGGAGGGGAGATTGATAAAAGCAAGAGCAGAATATTAATAAAAAACTAGTGCAGTACTTCCAGAACTTGGATCTGCATGAAAGCTGGGAAAACCATTCTCTTCAGCTGAGTTAGTTCAAAAAGCCATACCTTACAGATTTTTGCTTTTAAATCAGAAAAAGTATTGCTTGTTAGGAAATGGAGAACATGAAAGTATTTGGGGATGTTCTTGCCTCAGGGCAGTTGGGATTAAGAATGTACAGTAAATCTACAGCAGTAGAAGTTCATTCACATCAGTGGGAATTTTGCCATTATCAGGAACTAGAAAAAAGGGATTCTCAGACACATTTCTGTCCTGTCATCCCTTTGAGTCTTTTCAGGCAGAGGTAAAAGCTTCAAGAAAGGCTTTCATTTGCAAGGGGTGAAAATTAAAGGAGAAGAGATGGCATCTTATAAGTGTGTCAAAAGCTTTACCCAGTCCTTTTCTGCAGCTGAAACAACCAGGGAACACTTACAATGCCCAGGAAATCAACCCAGGAGTGGTAAAGGCACCCCCTCCACTCACATGTACTGCAGCTCTCCATTCTGCTCAGACTTTACTGCTTACAGCTATGTGATCTTCCAAGGTCTGTTTTCTTAGGGGGGCTTGGGCTATGCCTATACTAGTAAATTAAACAGTGCCAAGGAACATTCCTGAGCAATGTAATTCAACAGTTCAGTGCTAAATTGTTAGAGTAGCCTTCAGGGCTTTGTGTGAAATGAAAAGAGCAGTAGGACTCTATTTTCAGTGTTTCTTAGAACAAATCAGGGAGGCTACCCAGTGTTCAATGTGCACAGCAGCTAGGCAAAAATCACCTGGCCAATTTGGCTGTTCATTCAGTGCTACAACTGTTCTGTTTTCTCCTTTCTCCGGGCAAGGACTGCCAATGCATGTGAAGAGGACACTTTTCTCTGTCAGCAGTGACACTATGCAGGACTGGCATCATTTTGATGTTTCAAAGAGTTAGTGATGAATGCTAAAGCACTTCATGTGCACTCTCAACAGGCCAGGTGCTTAGATAGTGTAAAGATAAAATGACTTACTTGTCTTCTAAATATATTGAATCTCTCAGGATTAAAAAGTGTGATATGTAAGTACTGATTTTAGCACTTTGTTCAAAAATGAGCTTGTGAAGAATCCTCATTAGAGGCATGAGATGAAACTGGGTCACTGTGAGCCGTGTGTAGGCTTAATTCCCCCTCATTACAGTTTCTGCCTCAGAAGATACTCTAGAATGAGCAAGGGAAGCAGTGCTGCATGCCAGCCCTTTAACATGGTACCTTCATTTCTGACAATGAAACTCCGGTGACAAAGAGCTGCTTGTCTCTTTCTTCTCTGAGTGTTGCTACTTAAATTGTTCAGTTGCAGTCACAAAAGCGGCCACAGAGGTTACCTTCTTCTATAACACCAAGTACAGAAGAGGTCCATATCTGTGCGCTCGAGAAGCTGAGTCCCTTCACATACACCTGTGGTTGTTCTTTGTGTGGTTTTAGCGCATATCTGTAGCAAAACCAAGGAAAAACTCTGTCTGGATGGTCTGTGTGGATCAGGATCAAGAGGTGAAGGCTTTATCCTCCCCTGTCTGTATTGTAAACTGTTCTTTGCTGACAGCATGGAATGGGACTGCAGGCATTCACCTAGTCCGGTAAAAGAGCTTGACCATATTCTTGTTGCCATCTATATTCAGAGGCACATAACCTGAAGTTCCCTCATGTAAGAATAAAACCTCTTGTATAAATAAGGGGAGAAAACCATATGTTTGCACAGGTAATTACTGAGTAATAGCAATTCAGTCTTGCAACAGACCAACTATCAAATTGATATGGTTTGCCCATTTCGTTTTCTTATCCTGACTATGTTTTAATGAGTTTTCTCCCATCAACATCTGACTCACCTTGTTTTTCATAATGAAAAGTCTTGCTTTTACATTAATTGTGAATCATAGACACATTTATGTGGTAGACAATAAAATAAATGCCAGTCTAGCAGTCAGCAGTTGATTCTTCATACACCATCCAAATCAAGAACTGGGAAAAAGCTGTCAGCTATCAAAGAAATGGATATTGATATTAGAATCATGATGATGGATGATATCTTTGAATCACAAGGAACAAGCATACTAATTTCTAGCATCTTGTCAGCAGACTGTGAAGGTAAATAGATATAAAACACAAAAAAATGTGTGATAGTCATCCAGAAAATACAGCTCAGCATTATCAGCTGATGCCCAGTGCGCATGGAAAAGAGTGTTCAAGGCATGTATCAACAACCTTCCTCTATGAGGCCAGCTGCAGATTCAAAGTCTGCATTGCAGGAGAGATTAGGTGTTTTTCTTTCCATAACATTTTTCTTGCAGTGAAGTCTGTCTGAGGTCTGAGAAATATTTCCTGGTTTATGATCAAAGTCATTCAAGCTTTCCCAGAACTGTATGTTAAGAGCAATACAGTAAACTATCCCTCATGGTTTTGCCTGTGGAAAATATGAAAGAGAATTCTCATAGGGAACAATGAAGGAAATGCAGCCAAATACACCTGGCTGAAACTTACAGAGCATGGTGCTGTATTTTCAAAGTCAAATCTCATATATTAGATTTTTTCAGTGATAGGCTGCATCCCTCAGGATTAAACAAACATATTTAGCGAAAGGCAAAGGTTCATAGCAAGTAAAATGCTTCCCTACGAGCCCTCTCGCTAGCTGTACAAGTCCTGCCCAGTACTACTGACAGTAAGTAAAAGCCAGCCTGTGGGGCAGGTTTACCCAGCCCAGTCCTGACCTGGTAGAGACACAAGCCTGCAGTCAGGAAGTAGATGATTCGTCCCTGCCTGTGTCACCTCATCCAGATGGCACGATTCTACTTTTCCAGACCACAGCTTCATTCTTAGCTGTCACTGGGTAGATGTGCTTCTTCAGTAAGAGAAAAGAAGAACAAAACTTCTGTAAAATCCAATAGTGTAAGGGAGTTTAATCACCTTAAATTGTGATTTTACGGATCACCTCTTTTTGACACAAATCCAAGCATCAGAGGATGAGCCTGGTCCTGTCAGCAGCTCTGCCTTTGGAAAAATGAGGGTTTGCCTGTTTTAGACATAACTCCACAGTTCTTCTTGATGCTGAGTGCTGAAATATTAACACGTCTTCTGTGAGTTACAGGTACAGAAGGTCTCTAAGTTGCATAGTCTTTTCAGTTTTGATTAATTTTTAAACAATTCAGTAAAAAAAAGGCTCAGCCTCAAGATTTGGTTGGGGTGGGATGTGTAGAGAGTTTTTCTTATGAGAGATTCTAGACTGATAGCCCTACAAAATTTTTTTTCTGTCTTGCAATAGGAGCTGTGAGGACTCAAATGAGCTGTGGTCTTGCAAGTCAGTTACTGGTACAATGCAGCCTTGCTCTGTGAGAGCTGATCCTGGAGACAGAGGGTAGGCTGTGGCAGACCAGCTGGAGAGCTTGCAAAGATTACAGTCACCCTCAGGCCATTTCATACCCATTTGGTGTTGCAGCAGTTAGGGGAGGGGAATAGCCACAGATCCGCACAGCCATCTCCTGCACATCCTATAGGAGAGGTGGTGGCAGAGGATATAACCAGTTGGCCAGGCATCCCTTCAGGAATGAGGCAGAGCAGAGAGCTGGTCTGATGTCCCCTTAGTGAAAAGATTTAGCCTGGATCCTTCCTCTTTCTCAGACCCTATGGCTGGAGGCTCTTAAAATGCTTTACAAATGCTAACCCTCTCTGGCTCATCACTCTGCCTGGGGCTTCGAGTTTGCTGCTGGGTCTGAGACAAGTTTCCAAGATCTAGGCAGATTATTTTGATGTGTTTCTCCCTTATCCTGCATGTATGAAATAGGGATAATATTGGCTCACAAGTTACCCTAACCTGAAGTTAGTGATGTGTTTGGAGAAAGTACATCTGCAAGATAGAAAGCAGACACTTGGATCAGCTCAGGAATAAAGAAAGGAAGTGTAAACTAAGCAAGATAATGGTGGAATTGAAAATTCCACCATTGAGAGTGGCAAACTTCCTTCACTCTCAAGTACTCTTTGAATGTGTAAAGTACATAGCTACATAAAAAGGCAAGTTATCAGGTGTAAAAGAGTGATAAAGCTATTAATTGAGTTGCGTACCTACAGTTAAGCCCTTGGTCCAAGGTGTATGTGCTGGAAACCTTCACTGCCAGTTTATAACTCCAGTTTGTCACCTCAGTTTTAATTCTTTGCTGTCTGAACAGTACTTATTTCCCGTAACATTCCAAGTGAGAAATTAGTTTTCCAAGGCTACAAAGGTGCTGGACCTTCTGCTACTTAATTTTAACTATTTGTAATACTTTAGTTCTTTGAAAAGAACCTTTCTCTAAATTGTCTTTTGCCGTTCTTTGAGCATCAGAGGCTGGATTAACTTTCTGAAAACTCTACATAAACCTTAGCAATAATTTAGCCTCTGGCTTGCTCGTTTGTTTATGTAGTTCACCAGAAATTATTTGAGTTTGCTGCCCTGTTGCTACCTTCTCGCTTTAAGTTAGGCTGACTACTCTTCCCGCAAGATGCTGACTGTCTCCAAGGCACAGCTGTGAGCACAGGGTTGTTCTGGTCTCCCTCAGGAGCTTCAAGTCACCCTTGGAACAAAAAAAAAGAGTTTTCAGCTTAGAAAAGTCTCTTATGGACCATGAAAGTGGGTTAGAAGTTCTACAGATTTTAATCATGCTTTTACACCTGGCTGCCATCATACAAAAATCCAGGGAGAATAAAAAATGATGTGTTGAGACTGTCTGAAGCACAGCCACAGCTCCTAGGGAGGAAAACCTGTTTCCAAACATCTGTTCTGCTCATGCCTATGTTACAATCACAGTTCTGTTCTGATTAAGTGGCAGTTAGAACGGATTATAGAAAATTAAGTGTTCGACAAGAGAGGATGCATTGCATCCTGTAACCGTGGTAGCAGCTGAGAAGTTCACAACAGCTGTGGTCAGCCCATCACTCTTGCAAAGAAAGACGAAGTGGAAAAAATCAGGGGTGGCACACATTCCTAGAACTTGCTGTGCTCTCATGCGCCACAGCATTACCTTATCCACAGCCTCCTCCTGCTGTCTTCCTGCTGCTATCAGACTACTCTCAGGTTTTCATCTGAGCTGGACTAAGGGCTTCTTCTGGGGTTCAGCTACTGCTGTCCCCTGTCCTCAACCAGCAAGCACAGAGCAGTCTGGGTGTGGGTCACTGAACCCTCTCAACACAGGGGCTGCAGCAGCACCGCATGGATGGCACCAGCTCAGGCCCCATGCCAGTGCCTGAAGGGAGCCTGTGAACAAGTGTTGATTGTCAGAGCTCAAAACCACCCCTGAACCCTTTTAACGACGTATAGCCCCAGGGACTAGAGCACTCCTTACTGGAAGGGACATCGACCTGGGGTGGGGGACGAGGAAGGGAGATGGGAGATGGAATCGCTGAGTCTGTAATCTCTACTGCTGCCCCGAGCTACGTATCTGTCGGAGGTCAGCCAGCCTGGTATACCTATAAACACCTCAGAGCTGCGTTTTGCCTTTTGGCCGACTTGTGGGCTGCCAGGAGGGGCTGCAGGACAGGCCGTGGCTGAGGTCAGGCGTGTCACCTGTGATGCAGCCCCTTAAGCAGAGATGCCATTGTAGCCATAACCTCGTTACAAGTTCAGCACTATTCACAACTGGTACCGCTACCGAAACACTTGCAGAGAAAACATTTTAAAAAACCTTATTACTTTGAAAACCTCGCTACAGATGCAAGAAAGAATGTAATGTCACAGAATTTTGACAAACCAAAAAAATTGATTCCAGAATCACACACATAGCCAATAAAAATACAGATATTTGCAGAGGGTTTTAGATGAAGCAGTTTCAGATGATTTAAAGTACTGAATAATCTTTTAATAATATTTTCACTAAGAATTTTATATTTTTCAGCAATAAAAGTATTTAGTTTCTGATTCTCTCTTCTTTAGGTCTCTTTTAGATCTCGAAGATGTCCACATGTAGGAAACACTTGTGCATTCACAGATCATGTGTGCTGTGTCTAGGAAGGACTAAACACACCATGTTTCTACTGTAGTATCTCTACTGTAGAAGGTGCAATAATAATAATGATAATCATCATCTTTTCTTAGTAAATCTGAAAGAAGATAATGTAATATGATGTGCTCAAATAAAGTCCTCAACATGTATTACAACCTTTCCACTCTGACAGTTAGAAATTTAGAAGGTTAGTAGGGGCTTTATCTTGACATAATAAGCCATTTGTTCAGGTTTGACATATTTATAATGGGAACATGCAGCCCATTTTATGTACAGAAATACAAATGTACTCACAACTCCAAGGGTTGTCCATGCATAGTGTGAGCCTTGCCTGGAAATTGACTTATTTACTCATTCTGAGAAATTTGAACCTCTCAGGAAATGTCAGTTCATTGCATTTTTGTAGCTGGCTGAGCAGACTTAATGTTATTGACATCCTTGTCCTGGTCTAATGTGGACTAAGGATTCAGCTGGGTCTATTCACATACATAAAGCAAGAATCTACCCCTTGTCTGGAAAATGTTGGCTTGTTACTGCACTCTACATTTTAGCAGGGGACTGCATCTCAAAAGCTGATGAGTATGACTTAGAAAATGGCAACCTGGGAGGAAGTAAAATTCCTAATTAGCAGCTACTATTGCAAACAGGCAACACTGAATGTCCTGCTTTTCACAGCAGCCGAATAATTCATTGAGATGATAGTATCAGGAGAAGATCTTTAAGACTTTTTTTTCAGATTTCTTTTAACAGATTGATGGTCAAATGAATGTCTCATATCTGTCGGACTTAATTTGGAAGGAGTTTTTGTCTCAGATCAGCTAATTTAGTCCTTTATTGCATTCAGTTTTATCATATGTTTCACTGGCAGGTTCACAACAGTAATCTGGACTGTTTGGATTCAGTCTCACTGCTGAAAAAAATATATTTATCCTCTTTTTTATTATTATTTTTGTTTGTGTTTTTTTTTTTAATCTTGTCACCCACTTTCATCAGGGGTCAAGTAACCCAGAGATCAGAAAACTGAGAAGTGATCTGGTACTTATGACAAAAAAATCTGTAATTTAGTTAATTGCTGGTTACTTAAATTTTTTTCAGAAACAGGGTGTGTTTCTGCAACAGAACATCAAACTCCATAAGCCTGACAGCTAAAAGCAATTTAAAATTTAAAAAATAGTACCTTAGAATGTAGCTTTTTTTTCTTTCTTTCTTTTCAAGCACATGTGCCATCTTTTCCTTTCTTTTTCCCTTCTGCTTTTCATTTCTAGTGAGGATGCCATCTAATTTTGGACGCAGTGGAAATCCAGTCGTATTGTGTTACCTCACATTATTTTCAGAGTTAGAATTTCACTGAAACACCACAAAAATGAGCCGTTTCTCTAAAATTACATTCCCTTCTTTTCAATGTGCTCATTCACAGCAGGGATGCTGTGAGCAACATGCAGCATAACAGTGTGGACTGTTTTTCAGCCCACTCTAAATAAGAAATAACTCCCAGCCACGTTCTTTACAATATGATCTACTCTGAAGAGTTTAACAGGACTTGAAGTACTGCATGACTGTTGATTTCATTGAACCTGATGAATGGGTGTTCCTTCTCACATTATCTATATTATAAACAGTGGCATCGCAGCCGCGATAGGGTAAGAGATGCGAGTCAGTCAAAGTCAGAAGCTTGGGGCAAATACTTTAGCACAGATGTTTCCTTGCCCTGAAAACTTACTTCGCTTATCTACTACTCTCTTCAAGACACCTGCGACATTTTGTCACCACTTCCCGGCAGAAGCTGTGACAATCATGTGTTCCCGCCACCATCAGCCCTGCAGTTCTGTGATGTGTAGTGTGGTGTTAACCCAAAACACAGCCCAGAGTTTGCTGAGTGTTTGAAGCTTTGCTTTTTTGTGGATTTAAAAACTACTCTCAAATCCTCTGGCTAATTGTCCATTAGTACGCTCTTTTAAACATTAAACAAACCCCTTTATTTACCCTCCCTGCCGCCCGATAGTCGTTCTCAAGAGGCAAAGCTGCTTCTGCCTTAGCGACTTGAACCTATGTGACCTGAATAGTCATTTGAGATGTTAATTCACTGAAGAATGAAGCTCAACAATGACAGATCGAAGAATTTCTCCCACCCGGAAGAAAACATGGTTGCATAAACTTCGTGTATTGATCAGCTAAATTCGGTTTAATTCTCTCCAAAGCCTCAGTGCTAACCGGTTTCTAACATAAAAGAAAACTGTAATCTCTGGTATTTTAAGAAAGAATTCTAATTCTCTGTGATGGGAGTCCAGTCAGGAGTGTTTTCTCTGGAAGCGCTGCAGAAGAGCGAGACCCTTTGCACCTGGTGCCTTTAACTCAGAAAATCGATTTATTCATTTGGGCTACAGAATGCTACTGATATTTCCCACTGTGACTTTCCTGTCAACATGACGAGGTCAAAATAAACCAAACTCCAAACCTCAATTTTTTCTGCTACCTGCAGGTTTCTAAAAACTCTTCAAATATATCATCAAAGGAAAAAAGTGTCATTAGGAAGAAGAGAACAGTACATTGCAATCAATTGTGTGCTGTTTTGCTGCTTTAAAGTTGTGATGGTGGGATCTCACTGACCTCAACAGCAAAACTCATGCTGTTATTATTGGATTATGGCCCTGCCTTACACCTTCAGCTAGCACAAAACCAAGGAGGTATAAATTTTCCTAAATGTTTGGAAATATGCAGAACTATCCTAACTTATCACAGCTCAGAATATCCACCTGCTTCCTATAATGGTCATTAAAACCTTAAAACCTTATTGAAATCTGGGGCATGAATCCTGCTCCTCCTCATCACACCCCATTCCCCAGTGATGTCTCTGTCAGTGACATCTGAACTTGGCTGGCTCTCTTGCATCTCAATAAGTGTAGTGAGGAATGAACAGATTTGAAAAACACAGTGAGTCTGCAGGTATTGCTGGATGATATTACCCTGTGCCATTTGGTAGCTTCAAAGCGCCTTACAGACTTTTTAAAGTTCAGTAGTAACCATCTAAAGAAAAACTTTTTGTTTTTAAAAGTCTGCTTATAAATAAGCATAAAGCTGGAGTCTCATGGCTGCTCAGCAGATATATCAAAACTGCATTAGGAAGGCACTCAGAGATGTATTCTTACCCTGCTCCCTGAGAGCAGAGCTCACATCTCTCTGGAGCGTGCAAGGCAGCCCAGGAGCATGAGAGCTTGTGAAGGGAAGCATCTCACATTCCCCTGCTGTGGCCTTGAGAACACAGCCTCTGACACACCCTCTCCAGGTCCTGGTACACCTCCGGGCAGATTGTGCTGGTTAAGCAGTTTCAGAGTAATCTTTGTGCAAAACAAAGCATTTGGTGAGATATCCAGTGGAAAACTCAGACATAGGAAGAGAAAAAGGGCAAGTGTACACTCAGCACAACCCCTCAAATCCATGTTTCACTTAGGATTTCTGTAGTCTGCTCTCTGTTTAGTCTTCAGAAAGCTGGGGAATAGCCCTAATAAATGGAAAAAAAGTGTGTTGTGCCTATTTGGGGTTCTATTGAATTGTAGTCAGTGTCTCTGTCCCCTTGCATTCCTGTCACATGTACGATCCTCAGCATGGGGAAGATGTGCCGGGGAGAATGGAAAGAAGAGGAGAGGTGAGATGTGTTCTGACCTACTCTAGGAAGGGAGACAACTTGGCCATGTGTAACTGCCTGCACCTTGGCACTAGCAACATTTTCTTATTTACCAGGTTATTTACTCAGAGCTGTTTGTCTTAGTATAAAAATCTTTATCTTCTCCCTCAACCTCATTACTGTATGTTCAGAGCAGAGTGCTTACTATGCACCTCAGTTTGTAAATCCCCCCAATTCCGTTTATAAATGCTCACTCCAGTTTACAAACACCTTAAAATAGTACTGCATTGCATGAATTAAAATCCATGACAAAAAGCATAAAACAAATCTTCCTACAGTCTGAGCTGGAAATCCCTCCATTTCAGAGATCTTGGCAAGCTCTAGCCATGCTGTAACTGGCATACAGGAACTTCTTCTTCCTCTGGTCTGAATGCTGAGGGAAGGATAGGACAACACAACACTGGCTCAGCAGCGAGAGCCCGGGGCTAATCCCTTACTTCTCTCTCCCACGTGGACCCAGGTAGCTCCCAGACACGCAACGGCTGTGCCTGACCCAAGGCATGCAGCATCTGTTTTGCAGCCTTGGCTTCCTCAGGCCGTACCCCTCACTGCCAGGTCTCTGCCTGCAAAATGGAGATGGCACCTCTACATGGAGCCTCCACATCCGTAAACAAGAGTGGATGGTGCTAGTGAAATACAGAGCATCTGACTCTCCTTCTGTACAGGCCCTACAAGACCTTCAAAAGCAATTGGTGCTGATACATTTTGTGCAAGGCGGGATTTGCCTGGGCCTGTTGGGAAGTGCAATCACAGAGAAATAAGTTGCTGTTTTTATAATAATTTGGGGTGAGAAGAAGGAAGGCAGCAAGGACAACTTACTGGATTGTCAATGGGAATTGCCATAATACATTAATACAAGGCATTTTTTAATTTCCAAGTGTCTCATCTTCATCCTGTTGACCTTTATATTAATTTTGTATCTTCAGAGCACTTACACTCCTCTATTTATCTTTGGAACTTCTCTATATTTCTTTCCCTTCTCATTTAATTTTAAGTTATGGATGCTAATAAAACAGTAGAAATAATGTTTCCATATTAAGTACCATCCAGTCTTTCTGAAATTACCTTTACCAAGGAAGCAGACAACAGCTGGAGTGCCATTCAGATGGCATATTTAATGCAAAGCTTTTGAACATTGAAGAGGGTCAATTGCTGCCTGGAATTATTTCTGAAATAATTAAATAAAAATATAGATCTCCAGGCTAGAGGATATCACTGGCCCAAGTCTTCAATGGAGGAGAATAAAAGCACAATAAAGGTCTGTGATAAAATGTCTCCCTCACTGCAGATGTAACTGTTACTGTACAAGGACATGAAATATCTTTACAGTGAAAATAATTTTCCTAACTGTATACAGAGGTTAGCTCATATCTGTGAGTCAGCACTGTTGTAAAAATGCAGTTCTTTCCAAACTTTTGTCCATTGAGTATTATACTGAATTATGATGGCATGCTTATATTTCAGTCTGACAGTCTTCATGAACTATTTTCTTTAATATTTCCTCCAGCAAATTATGCAAGTTCATTACATACTGGGCATGAATAACTATTTTTCTATTTTAAAACTGTTAGTCTTCACCAGTTTCCTCTCTTTCTTGTATTAAGGCTGTTTTATTTAAAACTGATGAGCATTCCTTTATTTCTCATGAGCCTCTCAGCTTCTGTTCCCTCTTATTAATGTCTTCATTGATCTTACTTAGTCTCTGGAAATATTTCCTTGTTGGAGGTCATATCTGCTGCTCTTTACTTTCAGTGGAACTGATTTCCTTCACTGGCTGCACTTTGATGAGGACTGGCAGACTACAACTGCAAACATTATTAGGAGTGAGGGAGTGATAACGACTGAGATATGACAGTCATATAGAATTCTGCCCTGTTCTTGTTGCCCCTTTTTAAACCAAACCCCTTTTTCTTTCATTGGTATTAAGCAGAGGTTTCTTCTGGACCATCTGTAATAACTTGCAGGTCTTGCACTGAAACTGTTATCACTTCATTTAGAATATAGTCCAGTGCTGCAAGGAACTTCATCGTTTTTTTCAATGCTTATGACTTTGATTTGGATGAAAAAAAAAAAAAAGGAAAACCAGAACAAGAATCAAACTCATGTACATTGCCTGGTGGCTTCATATTGTCATGTCTGCGTATCTGAATCCCTGACTGATCTAAATCACCTAGCATCATCTGCAAATTTTGCTGCTATCCCCTGCTGTGAGATTATTAATAAACAGACTCAGTTACAGCAGATGCATTGCAAACACTTCACCATTAATCTCATTTCTAGATGAAAGCTCACTCTTTATCCTTTGAATTTTTCTGTCTCCTAGCCCACTTCCAAAGCACAGCAGAACATTACCTTTCACCCTCTAGGTGCCTGGTTTTCTTTAATAGCCTCACTGAGGGACTTCAAGAAAAATCAGAATAATTATATATGCAAGTGCTTCTTTACTCACTAATTTGTTGATACTTTAATGAATCCTTATAGTTGGAAGGAAGGTTTTTCTTTGGCCTAAATCAGTACTATTTCTGTAATCATCCAATTTTCATCTAGATGGTTTTATAAGAGCTATTTAAAATAGCATGCCACCCACTGAAGACTCATCACTCTATTACTGCTCCAACTACCCCACAAATTTCAATTTCAAATTCACTGCCTGCAGTTTAGCAATTGATTTTAATTCTTGCTTTTTTTAAGAAGCTTAACAATTTCTTTTACAACGTCCTCTGCATCCATAGATGGTTATATTTCTGGTCACATTAGTTTCAGCTTGTCAGTATAATTTAGCTCCTGACCTTCATGATGGCCTTTAGTCATGTAAGCATTGAGGCACGAAAATTCCCGCCCAGTTCTATGCGTTCAACGCAATGTTCATGCGCAGCAGAAAAATTAGTCTGAATAACCTGTTGAATACCTGCTTTAGCCACAGACTTTGTCTGTAACTGTCTGGCAGGTACACCCAGTGTCTTATTCTCTAATTCAGCTTAACTCCCCCCACTTTTCCCTACTTTCTCTCTCGCAACAACCAGTCAGGCAGCAAAGCCGACTGGCTAGACTGATGTTCCCTAGAGGTTTTCACCTCATAGCACTTCTGCAGGGACACGTAGCAGCCAACAGCTGCTTTTCAACACATAACCCTGCCACACAGCCCTCAGCAGAGAGTTGTTCTGAAGACCATCTCTTCTCCTGGTACTGTTTTCCTGTCAGAGCAGATTCCTCCATCCTCGGTCACCTTCACCGCTGACTGCACACACACACCCACCATGGGCTTTGCGGTGCAGGCACCTGATGTAACTTTCATGACAATTTAGTTCTTACTTCTCTCATGGGTGCTTGTATATCCCAGCTGGATTCCTTTTACACATCCCATAGGCTGAGCAAGTTACAACCTCAAAGCTATTATCACATTCTGCTTTACTCTGACATATCCTTATGGCCTTCTTCTGGACATTTTCCAAAACCAAGGACATAAAGATGCTGGGGTAAGGCAGTATCCAAGACAGCATACTTATCTTTTAATGAAGGCCAAGGGGCTTCATGCATTATAAATGAGCCATTCTTTCTTTAGTTCTAGTAAGCCCTCCTCAGCTCATCTCTGAAACTGTTTCTTCACCCACTCTTCTTTTTTAATGTGAGGTTGGAATAGATCCTCTCAGGACTGAAAATGGCCCTATTTACTGCTTACCCAACAACCATCTGATGAGAATTTAATCAGTGACCGGACATGCCACTAATTTTTAGCTTGCTGCATCCTGTTACGCCCTGTGTGTAGAAAAATGTGACCTTCTTGCCCAGAAAGATATATAATGTATCTTTTAATATATCTTCTAATTGTTTTCATTTCCCTAAGCACACCTTCTGGAAAGGGGCACTGCATATAATTCATAGGTATTTTATACTGTAATACAAGGACCCATAGTATTTTGGTTTTGTCTCCTGATGACATTTTCTGGCCATTTCACATGCAAACCCATTATGATCTCTTTCTGCCCGCTTACTTTGTGGAAATTTAGCTGATTGAAATTAGGCTTCTTCCAAACACCACCATATTCCCTTAGAGACTAGGTATTCCTAAGAGAAGAGACCTTGAGTACAAGTGTTTCATTACTTGGTAAACTTGTTCAATTCACTCAGGAAGAACAGAAGTACCCATCCTCTGAAAGGAGGTGTGCTATGTTCCTCCACCTCATGCCTGTAAATTTCAGCCACAAAGCTGATTTTTTGTTCAGTGATGGGAATATGGAAAGAAAGTGGTTTAAAATGTTTCGCATCCTCCTTGCTTACTGAAAAGAGCAAATCAATGGAAGTAAAAGGATACGCAGAGAGTCTTATAAAATTTCAATCCCTTAATAGCGGCAAAGAAACCTAGAAAATCGATGGATTCATCCTCCTAAAGAAATTAAAATCCTCCCTTATACCGGACTGTGGTACTGGGTGTTATTGAACTTAATGTGATTTTATACATTCTATAACAAGAGCAATCATCTGTAAAGTAAATGTATTCAACATTGCATTACACAAGTAACAATAATTTTAATTGGCATCCTCGGAGTCTCCCAAACTATATTCTCTCAAAGAAGTGTATGTTCAGGATAAGATTTCAAATTCTGACACCTTTGGCTCTATTTAGTTTGATACTTTACTTACTTATTATTTGGTTTTGTTCTTCTGGTTTGTTTTGTTTTGTTTTGTTTTTTTAACTCAGTAAGAGGCTGTTCAAGAAGCTTTGGTTAATGGCATTTTTATATTAGTTACTTCATACACATCTTTATATCCATAAGTGTATATGCCTATCAATTCTATATCTAACTAGTTGTTGGTGTAGACATCGAGTACATACAAAAAAACCTAGAGCAAAATATGACTATCAATTAAGCCTATTTTTAAACTTCAGCATAATAATAACTGGAGAGAGGAATATAATTGCTAAGGAAGAATTAAGGAGAACAGGCCTCTCTAGTGGACCAGGTGTGTTAGTTTAGGGGAGTCTGTGGATGAACAACTTCGGAAGGTGAGAGAAATCAAACTTGGTAAGTCCTTGAGATGAGATTGGTTAGAGGCTGAGGAATATCTGGAGGAAAACTGCAGGAGTTTGTTATCTGCTTGCCTGTGTTCATCGCTTCTGTTGGCCACATAGGAGACACAGACATCTGGTCTGGTCCAATACTGATTTCATGTACTGATTTTATCGTACCTTCCCTATAGCATGACCTAGAGCACTTAATCCCTTTGAGTTCATGCTGAACTGCTGTGCCCATTCCTTTCAAGATCAGGCGTCTTCCCCTGCTGTCCACTCCTTGTCCACTGTCTCTTTTGACCACTCTTCATAAAGCCATGTATGGGAACTTAGGACTAAGACGGTCTGATATACTCTGTAGCTCTCCAATGGTTGCTATGACGCATCCTTCATTTCAGCATTTTTAATTCCAGATTTCCTACTGAAAACAACTTTGGAAGATCAGGCGCTTAATCATATGACGAGTAATGTGGTAGCTCCCCACATGGTCACCAGTCATGCCACGTGTTTTTTTCAAGAAGAAATTAGGCACAAAATTCAGTTTTTGTGAGGCTGGAGACTGGCTGTTGCCTATTCTATTTTGACATTTCTGCCCACTTCAGCCCTAACAGCCTTTCTGTAAGTGCTACCGTGTAATATTGATATTTGGTTGGACAGGTGACAGTTACAAATTAACAGCTGATTTATTCATCTATGGAAAAAAACAAGAGGGACATGTAATTTTCCATGTAGCTCTTTGCTATTCCAAAGTGCAGTTCCAATGTTTTCTTCAGCAGCATGGAGGAAAATAAAGTTACTCATAAAATCCTTGAGTACATCCTGTCAGCCCCCTGTAACCATACACCTTTTAAAATCGCCAGCCCAAATGCACATTAATTTGGCTCATCCTGTTCAACTAATGGGTGAATTATGATTGGAAGTAAGAAGAAAAGGACTGGCACATGTAGATGTCCTTCTAGAAATTTTTTCAGCATTTAAATGCCCTTTTTTCAGGGTCCTATATGACATTATCCCATGGCTAAATCAGACTCTGCTGTGTCCCAGGTGCAGTGCTAACAACTACAGCAGCACAGTCACATCTTCTCTACAGCTAAAACAGACATTACAAGGGCAAATTTTCTATAGGCAGTCTAGAAATCTTAAATTAGACCAACTTGTCTCATTGGGTAAAATAAGGCTATTGATCATCTTTTCTTGGTCCTCTCAAATATTTTCAGAGTGGCTGGAGAATATGGCAGAGTATAAAGTTTCTGCCAGGTTGTCCGGGAGACCCTCAGGCCAGCAACAGAGCCACTATGAGGGCTGCAGAAGCTTCACTCATGGTTAGGCTGGCTAGGGACAATAAATGCAAGAGGCATCAGAACAAGCAGAGAGATGTCTGGGCAATAAAACTCATGAGAGGAGAGAGATCTTCATACCTCTGTCAGGGTGCTTTTCCAGCAGAGTCCACCAGCTCGATGAGAGAGTGAGCCCTCAACACCCAAGCAGCACACTTGAGCAGACCTGAGCAAAGTGGACAAGAGGAAACGGCCCCAGGTTGCTTCAGAGGAAGATGAGGTTGGATATTAGGAAACATTTCTTCACTGAAAAGGTTGTCAAGCACTGGAACAGGATGTACAGGGAAGTGGTTGAGCCACCATCCCTGGAGGTATTTAAAAGAAGCGTAGATGTGGCACTTAGGGGCCTGGTGACCATGGCAGCGCTGGGTTAATGGTTGAACTCAATGACTTTAGAGGTCTCTTCCAACTTAAATGATTTTATGGTTCTGTGAAGCGCTGTGCCATCTGCCTATGTTTCTGCTGGCTCCTGGAGGGGCCAGCCTCTAAGGGAACTCCCTGGTAGCATCCCAGGAGCTGTCTGGGCACAGAGCAGATGTCCGAGCATAAGTGGCACCCTTCCAGAGGCACTCTCCACTGTTTGTCTTCCATGCAAGTCAGCCACTGCCTAACCTTAATCTTCAAAGGCTGGTCTTAAGTACATTGTCAGCCCTTAGATCTTAATTATTCATGGTGCCTGTGGGGAGCTCAACTGCTGTAGCAACCCACAAAAGCATGGGTTTCCTTAGTCATATTGAGTGGATGGTCTCCCTCTCACTGACAAGACTTAAGGAAATAATGGATCTAGGAGATGTTTCATCTATATCTGTGCCTGTTTGCTCTTCTTCCATGCTGATGGGGTTATCCGTGTATGTGGAATAAATTCAGTTCTCCAGTGTATAACCAGGAATGCTCTGCAATACATTCTTAGGCAACTCCAACTGCCCTCCGTAGTTAACAACAGGTCTTCTTAAAAGGTTGCTGATCTGGCAACCTCTTGCCCTGTTCCAACATCCAGGACCAAACCCTGGCTTAACCCAGAAAAAGACAATGGGGACCTGCTATTATTACTGTGAAACCTCATGTCTGATCTCAAATGTAAAGTGCTTGTTATGACCTATAACACTCATCATCGCTGCCTGAAGGAGATGTTAAGGTATGTTTGTATACATTTGCTAACCATTGTTCAGAGAAGCCTCACAAACACAGGCAAGTCCAGCCTTTGAAAGTCATGACATTGACTTCAAAAAGTCATTGGAATCTCTTGGTGTAAAAGTGTTCCTCTAACAGCTTGCATTCTTTATATATATATATGAATAAAATATTCATTTTAGTATTAACTTCATGGTGGAATCACAACTAGCTCTGATGAAATCTGGTTAATGTGGGAGGATGGAGATATTGGAAACCTGTTCTAGTGCTCATGGTAACAGTATCTCTGATCAGTCCTCAATTGCAATCTGGTGAATTAATAAAATATTGTGTTGACATGATATAATGCTGAAAACATGCTACTATTGTGAGAACATGATCACTCACTGTGAACATCCTGTTCTGTTCAGCATCTCAAAAAAAACTTGGGATTTTTTTTGAGGGGAAGAAATTAATATAGCCTGGCCAAGATCTGAGTCTGAGAAGTATAAAAGACTTTACTTTTATACTTTATATAAAAGCAAATATATATGTCCACTTTTATATAGTGGACAATATAGTGGTAACAAAAAATAAATGGTTCAGAACCATTGCTACATGTGCTTGTCCTTCATGTGTAAATCAAGGCTGAAAGGACTTTTAAAAAAGGTACGAATAGACTGGACTCTTTAGAAAACACTTACTAGAGATATTTGCTACTTCAGTGTTTCATCGTGTGTCCAAAGATTCATCAGGGTTCAGGAAAGAATACTGATATTTGAGCAATTAGGAGAAGAAGCTGGGGCAGCTCAGGTGAGAAGCTATCCCAAAACATGGAAGGTCTGGGAAAGCCTTTGTAATAAAAATTAATGGACTCCTAATCTGGGACACAACATCTCAGAAATCCTTGAAAACCAGGATTCGCCACTTTTCAGTTTGCTCTGAGTTTTAGAACTTTCAAGCAGGCAGCAGCACCACACCCCTAAGCCAACTTTACATCTTTGTGTCACTCTCCACAGGAGTAGTGGGACCCTACATGATAAGAGGACAATTTTTTAGGTACCCATGTCCAAACTGAGGCAATGCTATTTCTTTATTAATGCTTGGGAACTTTAAAGAAGAATTAATTATGAAATTATAGCCTTACTGATTTTCTGTTTCGAAATCAACTTCATTTTCCCACTTAAGTGAGGTTTTAAAAAGTATCTACCTATTTAAAAGGCTATTGTACATATCTACGTATGTAAAAGACTAATTACATGAAAATGTGACCTCTTTTTAAATTTTTTAGTTTTTTTGAAATTTAATTCATGGTTTCATGACAGCAATGCATCCTTCAAGCACAGGATCCTCTTTTACTGGATTCAGATTTCACAACCAAAATCATACTTTAGTATTTTGAGAGGAACTTCATGATTTCAAAAAGATTACAGCTAAGTAATGGGAAAAAATGCCAGGAAACAGATGCCAATCTTTTCTTTGGCTGCTTTATTAAAGCTAACATAATATGGAAAGCAATTATTCCTTTGAATTTCTTTTTTGGGATGTTAGGACTATAGCAAGCTACAATTCCTGCCTGAGCATATATAAATAGACTCTGTCTAAGCAGATTGATTTTACAAAGTCTTAAGTGATAGATTTTGAAATGTTTGAAACTTCACGTAGAGCCCTCAGATTGGTGTAAGATAAACAAATGCAGAAGATACTGGAAGAAAACAAAACAATTCGAAACTAATTCAGAGTTAATTTTGGAAAAATTCAGAACGCTTAAAACTTCAGAAAGATTATATCCTCTGCTGAGGGGGTGCTGCCATACAATAAGCGGTAGTTAGAAAGGAGTTTACCCGAGGTTTTCAAAGTGATTCAGAAATTCAAGTGTTCTCTTTTTCTCCACTGCCCTCAGCTCACGTTCCCTGGAACATCCTCTGCATCAGCTCTTTCTGGTCAAGGCAAACCCAAAGCCCTGGTTCATAAGTGTGATGCTTGCTGAGGCCTGGAATAGGTAAGAACAGTATCCTTGCAGTTATGTTAAACATAACCTCTGTGCCCCATCTCCATGGGTGGGTGCAGGCAGACATGAGCTCACTCTGCCTGTGCTCCAGGCTGGTTGGCCAGGAGCCAGCTTTGGTTTGAAAGCCACACAACTCTATTAGCTTCTCAACAAGGCAAGTCAACTTGAGCATAGCAGCAGCACAGCTCGGGAGTTTCTGAACCAGGTTTAGTCAGAGCAAAGGAACTTGGGCCCGTTTGCACGCATCCATGCGGACCAGCTCTGAAAAGCCCATTGAGTCACCTCTTGTAAATCATTTCAACTTCCACTCCCTCTGAAAGTACAAAAGACCTTCTCAGTTTTTGGGCTACTGTGCTGTGCCTTTTGACTTCTCTTTGCGCAGGGACCATCATTTAAAAGCTCTTGCAGAGTCACTCTGGCAGCAAATGGGAACCTGAACTGCAGGCCGGTAAGCAGCTGGTAAGCTAAGCCTAGGGTTAAATAGGCATTTGAAGGCACAAGCACAATTCATATCTCAAAGTGTACTTGTATAATTTTTGGGTTTTGACCATCTTCTTTCAACTCATACTAAAATTAACATGAGTTATATGTGTGCATGTGTGTAGAGAAGTTCAGCCAGGTGGGAGGGAGGCATCAGTCTCTTGGTGTCTTGCATGTGTTCATGGAGTGACTGTCTCTGCTAATCATCATCTCATCTCCTTCAGTAAGGAGCTGCATTTGCCCTCCCCCCACCCCCACTCTCATTGCTGCATAGAAAAAGTAAAACTCCCTTTGCTAGAGCAGTGCCTAAAGGCCCTCTCAGGATAAGCAACCCATCACAGAAAAGAACATATCTTGGCTCTGCAGAGCTTAAGCTACCGAAGGGGGAAAAATGGCAGCTTGTCTGAGAGCTCCACGTGAAAAAAGAGGCAAGAGATGGAGTGACAACGCAGTACCTCCCACCCCTGAGCACAAGGTGCAGGGCGGGTAATCACAGCCCAGCAGCACCTTCAAGCACTGCTTTGCCCTGCTGTTAAGGATTCATTTATACTCTCATTGTGCATTGAAACCAGGTTGCAATCAGCACATCCCTTGCTCTTGGCAGCCTTCTTCTGGGTTTTACACCAGAGAAATCAGCATTAGGTGCCTGGTGTGCCAATGTGTTATTGAAGCCACATCGGGAGACAGAAGGGGTAAAAGAAGTTCTCCTACAACAACTCAGTGCCAAAGATATTACTTTAAACTATTCCCTTTACACTTACCTGGGTGCCTCATGCCGTCAAACACAAGAAAGATCTTGGCTTTTTGGAAGCAGCAACTTCATCCGGATTTCATGCCTGGAAAAGTCACAATCTTCAAATACAGGTTCTGTGGGGAAAATCCAGCTGATAAGACACCCAGAGATTGCAAGCACTGGCTATATTATAGCCAAGGGCAGGGCAGCATCACAGAGTAGCCTGGTTTGCAATTGCCTGGGTTATCTGAGCGTGTGCTGAGTACAGCTGAATGCAGAGTATCCATCTCAGTGCAAAGCATTACATGCAGCATTTGTCTTCCAAAGATTTCTAGTGTGAGATTGCTAAGAAACTGTCTGGAGTAGTATTTCATTTTAAAGCACATTCACTGAATTAACTGATTAATTTTACATTCAAAAACACTCCGAGAGAACCTGACTCTGGTGTTGATATAGATGGTTTGCACTGCTCTGTTGGTGCAACGGAGCTTGGTGCCTTATTTCGAGGTTTTTTTGGAGTAGAAGATTGTGTCTAAAAGAAAGGAAAATGAATGCACTTTTGAGATCCTTTATTTTTAAGGTGCTGATAAACAGAGAAACACCAAATGAGCAAACATTCTGGAGAATCCAGCTGGGAACTGATAAGACAATGTGGCTGTAAAGAGTATGGATGTTGTCTTAAAAGGGATTGTGATTTCTACAAAAAAGTTGTTTTGATACTCTGCAGCTTGCTGCTGCATTCAACTATTGCCTCATGGATAGGGTTTGTATTAGAAATAAATTTAGCAGAAACAGACTTTGCCCTGGTGGGACTTTTTGTTTTGGTTTGGGGTTTTTTCAGGGCTGAGAGGAAACAGGGCTCTGGTCTCTCACTGCTACTGTAATACAAAAAACACCAAGAAATATCAAAGGGTGTTTTGGACCCACTTTCTGCAATTGTGAGTGACTGAGCAAACACAGTGATATTTGTACTGTTTTATTTTTCTCATGAGAGTTTAAGATCATCTTACTAGATAAAAATCAAGTATAACGGAAATTTTCCTTTTACCACCTTTATTTTTACTTTGTTCTGTTGATCTTGGTTAGGTGACAAGGTGAAAGCCAAAGTATTAGAAAAGAGCCTCTGTTATCATCTTTGAGCTGGAGTATCAGTCCCAAACAGACTATTCTATAGTTTTCTTTGTTTTACCACATCAAACACCCAGGGCTGAACTTGTACGAGCAATTCACATCAATTCAATGCCAAATACTAGTAACAGAAAAAAAGGGTATCTGAAGGGTTTCAGTAATGCAGCTGGGATCCTTTTAACTGATATATTCAGTCATAGCAAAGTAGGTTATTATACTTTAAGCAGTATCTTTGTTAGACAATCTTTTAGAAAGGAAAACAATCTGGCTAAGAATACTTAGGACTTTTCCTGTTGCTTTTTACTGTATTTGCATCCAGTTACCACACCCCTGATTACTGGTTAAGAACTGTCACTTTTCCTGGTTTATTTTGTTGTCAACCATTTTTGCTGTTGATTTTGTGCTAACAAAGGTTAAGCAAATGAACCCCAAAATAGCAATGGTTAGGCTATAAAGGTCCTGAAGTGACATCTCTGCCTTTACCACTGACCTGAGCTTATTTCTTCCTCAAGAGCAGGAAGCATAGACAGGTAGGCACTGAGACAGCCTGTGCCAGGATTTATACAGGTTCATCCTTGAACATGTCACTCCTAAAGCTGTGTCTCTCCTTTCTGAAACAGCCTGTTACTGCTCAATCTGAAGTGACATTTGTTTTGTGCAAACTCTCTCTTACACAAGCAAGTATGCCTCAGGCTACGAAAATTACCCAGCTGATCATTATGTCTCCCTGATTCAGGATTTCCTATTGCAAAGTTGGGGAAGAAAACAAGAGAGAACTGACTGTGTTTTGTGTGTGCCTCTAGCTTTTGCTAGTATCCTCCAGACAAGGGTCTCCTAAATTCCCCATCCCCATTCCCCGTTCTCCATCCCATGTGTGTACCCTCCGCAACCTGTAAATGCACAGAGCACAATTCTGAGAAGCATAATTAAGATATCTGCTCTGACCTCCCACATAGTAAAGGCCATTCATTTTTACCTAGTCACCACATATAAAGCAAAATAAACATAACCTGTCCCATCTAGCTGTGGACAAATGCATGTAATTATGAGTTCTTTTTCATCTGCACAACCTGTTAAGCTCTGGAGTCTATCCCAGAGCCTGTGAAAGTTAACAGGAGTCTTTCTAATGCCAGACTGCATGCTCGACAATGGCTTTCAACAGTAGATTCATGAGATTAAAATAAACAGAAATATGACTAATTATTTATACTCAGCATGCTCCTTGTTTCAAAGGATCTCAAGTGATATATTTTAATTTAAATGACAGATTTCTTTTGATGTCTAAACAGAAAATAGGAGGAAAGTCTATGACTCTACACAATACTAAGAAATTTCTTACTGAAAACTAATTTTTTGGCAGTAAATGCATTTTCCTTTGCAGAAGCTTTCAGACAGCAATTCCTGGCCAAGTGTACTTTCTGCACCACTTAAATTCCATGTGTTAAATAGAGCATAAGTGGTTGTCAGCACGGGGAATAGCTATGTCCTTCCTGAACTGTAAACTGTTACTGCTCTGTGCAGTTTGTTTATGAAATAAAAGGCAGAAATTTAACAGAACTGTTCAATCATTAATTTTTTGATTAATACTTTGTTCTCAATTTGTCTGTAAGACCAGAGAGATTCACCTATTTTTTCCTGCTGGATATTGTGCACTATTAACATTACACATTTGTAATAAACAGACATTACAACTTGCTGCAGAGAACTCTGTACAGGACAGAGTTTTTCCTATTTATTAAAAAATGCAGATTAAACCATGCTGCTCTTACAATCATTAGGATCTTCTAATGTTACAATCAGCACCGTGCTGGGGTGACAGTTCTCAAAAAAAAGCAGCTATCTCCCAAAATCTGGTTGCTCTTTTGACTCATGTTTAAAGAAAAGCAAGAGGAATTTTCAGCCCGAGTCTGAGGGACAAGTGGAGACATTCCTGTCACAATAGCATCTGCCAACGATGCACTTATCCCTCACAGAGATTTTACATCGGAGTCTTTGGCCACAACTGCAGCAGTCATCCCGCGGGCACTGTGGTGAGCTGTTTGCCTGGGAGAGGTGCGTTGTGCCAAGTTGCCACTTGTGTGCCCTCCTCTGACTGATGTCTCCAGCTTGCAGGGATTTTACAGTCCACATCTGTGTGTTCAACAGATAGCTACAGGTTAAAGCCATCTGTGTTTCCTAAAACACTTTGCTGAAGATGCGATTTTCTGAGCCGCTTGGGTGCTACTGCACTTCCGATGCCCTTTTGCCCTCACAGTAAAGAGGTTTGGGAAAGAAAAGGCAATATTTCAAAGGCTGTGTGATAAGGCTGGCGGTGGAAGGCACTCAAAAGCAATGTTGGTTAGATCTCTCCTAAAAGCTGATTAAAACTTCACAGCACGAAAAGGGAGTAGAACAGATTTCAGTGAACCCCAGTGGTGCTTGGGATCAAGAGCAAAGAGGGAAGTGATGCAGAAGTGCACGGGACTGAGTCTGTCAGCAAATTTAATGCAGTCTCTGGGGAAATGAGTGACCAACATTACTTAAACTACCTATTTTCTTCCCTGGTGAAAGTTACTTAGATGGCTAAATAAGTGTTTGCAGTCAGATAACCTCCCTGTTTGAGATATTGAAGGTATTTCCTACAGTAAATACAAGGAAGTGCTGAACAAGGGCGTACTGAAGGTTATAAGGAAACTCTGTCTTTTTATCCTAGGTTCAAATGCCTGAGCAACACCACTGTGTTTCAGCCGCTTCCTCTAAACGCTTCCCTCTAAAGATAGGGCACAATTGCTACTCCAGCAGAATTGCTTTACCCTCACACCACTTTTACAAACAGCTTTTCCTGCTCTCACTGGTGTTTTGTGCCCTCTCTCCCCTAAATCCGTTTACCCTTTCCCTTATCACTCACAGCCTGGAGGATGAGTTGTTCCCCACCTGTGCGGTGAGGAGTGAGTTGGTGTAAGCACTGGGGACCCCAGCCCTGACCCTGGCTGCTGCCCCAGCCCTCCTTCCACCTCCCTGTCCAGCCATCAGCAAGGTATTTCCCTCCCCAGCAGGAGCCAAACTGCACTCTCCCTGCCAAGTGTTTTGAGATGAGTGGAGGTCCATCATAGTGCCCAGCTATTCCAAGCACTGTCAGTGAAGACCATGGCTAATTCAGACAAGCTGCTCCTTCCGGAGGACACCAGCTGGCAAGGACACAAACACAAACACAGTGCATGACAGCTCTCCCTGTGTCTTCCAGTGCATCATGTTTTATAGCACTGAAAGGTGACCTCTGATGCCATTGCCTTTGTCCCAGAGACTCCCCACAGCCTGTCCTGTTTTGACAGATGCCCTCTGACACTCTCTCCCACAGGAGACCCCCATACCCAGCAGCAGCAGAGGTCATGGGAGGCTGCTCCTCCTTGCCTCTCGTTTCATTTACCACTCAGTCTGCCCCTTGGACACTTCCACAAAGAGAAAAGTCAAAACAGGGTTTCAGTGCAAATTGTGAAGGGCAAGGCTGAATGCCCAGTCAAGGCAGGGACCCTCACACTGTCTCAGCTCCCCAGCCTCCCTAACTCCAGCTCTGTCCTGGGGAGGCTCAGTTCAAAAGCTACAAAAAGAGACTGGTGACAAGATGCCTGCTGCCTTCCTCGCTCCTTGCCCCCAGTGATATACAGCTGTTTGATCAGCTGATAATTGCATTGCCACATGTCAGGGGCTCTGGACATCCATGAGAGTCTGTCTTTTCCCTGTTATTGCATTGACCTGCTGAACTGTTTCACCCTTCCAGGATATCTGTTTGTAGGAGGCTTGAAAATATGTAGGATCGGGGCATTAGAAGGATGGCTAATACAGCAGTCTGGAGGAAAGCAGCAGCAGGACTATGCCTGTGCAGAGTCATTCCTGCTATGAAGCCCTGGTGAAAGGGATGTGTCCCAGCTACAAGAGCACCCACAAACACAAAGCCTTAACAACATTGAGTGTCCAGGAATTTGTAAAAATGGGGTAATGCAGTACAGTTACCAACAGTTCAAGCTTCCCTTTCTTGTCTCTCCACCTCCACAGACCATATCCAAGGTTTAGATTTTGGGCTCATTTAAATGTTGGCCTCTTAAAATAAAATTTTGTTATCATTAAGCAATGCTGCCCTCCTTCCTCCTTTATGCACATGATCCTGTTGCACCGAAACACCACCATTATTATGTTCCCCTAAAATCAGTTTCATTGATCCTGGCAGATGCATTTCAGCCCTCCACTGCTGTACAGGGAAGTAGGATATGCTGCTGCACTTCTGGCTGCCGGATCTGGCTCCACCTTGAAGGCATCCGGACTGCAAAACACTGCAGTGCCTTCAGAGTCAGGGTTTTGACCATTGTCTAAATTATCTCTTTTTTTTTGCTCATGAGAGATGTCAAGAGCCTCTTAAGTGCTGCCATAAACACAAAAAAAAGGAGGATGAATGAGAGAGCTGCACTGAAGACCCGTGAAACTTCATCCATAAACTGCCACTTTTCAGTGTCCACACTAATCAGGCTTAGATGGCATCTGTCAACCCTCTAGAGGTCATTCATCTCCAGTTGCGGATTTCTTACACTGAACTCCTGGCACTATCCCAGCACAACCATTTGTTCAGCTTTGTACCATATTCACCAGGGAATGGGAACAGCTTATGGCCAAAATGTTGGCCTTCAACACCTCAGTGGCTTAGCTGCAGTCTAAATCTGAAAGGTTCTGGGATCGCTGGGTGCCAGGCTAATTTGTCAGTGGATTTAGCGTGGATATTTTTATGAAGCACAGATATTTTTGCTTGGAATCAGCACGCCTGTTTCACCAGGTATGGCCCCCTTTGAGGGACTATATAGGTTTATTGGAGTTGCAAACAAGTATTTTTTGTCCTACAGCTTGATGAATGCAATTACAAGCATAAAGTACAGCAGATCTCTTAGAACTACATGAAACTGAAGGGTTCGTTAATATTTGGGATTATTCACAAATCCAGAGCACTGTAGGGTCCATAGTGGGCAGCCACCCACGGAACAGCACTTCAGGAGAATGGAAATTAGGACACCTTGGGCCACCCTCAGAGGCTGTCTTCCCGGCAAGGCGAACCTTCAGGCCCAGGCCACTCAACTCTTCCTCTTAGAAGTGTGTCAGCAATTTTCAGGTGCAGCACTGCTTACAATTGTACAGAAGAAAAGCTATCTAGAGCCAGTGTTTTCGAGGAAAGGCAGACAATGAAGACATTTAAATGCATACATCAAAGTAAAGGAAAATAATGTGCTTCTTTGTGACTCTGAGGTATGGTGCAAAAAGGAAGAGATAAATAAAAATACCTTTGCAATGTGTGAAATGTTAATAACAGCCTATGCCAGGAACAGCAGTTCAGGATCCTGTCTAAGCCGCTGTACATTGGGCTCCATGTATCACAGTGCCTTTCTTTATCACAACACAGAAACAGGCAGCAGAGTGAGGACACCTATTTAAGCAGTGGCCATGGGCTATGCCACAGCTCATATACTCTGTTATAGATGTTAGCAGCACTCGTGGTAAGAGGAAGTTTAGAAACAGGGCATGACTTAAAAAACAATGATCAGGAAGAAATTCAGTGAAGTGAAATGAAAGCATCTGAGAGGACTGAAGACAATTCATAGGAAGTTATGTTAGTGGTTGAATATTTTTAACATGGCTAGCTGAGAAAGAAAGAGGATAATAAAACTCTAATTCTTTTCAGAGCACAAAACAACCGAGACTATTCAGTGTGGCGCATGGCTAGCAGCACTGGGTTGAAGTAGCAAAAAGAAAACATTAGCTCAGCTAGAAAATAAGTGGAAGAATCAGATTTATTAGACTGTGGAATAGCCTCCTGAGGGAAATATGGGAAGTCTATTGCCTGTTCATCTTAAATAATCTGGACAATGTGATGAAAAGGGAACACTTGGGAAAAAAATCTTGTCTCAGCAGAAAGTGCACACACAAAAAAGCTAAAAAACCCCAAAACCCTCACTAACATCTCGTGGTTTTCTCTAACCTAGTCCACTTCTAAGCGGTACAGAGTGGCTTGCTGAACTTTTCCAAATTGTCCAATGTGGACACAACCCCATCATCATCTGAGGAAGGAGACCCCATTTCCTACCACGGGGAGTGATCTCATATTAGGCTATTTCTGTTATCTGCTATCAAACCACAGGACCAAATTTATTACTCCCCAGGGTCCCAGCAGAGAATTAATTACCTGTGAAGCTCACAGGAAATATCTAATCCCACCATGTTCACAGGAACAGAAATCACTGGAGCTGCTGATGGCTCCCCCACAGGGATTCACTGTTGACTTCATTTTTCCCCCCAAAATTATGTGGAACTCCTGGGTTGTTTTTGCTTCTTTTTTACTTATGGAACTACATTTGTCCTCAAATATTTTTGCACGTTATGCAAATATCATGGTTTACTCATCCTTCCACTTTTTGTGGGTGTAAGAGGGCCCTGCACTGGTCTTGTCACTTTACATATAGAGGAAGGACAAAACCCAGGAGCCTATGATACTCAAGAGACTTTGCTTGTGCTTCTTTTATGCATAGATCCCCACATACCTCAGTTGCCTGTCACAATGTCTCTAACCCCGAGAGCTAACTGTAGCCTCCAGCTCTATCATTTTTCAATTCTCAGCTTGTTATTTTTTCAAATTTATCAAAGTACATGAGGTCAGGGAGGGTAGGAAGCCTAGGGAATATCAAAGGTAGACTGTCTTAGATAAGCAGAGTCTTTGGTCTTCTAATTGAGAGCTGAAATAAATTTGCGAGTGGAATGTCTTATAGTAATGCAATATAAAACTTTGAGAGGATTTTTAGAAGAAAAAAAATTGTTTGAGCAAATCCAGGACATTCTGTTTTCCTAAACTTACAGACTATTGAACCACTTTGTAATATTTAATTTCTTTTATTTCTTAATAACAGTTGCTCAAGTTTTGTTGAAAATTACAATTTTGAAATTAGAATCTGAACTTTCAATGTTAAAATACTGATGCAACTTGTTTAAGTGTCCTTAAATTCAAACACCCCGAAAAAGGTGTCGACATGTTAAAGAAAATTCTTTGCTTTGTCTGCAGCCTCTAAAACAGATTCTGCAACAACTGGTCTCATAAAAGCCCAGAATAAGGGATAATTAGGAGGAATTCTAAACCTTGATTTAACCATGTCTACAGGGCGTTTGAAGCCATTGACTACAGCTTTTCTAGAAACATCCAAGGAGGCTCCAATAAAGAGAGCAGAGAAGAGGACCTGCAGAAACCATCTACAACAATGGCACTCAGCTACTGCTTACAGCCCATGAACCAGCTTTCTGTACCGAGAAAATGGCTAGTGCCCATTTGCAAATCCATTTCTAGCACCGATCATAATTTTTCCTCACAACCTATTAATCTATAGGTGGTGGATAATTAGTTTGTCTCCATTGATTTCACCTGTAAAATATGGTACTTTTTCATTGTAGTAGAAAAGATGCTAAATAGACCCTACACCAAGAGAATCCCTGCAATGCCTGACACTTTCACAGTAATTAATGACTCTGATCTAAAACCTAGCAGGCTGCATAATGAACTCAGCAATCAAAACTTGTATCTTGTTGGTAGTATTACTGCACTGACAATTTTACATGTCTAGAAGGTTTCAACCTGTGTCAGAGAAGTTATTAAATACAGATAATGACACTATCACTATTCCTCCCCTTTATCCACCTCCTCAGTGCCTGCTAGGGAAAAGCAATCAGTTTAACACTTTCTGCTTACTAAATCTGTACTGTAAAGTTTAATGCATAAATACACATCACTTTAATTGTGCTCAGTGAAGGAAGAAGTGACAAGATGTGAGAAGTAATTATTACAAAATATCCAGTATGCATTTCACGTAAACAGTCATCATATATATTTAAGGTAAAGATCCATGCTATATAATTAGGTCAGCCACTATTTCAAGAATTGGCTTAACAAGCAGCAGCAGCCCACTCAGGCGGCGGATTAGTCAGTCTGTGCGTGCAGACAGAAAGCCAGCTGGGAGAGCAGCGAAGCCAGGTTCACATGGCTGGGCTGAGCGTGCTTGCTGGATCTCCTTTTCCCTTGATTATTTTACTCATCCATTCCTGTTTTAAACTCACAGCTGAGATTACATTTGTAAATGCCAGAGGAGCTCAAACCGAAGAGTCAGATTCAGTCTTATTTTTCAGTATCTCATTTCTATAGAACTTAGTTCTCCCCTACTCTCGTGTTTGTCATCCATCCTGCCCCTCAGTTTCACTCTCTGATTGTATTTTAATATCAAGCTGAGTTTCTCACTTCTGAGTGACCAGCCTAAATCAGTTGTAGTCCTCTTTGCTGTGTTTGACATTTTAGTTCAAATATCTTTTAAATAAACACTTTAAAGAATTTTGATCAAAAAGATGAACATTATTCTGACCTTTTCTCAAATTAGTTTTGCCATCTTTAGTTTTGGATAAAGATTATTTCTCTAAATTTTATGTCTACTAACATCCAACATACAACTGACTGCAAAGTGCAAAATCCACTCTGTAAATATGTGCAACAGGAGATTTTAAAATCTCTATTGTTTCAGGTACTATATATTGGTTTAGATACTATATATTAGATTAAATATATATTTGGGGATTTCCAAATCCCAAAATATTTTAAGCTGTGTATTTGGAGCTCTAATTCATTTTTGTTTCTAACTCTTGACATGTATTTTTAAAAATTTGCTCCACTGCAAATGGGAGAACTGCAGGTTTTTACTACAAGGTAGAGATCTTAAAATAGTCTGATTTCTTTAGCTGAAGAGTTATGCAAATCACTTAATAACAAGGTTAACAATAACATCTCGACACTGGTGGCACTGGAGTGTGAATATTGACTACAGATAATTAATCCATGAAAATGTATTGAGCAAATAATGAATACACTCAAGGGAGCAATCAACACACACTCCAAGATATTTCATTAAAATAATGGCCAAAACTGTACAAAGTTTCAATGCAAAAATTGTTTGCCTAACTCCAATATTTTCCTGCCAGAGCTAAAAATTTGTAGAAGGTATAGAGTGTACTAGATGAAAGAAGCAATTATCAGTTATTTCCCTCCTGAAATGATTAAAGAAAAATAGCAATCAGTTGTTAACCAGTTTTTTTCATGTCATTACTACTAACCATTTTGAGAACTCCTCCAATGACTCCATCTCCCTCCTATTCCCCACATATGCTTTTAACCCTCTTTGATCCCTGTGTGCATCTCACCCTCATCCCTCACCTCCTAAGGCCAGGTCCTTCGTTGTTTCTAGCCAGGCCTCATGTGAGTAGCCTCCAAATTGCCTTTGGCACCCATCTGGGTCTCTGTGTGACCTCATCAATATGAACCATAATTATGTTTCTTCCAGATACACCTTTTATCTTCTGTACCCTCTTCCCTGAGGTCTCCCTGTGTCTTTGTATCACGTCACCTCTTTCTCTCCCAGCTGTCTCTGCTTTAATCATGGGACTGTTTTGAGATGTCACCACTCCTTCCTACTACCCTTTCTCTTCTTTTTTCTTCCCACTTGTGTTCATACCCACTCCAAGCAAGATTGAGGAGAGGGGTGACTTCAGTCACCACTGCTATACTAAACACCTTGAAACAACAGAACTGGTTGGCTGGCACAAAACCTATTCACTGAGTGTAGAGATGCTTTTTTTTCCATGATTAACCAGAGTACTTTAATAATGTTTTCTTGTCTATGCTAGTAAATTAAATGTGTCCAGGAAGCACAAGACAGACACGAAACTGCTCCACACTCTTCCCAGGATCAACCCGTCCAGGGGACAACTTGCATTACCTTTTGTTTCCACTTGGTCACATGAGCCCAATCTCAAACATTTCTCTGTGTTTTTAACATCCTTGGGACCTGTGACAACCCGTCCTTGGTTAATATATGCATATGGGTTAACATGTAACTCACTGTAGCTCCTTCAGTTATGCCCCTTTCTAAAGTCTTGCTTTGAACAGAAATAGTCCTTTTGTTGTTTCCTTATCTTCTCAACCTTCGTTTTCAGTCCTGTAATGCCAGCTCCCTGTCCAGTCCTTCGTAATAGCAGCTCTCAGAAATTTAGGATTCCAAGCACTCTGGACAAGGACTGAGTCTCCTTTCTTGATCAGTCCCTCCTAAAACGGATACCAACTCACAGCTGGAGATTCAAAGTCCTACTCTGCCAGCAGCAATAGAATATTGGCCAAAAATACAATCACACAAACAATTAATTTAGCTTTTTTCTTCTTTTTGTGAATGCTTAGAAAAAACTGTAATGAGAAGTAGACATCTTTACAAATTGGATCAGTGTCTTACAAAATTTGAATGCTCCATTTGCTCACAAATTATTTTTGTATGTATTCCTTTCAGCACTAGATAGTCAAAATTCACTCCCTTATGTGTCTGCTGGTTCACTTAATGCTACCCATTTTTAGTTTCAGGAGAAGACAACTTAAGCTCTGGTTTACATGAAGAATTCAAATCCCTTGGGTTTAATTCCTTCTAGATGTTAAACAAGCTTGTTCTGAATGTATTGTAAACAAGCTTGTCCTAAAATGTATTTTCAGTAAAGATTTGTATGAACAATACAAATGTTTCGAACACGGTATGGGATTACAGTTGGCCAGAGCATAAATTTCTCAGCATTCATTTGGAAAGAGAAGGAAAAACAAGGATGATCTCTTCACGATGGGAGACCTTTTGCCAGTCCCTTACTACCAGAGGAACTGTATGGGACCAATGTCTGTCTTGGTTTGCCTCACTGTTTTCTGCAGCACTGTGCCTGAACACGAGGCTTACCTGATAAATTGGCCAACTTGCCCGTCTGAACAACAGTTCAGGGTTTTTACATGCTCTTGTTGTAAAAATCCAGCAGCCCTGCTGAATGTCCTGGCTGCTGACAGCAGATGAAGCACCGAGGCTCTGACTGCAGCTCTGAACCCACTGGCCAGCTCAGCTCTCTTGGCTCTCTCCTGAGCTGGACCATCACATACAGACCCTCAGCTGGTGTGCTGGTGGGACTGGAAGGGTATGGTTACATCATGGGTGTAATTAATCAGCATCTAAAACTGAGTTCATATTTAGAAGTCTAAATAAGTGCTATAGCTCTTTCCCTGTGCTTAACACTGGTTGAAGGGATGACTATAATGACGTGGGGGCTAGCATTTCCTTGGGAGCTCTCCGATAAGGTCAAAGGTATCTGAGCAACCCTTATAAAGCCCGGAGAAAGAGAAGGAAGCAGAACCTGGTCAAGACAGGGAACTCCTATATAAAGTCAGAGTTAAATATTGACTTTTATGCTGCCATTTCCAGGACCTGAAACACTAAAGGAAATTATATTATGTCAATATTGTAGTGTAGAGACAATGGGCACTTTCATTGCTGGGTACGTTAAACAGATCTTCCGGCCCATCTGGATTTTCAGTAGAAATGTGCTGATTCATTTCAGGTTCATCTTTCATCACTGATTAGTGGTGAATCTTTTTTCTTTGTAGAAAAACATACATGAAGAAGGAAACTGTGATTGGAGTTCTTTTTATATGTACCAGCCAACACTTTCTCATCTCAGAATAGCTCCAGGTCTTTATAAAGAAAGATTTTGTAACCTATTTAAAAACCCCAAACCAACGGGAGGTTAAAGAATAGATTCTCTGTTTAAAAAAACTATACTTTGAAGTTCTGAGAATTTGCTTCACTAAATCTAGTGCAGTGCTCCCTGCAGTTATATCCAGAAGATTTGAAATCCATTAATGCAGCAGATATACAGGAAGCTGAGGGACAGGAACAGCCAGACTGCGTAAGTTTAATGACCCGTTGTCATGGTTATAACCCCTGCCAGCAGCCAAGCCCCGTGCAGCCACTCACTCACTCCCCCACCAGCAGAATCAGAGAGAGAATCAGAAGGTTAAAAGCTGGAAAAACCATGGCTTGAGATAAAGACAGTTTAATAGGTAAAGCAGCAGCATGCACAGAAGCAA
The DNA here is from genome assembly GCA_013398015.1 of Oreocharis arfaki. Lineage (NCBI taxonomy): Eukaryota > Metazoa > Chordata > Aves > Passeriformes > Paramythiidae > Oreocharis > Oreocharis arfaki. Next base: position 686,907 of record VZRR01011209.1, on the reverse strand, counting down.
AGAAAAATGAAGAATTAATACATGGCTTCCTGTGGGCAGGCAGGTGCTCAGCCATCTCCAGGAGATCAGGGCCACAACACACTTAATGTTGACTTGAGGAGACAAACCCCAACACTCCAAACATCCCCCTCTTCTTCTTCTTCCCTTCACTTTATGTGCTGAGCATGATGCCATATGGCCTGGAATATCCCTTTGGTCAGTTTGAGTCATCTGTCCTGGCTGTGCCTCCTTCGAGACTCCCATTCTCCCCCAACTTCCTCACCAGCATGGCTGTAGGAAAAGCAGAAAGGCCTTGGCTCCCTGTAAGCCCTGCCCAGCAATAACAAAAACATCTCTATATTTTCAGCTTTATGCTCAGCACAAATCCAAAGCACAGCAATACTCACCAATGTGAAGAAAGTTAACTCTACTCCAGCTAAGAACAGCACATCCATCTTGTGCTAAATTTTGAGTTCAGAGTAAACATATCAAGTGCTGCAGAGAGATGGAATCTCCTTATAGGAAACTGCACCCACAGGTATGAGGGATTTCTTCATGGAACAAAGCAACCTCATTCTGGCTGATCCCACGGGGCTGGAAGCAGCACACCTGCTCCCTTTTCCCCTATCCCACACAGGTCAACTATGTCTCACAAGCTGAATGTTCTGCTATTTTAGATATGTATTTCTCTTTGGGTTTTTTTAATGGGTGTTTGGGATTGGACAACATGACAGTGACATCCACTAGAACAGTTCGTGTCAAAAATAAGCAGCTGTTTGGGTTGTCAAGGTCTCAGATCCAGCAGCCATCCACCCTACCTGCAAGCGGCCAAAGCCCTGTGTCCCGATGCCCTTAGCTGCCCCTGGAATCTCAGGGCTCCCACCACGGCAGCAGCACTGTGGGGCCAGCACAGGCTGGGGCTGGACGAAGAGCAGCACCTTGACCCCGCTGCAGCTGCAGACAGCTGGGGCTCCCTGACAAAGCCTCTTCTACAAAGATGTGGTGGAGAATGCGCGGCTCGTAATGTTGACAAAGCCCAGTGCAGGCAAACTGAGTCTTGTCTGGGGCACTGTTTCAAAAAGCCTCTGTTTTTAATAATACATGCAGGAATGAGGCATCTTGGAGACTTTCTTTAGAACTGGGGAGTAAATTCAAACACTGCCATGGCATAGAGGTCTGAAAGACCTTTGGGCAGATGGGCCAAGAGGGCAAGCAGACAAGTCTCATGAAAACCAGACAAGTCCAGCAACAAAAATAATTTAGATCCTTTTTTAAACCACTGCACTTTCAACTACCTAAAAGCACTGGGTTATCATATTCATAGTGTGTATCCTATTCAGAGTGTGCTGGAAAAAACTGTCTGAACTATTAAACTAAATTAGTTTCTGTAAAGAAAAGCTCTGGACCATCTCCACCATGCATGTTACCCTACTGATTTTTTTTTTTGGTTTGTATCTTACAAGGCAGTGCACTGAGGTAGAGCTCAACAGACGGACTAATCAGGGTCAAAATTTCTGCAGACCTGTTAAATTTTGCTTAAACGCCACTCTTATTTTTCAAATACATGAGTAAATCTGGGAGCCTAAGTTCTTGATGGATTAATATTTCTTCCCTCTGCAATTAGAGTCTTCTACTTCTAAGCAACAGTTCTTTCCCTGGAGTTGCAAAACATTTTTCCCACAGCTACAAGCTTCTTCAGGGCAGCTTCTTCAGGACAGCATTTGCCCAAGTATGGTACACTTTTACAGCATTGTTTAGGGGTTTGCATGTCTAATAAACAGTTTGTCTGGCTGTGGTGCTGTGATTTATGAGCCTTTCAGAATTATAAAATGACGGCAAACTCGTCCCTCCTCAGTTCACTCTTCATCATTATAAATGTGCTTTCACGAAGATCAGGACACTCTCTCCCCACTAAATCACTCTTGCTGCCTAAAACTCAGAAATCTGACCCAAAGGTGACCATTGATTACACCAAAGAGGGTACAAGTACATTGGTCTGATGAATAGTCAGGTGACATATATATATATACATATATATATTTTTTATATATATATATATGTATATATATGTGATGTGCTGCCAGAGCTAGCATAGGCTTCTCTGTGCAACCTCACCATCAATGCTCTACACTGCTCTGGAGCAACTAATTTTTAAAGCATACAAGGAGAATAGCTCAATCTCTGTCCTAGGCATGGATTGAGAGACTGTGAAAATGTTACTGGATTTGCAGATGTTATGTAAGAGACAGGCTAAGCAGAAGAATATGGAGCACTGGCTGCTCCTCAAGTCTTCACAAACTTGAATAAGAAACTACAAGCTTGAAAAGCACACACTAGCACCACCCTGTGCAAAGCCCAGGGTGGGACCTCCAAAACATGCTGTGTTTCATAATCCCACCCCTCCTGCTGAGCTTCTCCCTGGGCGAAGAATTGGAAACATCACGGAAGCTGCTCGCCCCGAGACACACTGCCAAGCAGCTTTCTTCTACAATTACCCCATAATAAACCACATTGTAAGATAATTATTTCATTAGTTGGAATGCATGTTGGGACAGAGCAATTTTTGCCCTTTCCTTTTCATCTCCTGTTAGGAACAACATGGGAAGAGCCGCAGAGGGAAGAGAAAGCCTTTGAACACCCGTGTGTTTACTTCTCTTTAATAGCTCTGAATCCAGAGAAAGTTAGGGAGTTCACTGGCGAGAGTTAAATCATCGACATACCTGGCCAAGAAATTCAAAAGCCTTACATGATTTATCTTATTCTGTGTGATAAAAGTGCAAGGAGAGTTAAATACATTGGCCTTCTTGACCAGCTGTGATCAGGCATAGCTGTTTCATTAATTTCATTAATTCCAATGAATTCATTAATTCATTAATCCCCACTCTGAAAGGCAGGTAGGTGATCACTCTGCTTTGCCATCACTTCAAATAGAGAGAGTTAATCAAACATACTGAAACATTTAATACAAGCAAGCCCAAGGCAATAGACAAGACAAGATTCAAATCTTTCAGAGAAATTGATCGCTGCTCTCTGATGAGTGGGCTGAAAGGGGTAGGATACTTCTTAGCTAAACAAATCGGACTGAGGAATGCAGACTTTGACTATAAAGACAGAAATTCTGGCAATGTGTTATCTATCATCTGCAAAATAAGACCCTGAAATAAATATCTGGTTTCTGAAAATGTAAGGATTTGTTCAGCACACATGAGCTTCAAGAGAGACACTTTTCAGAGATTAAAGCCTTGATGAGTTTTGTCCTTAGAAAAGGTGCAGTCATAGTTGTAGCAGGACCACAGAAAAAATTGAGGGCTGCAACAAGTCTTGTTGCAACAGAATGAAGCCCTCTTCAGTGTGCTCCCAGTGTCCCAGTGTGCTCTGCTGGGACATGCAGTGGTCTAGTTCAGCACCCAAACACTTCAGAGTGGGCTTACACAAGTTTTATCATTACGTGCACTGATAGCTAATTTTCAGTCATGTGATTCTTCCACTTGCACATGAATCTCTTAAAATGAACTCCTACAACTATTTCTTCCTCCTCTGGTTGTTTTATTCTCATCACTATAAAGAACAATTGGCTCGGTGGGTATTGATCTGCAACACTCATTCATATGGAGAGTTCTGATTGCTAATTGAAGAAGGGTAAATCCAGAAGTGTAAGATTTGCAGTGTAACATGAAAGCTTATTAAAGGAAAAGTATCAACTTGATAAATAGTATATTTAGAGTCCCTTTCTCCCCAGCTTATTAAAGCAACCGTGACTGGTATGTAATCAGCAGAGGTGGCTGATATAGAGCTAAAAATTTAATCCAAACTAGAAAAGTTAAATAAAGGAAATGTATCCTAGAATGGTTTCACTTTTAATATTTGGACAAATCATCTGGATTATCTTCATCTCAATAATCCTACAATTAAGTGCACAGTCACACAGCATGAAGACTAAAATCAGTAAGATCTAGAGTGATTGATATCTGGACATACTTGTTTCACTCGCTATTGAAACACAAACACAGAGCTGGTGCTCCTGCTACATACTGTGAGAAAAGCTCATTCTCAGGGTAATGACACTGAGAAATGGATTGAATCCAGTGATTAATTTGACCTGTGTGTCACAGCATGCACATACTTGCACCTGCACACAAAGGCATAAAACAAAAATGTAGGTTATTTGATATGAAAGTTAAATTAATCTGTGGTGGCACTGCTTCAGAGAACAAGTGTGTTTCACAGCATCACACCCTTCTCTTGGTAATTTGTTTATCTTGCCCTGAACCTCACAGCCATTGCAAAGTGTGCACAACTGATATCTTCCTCTAATCAAAATTGGAGGGGGTTTACTTTACAGAACACAAACAAAGAAGAGGAAGAGAAAGAAAAGGCAGAGGATGTATCCAAGGGTCCTGCAGGTGTGTGTGCCCTACTAAATGGGATTTCCACAGTTCATCCCACTGCTCTGCCATGGCCTCATCCCAGTGCATCAGGCTCAAACTTCCTGACAGCCTGCTGTCTTCTGAGTCTTGTACTGCAGCCTGCCATCCCTGGGCACCAGAAACACGAGACCTGTACTGCTTAGCTCACACAGGGGTTTGTCACAAGCCCACTTGAGAGGAAGGAAGGGTTCCAGCTCAACGGTACTGATCACAGCAGGGGCTATATGCCCACCAGTTATCAAGAGTTGCAGTGCCTTGAGAGACACCAATTTCATTGCAGCATATTTATCGAATTGTTTAAGCAAAGCTGAAGGAAATTAAGCAAGATAGATACAAAGTGTTAAATCAATTCCTAGTACATTGGTGTGAAGGAACTGCATTTAAAATAGATGTGGCCTGCAAAACATTATGTGATGGTAAATAAACATAGTTATAAATGTCTAGGTTTGGAGGTTAAAATGAGGTTTTAAAGTGAGGGATGCTATTCACACTGATATTTTGTTTCAGCAAAACTAATATGCCCATTCTTTTCCTAAAAATCCGATCACAGCTCTGAGAACATTTTTCTGCCCTCTTGTGCTCCTCCCTGGCCCTGTAACAGTACAGCTCTGGGACCTCTGATCAAATTGCTCGGAGAAGAGCTGTGTGACAGAGGCCTGTGAGGAGGCTTGTCAGGCTTTTTCCCACTTTGCTTCAGAGCTGATTTTATCTCACTACACCTTTGGTGAAGCTTCCTGAGCTACACTGCAAACATGCTTATGACTGGCTGTGTACCACACTCGCCCTGCCCCACAGGCTGACTTCCCACCTGCACCTCAGCCCTGCCCCATCATCGTCACAATTATGCTGATGTTCAGGACCACTGGCTGCCCTGCAGCTGCTGGGGCAGTGGAACAAGCCCTGTCTAGCAAGTCCTGCCCCAACAGTTCCTATGGAGGCTGGTCCTTACTGCTCCTGGACAAATCCTGGCATCTAGATTTGTAATTTCTGAGGCAAAAAGTCTGTGCATCTTGCTTTGAGCATTAGGAAAACAACTACATGCCAGCATCATCACATTTTAGTCCATGTCTTTACAGAACACTCAATTCCTTCTAGTAAAAATGTTAGATTTGGACCAATTATTAAAGATATCACACAGGCTTTCATCTTAGTAGTGAAATTTGCTTAATGGCCACTATTAAGCATGTATTTATCATCCTCTGTTACTACAAAATATTCCCAATGCCCAAAAACTCTTCCCAATGCCAGTTCTCAGCTCTCAGTTCCCTGACAAGCACGTAGACAACTGAATGGAGCAGTGCAAAAACCCCAGAAATATCTTCCTAAGTCTTGCAAGCATCGCACATTTCCCTGGTGCTTTTTAAATCTTGATGTTCAGTTACCCAAATAAAAAACATGTTGCAATGCAGTCTGTGAAGTTATTTTAATAGACTAGCAAGCTTTAAGGGCCAAAGGTAAGCTTGGTGCAACACTGGCAAAGTCATTTAAAACTGTGCCTGGTGATTCAATTTTCCTGTTGCTCGGCCTCATGTTCAAGGGCAAATGTTGCCTTCCAGCAGAGGAGCACAATCAGGATTTACCCCTGTTCGCATCAACAGCAGCCCTAAATGTCTCGTGGGGGTTCTGCCCCTACGGGCAGCATTAGGGCTCTAAGAAAGCTGACAAAGTAAGTGTGTAGCTGGATTCCTGCTCACTTCACGTCTGTGGATGTCATCATGCTCAGAAGTACAAGCACAGTGTGGTGGCATCCTTGCTGAAACAAGTGAGCCACAGCAAACTGAAGTTGTGCTGTGGTTCTTCCTGCTGATTTCCAAGCATAAGTACCAACTCCCAGTTCTGATCAAAGCTGTCCATGCTCATTGCACTTGTGGTACATATATGAACTTACTGTGCACGCACCTGCCTGATGAGTTGTCCACATGATTGTAGCATGGCTCGTTTGTTTTATTCCTCCTTTTTCTTCCAGTTTTGAGGATCTTGTCCATTGCCTCCTATTCCAAGTGACACTGTAAATCCAGTCTTGAAAAAGATTTCTTCTGCTGCACTTGATGCAGCACGGGACATGGTCTGCCACCAGTGCAAGTCAGCACTTTCGCAACAGAGGATAATAAATAGTAGATGGAAAGTGCAATTGAACCCAAATTTTCCTGTGATTCTGTGATTTCTACTATTAAAACTTTGAGATAAGACTCTTTGGCCTGTGAACTAAGGGAAAAACATAAAACACCTGTATCTTTTGAATAGATTAATATTACTAATACAGTAAACTAGGGATTTATTAGGCCCCAGACCCTTTAAAAACCTTTGGGTTTGGTGAGTAACCTAGAAAATGCTTTAATGGTATCATATTTTCTGGCATTTCCTTCCAAAGTTAAGACACCATGTTTCAAAACTGTGGTGTCTTGTGATGGCCTGTTTGTTTTGGTTCCAAGGGATTGAGTTTCATCTTGTTCAGTACACAGCAGTTGCTCTTGGAGTGATGGTATCTTTTCTAAGTTGCCTCTAATTAAAGTTGCTTTATAATAATGCATGTGCTCCCAGTTAGGACGGAAACACTGTTTACAGATTGTCTCTTTCACACAAATTTCCACTCGGGTGCATTTCCTGCCTAGAGCTAACAAAGGAAAATCTTTGAGTAGAAATTAACTGGTAAGACTAAATTGTAATTAATTAAACAGCTCTGTGGGAAGGCCAGAGTATGCTTATGCACTGTTGCTTCTCTTTACCAATAGCTTTTACCTTTCATTTTTATTCCTTTTGTAAGAAATTCATACTCCTTTTGTAAGAAATCACTTCTATGACTCCTCTTCAAGATGTTGTTCCTTGCTGGAAAAAAATTTGAGGAAGTGTTCAAAATACTTTTTTAATTAAGTAAGTATCTGGTCATCCGTGTGAAGCCTTCTGCTATGCCCCCAGAAACACCCTGAAAGAGGGGAGAAACAGTGGTTTTCATCTGCCATCATGTCTCATGGATTTGGGACAACTCCAGAGTATGACATGGACAGGGAATAACCCACCCCATCCAAACATTGCAGATCTTGCTTGCAGATTATCGAGAAAAACAGCAGCATCAGAAAACTCCCAAAGCTGAGAACATCACGAGCACAGCCCTGCCCATCTCTGGCATGTCCTTGTTGTTAGGGCTTGAAAATGGATCGATACAAAACAGAATGTAATGGCCTGATTTGTTTCTCTGATACATCTTCATTAAGCTCTTGACAGCCCATGACTGCCAGTGAAGCAGCTGGGGCTGCCCCTCTGCCAGAGCTGAGCTCCTCACCCTGCCTGTCCAGTGGCTTCCAGCAGCATCACCTGGTCAACTCCAGGGACCTACGTAGACTGTCAGAGGGCCATATGGGAGAGAAAACCCCTTGTGTACTGTTCAGTCCTATAGTTTCTCTTGTAATTTCCAGTGTGTGCACAGCCACAGAGCAAGCACTGTCATTTGAGGTAGAAATTACAGCAGGGCAGAACAAACCACCTGAGAAGTCTCATGTGCACCTCTAGATAAGATTACGATTCAATCATTTAGGAATAAGATTTTTCATTTAATGAAAGGGTGCAAAGTAACACCATGAAAAACTAATTTTTGGAATAGTTAATAGTAATTCTCATCTTTAAAGTCTCCAATGTCTTTATCCAGGCACTAGACTGGACAAGGATCTAGAGGAACATCATTAAACCTCGGCAACAGGAGTCATGCCAGCATGGAAAGAGACCTGACAACATGCAAGGTAATTTCTGTCTGATATCCATAATTCACTACAGAAAGTGGTAGGTACCAGCAAACACTGTCTGTTTCTCAACATATGGCAATGTTATTTCAAGAATATTGTTTTGCAACCTCTTGATTCTACTTCGCAGGAACTTCACCCATGTCCTTAAAAGCTGAGAGAAAGAACTTGCCAATTACCATATGGACCTCATAGAATTGCACAATCTTTCCAACTCCTGAGGCCATTCATTATTAAGGCCATTACTCAGAGGTTATCATATATTAACTGGGCAAGAAAATTAGCTGTCATGGTCTAACCCCAGATAGGACTGAGCCCCACCAGGCAGCTCACTCATTCCTCTGGTGGGATGGGAGAGAGAATCAGAAGAGTAAAAGTGAGAACACGTGAGCTGAGATAAAGACAATTTAATAGGAAAAGCAAAAGCTACATGCATAAGCAAAGCAAAACAAGGAATTCATTCACCACTTCCTGTGGGCAGGCAGGTGCTTAGCCACCTCCAGAAAAGCAGGCATCTATCATCTATAACTCTTACTTCAGAAGACAGATGCCATAGCTCCCAATGTCCCCCTCCTCCTTTTACTTCTCCCAGCTGTATATGCCGACCATGATTCCATACGGGGTGGAATACCCCTGAGATCAGCTGGGGTCAGCTGTTCTGCCTGTGTTCCCTCCCAGCTCCTTGCGTACTCCCAGCCCACCCACTGGTGAGGTGGAATGAGAAGCAAAAAAATCTTGATGCTGTGTAAACACTGCACAGCAAGAGTGAAAACATCCTTGTGTTATCAACACTTTTTCCAGCACAAATCCAGAACAGAGCCCCATACTACCTAAGGTGAAGAAAATTAACTCCATCTCAGGCAAAGCTAGCATATTAGCATATCACCTAGACATGCTAGAGGAAATTTTCAGACTTAAATGTCTTTCCATGTGTCACATTCCTGTGTATCTCAAAATGGACAGAGCAATCACTTAAACACTTAAAGTGAGTTTTCTTCTTCAAAAACAGGATTCTAGGAGTTTCAGGCAAAGGGACTGTGGGAGCAAACCCGACATTGCCTGATTCAAAGTACAGTGTCCTATAATTGATGCATTATCATAAAGAGCCCCCCAATAAAGAGGACAAATTATTGCAATCCATTAGTTTTCAAGCCCTTGTGAAAATAACCTATTTCTCTTTGGGCAGCACTCTGACTTCTCCAACTCTTCTTTTCAATACCAACCCTGTGAGATGGCCACAGAGCATTTAGTTTAGTATTTCTCCTAGAACTTCTGAAGTCCTATTTCCGACTGTGGGAAGACTCTGGTAAATCCTTCCACCTTTTATCCTATAAATTCTCTTATTCCTTGAAATAAAGTTATATTCTGTACTTCTACAACATTTTCTCCTCGAGGATCACACAGTGATTACTGATTAATGTCAAGGAATTATGTTTTTAGTGGCACAGTAGTACAGATACAAGAACAGGGATGGGGTGGGACTAAATGACTTCTACTACCTCCCTGAGAGTGGGATCAGGGCTGACAGAGAGGCCAAAACTGTGAATCCCATCCTAACACCTCCACTACACGTACTCTTTACAATTGTTTTGAAGTGTCTGCTGCCATAGTGAGAGTCTGGGCTGAAGACCAAGGTAATAATTTCACTGACTGCAGTGGGTCTTGGGTTAAGCTCTAAAACTGATTGCATGTTTCAGCATGGATTATACCTGCCATCTATACAATGTGCTTCAAAAGCATGTGCTAGGAAATGTTCTCTTTAGGTATTTTGCTCACAGAAAACATGGTTGGGGGGTTTCTCCCCCTTAATAAAGGTATTTCTCCATAATTGTTGTGATATAAGCCATTTTATCTCTTTCCTCTGAATGAAACGCTTCTCTATTTGTAAATTTATTTAAAGAATTCCTCCTCAGAAATTACTCACAGATAAAAGTCCTTATCAATGCAAGAAGCTGTATCACGCTGAGCAAACTATAGTACAGCAAACCCCCCCCGAATGTTCAGAACTTTCATAGATGAAAACAGTGTTACATAAATTACAGAAATTCAGGGCAACAATCCAAAAATGTTCACCAGTGGCCACAGGACATATACATACATATTTATGTTTTATATAAATACGTATAAAACCACGTATAAGTCTTTAACTAAGAAGCAGTCAGGAAAGTTAGTCACTTGATGTTCCCATCTGCCTGCACTTGCACATAACAAGCCAAAGGAACATGCAAGGGCTGCTTTTCTGAGTCAAGCCCTAATACAAGGTGTGCCCTGAGTACATCCTTAGGAAGCTGCACTACCACAGAACCCACAGTGGCACTTTTTGCTCAACACTGTGGACTTGGGTAAGATGTCATATAGCCATTGGGTACAAAAATTCATCGGAGAGGGGTCTGAACAGCCCTTTCCTCCCTGGCCAAATACCTCTGTCTTAAAGAAAGCGAGAAGGGCCACCTGGCTCTCCTACCCACTCGACTCCTCCTTTGTCCTCCTGCAGTGCCATGTTCCCCTTACACAGAACAAAACCACAGCAAAAGGAATGAAAAATCTCTCTCCCTGACATCCAAGGAGAGCGCCTGTGCTAGCTGGGAAAAAAGAAAGCTTACTCGTTCCCAATCATGGCCTGGCATGGCTCAGTAGAGGGTTCTGGCACAAAGGATTGCTTGCTGCTTTTCTCTAGCACATCACCAGCACATATTCACACTTCCTCACAGTCTCACACGGTCTTCTGACCTCACCACATCACAGAATGGTCTCTCACCTGTGGTGTCTCAGACCTCTGAGAGAAGGATTCGGATGATGTGGCCTGAGCACCAAAGGTGTCCGCACGGAGCAACAAAGCCCAGGATCTGAAGGGCCATCTCAACATACCTGTGTTGAGATCTGTGTTGTCCACTTCAAAACCCATGGTGTTCCCCCATCCCTGACAATTTTCAACTCCAAAAATTGTAACAGTGAACAAAAATTATTGGTGAAGCTTTCAATTACGCATCAAATGAGGATGCGGTTTCAACAGGTTTCATGCACTGACCTAGCCCTACTCCCACTGCAATCTATGGCAGAGCTCCAATTGACGCCAGCAGGAATAGAATTAGGGTGGTGGGAAATTGTTTCGAAAATCAGATGGAAAAAATCTCTGAACCACATCTGCTTTCCCTTTTCACCCCGTCTCCACACATACACACCCATCTCTTGGTCTCCCTAGCTGTGGTGAAATGATCCACTAATTGGTTCTGCATGGACAAGACCACACAGAGGAAGTGATGTTGCCATAATATAATCTAATCAAAATAATTCTCAGGTCTGAGTGAGCATTTAAATAAAAACACGGAGCAGTCCTTGACAGTTCATGCTTGCTGTGAAAATGACTGAAAACTAAGGGTAATTTCAATCCAAGCCGAGTTCTTAGCTCGTTTGCCTTTCCATCATGTGGCTTTTAAATCCTAATTATATGTTATCAACAGTATAAGCAACATGATTCTTCTTGTAGTTGACAAATTCCTGGGTACATTTTACCTGCTTTCAGATATGTACACAAGAACAAATATATAATCTCTTTCTACTTGAGAGAGCTTTACATCAGGTAATTACAACTTAGCTCAATTAAAAACACTCTTGAAAAAAGTACAGCGTCTTTTAGATCCACAAAGCTAATTTAAGGAGCCAGTGGGCATGATTAGGTCAGAAAACAATGAAGGCTGACTGGGAATTAAAATGAAGGTCACAGATGAGTGACTTTATTTTTGGCTGGACTTTCCCAGCAGGGTGTTTCTTCATTACATCAACATAATAATCCATCTGGGTGCAGAATAAGGCAGATCAGCCCTTTTGCCAAGTGACCAGAAAGGCTGTATTTAGGAGTGCATCATCCACATGTAGTCTCCTAAAACAGGGAATGATTTTTAGGTTTTCTGAGCATCCACCCTTCTAATCCACTTCACTCTTTGGGAGGGGTGCAATACACCAGAGGGAAGATGACTTTGCTTGAAGGATTAGCTAGACTGACAGGGATGAAGACCCAGGCGGACTGTATGCCTCCCATACTGGCAGATCCAAAAACTTGCCATGGTGCTGGTTGTCCTTCTTATGTCTGTCAGGCTGCAGTAGCTGCTCCTGCAGGAAAGGCAAGCTGGGACCAGATGTAAGCTTCGCATGGACCATGTCCTCACCCATGGAAATTGTTCCCTGGGGCTGAATAGAGGGGCAGAGACCAGGCTGGTAACAGAGCCCATGGGCAGCTCCAGGCATGGTGAGAGGATGAGCCAGTCCAGGGTCCAGCCAGAGAGCTCAGCCAGGAGCAACAGGAAACAGGTCAGAGATAGGCCCTTTCTTTTACTACTGTCAAGCAGTTCAGAGGATGTCACCCAGAGCTCACAGTGACACTGTGATCTAGACTCAAAAGAACACGACTTGATTACCATTAACAGGTCAGTTCTGCATATCCAGGGAAAGAAGTTTCATTTCTTAGGTGATTGAAGATGCAGATTAAAAGACAAACTTTAACCAACTTTCAGGATGTTATCCTGCTCCTTACAAGCGATTTTTCACAGGCATGGGTGAGGATGAGTAAGTACTACCAACTCCAACGTTATTTTGCTGCTCTTGGCAAATGAGTTCTGGTCATAATAATCATAATTAACCCTCAGTATGTATGACAGTATTTTGCATCTTGTAACTGGGATGAAGACATGAACAGATTTTCATTGACTTGTTGGTCAAGTATTGTGGTCTTGGTTCTGCAGATGAAGAAACAGCACATTTACCCCAGCAGATTTTAGACAGCGAACCAGGCTCCACCTTGTTAACCACACGTGGATCTTGTCTACATTAGGCTCACGCAACAGTGAAAGAATACAGGAAGGATACAGTAAGGAAGCCAATTATGGTACCGTTTTGTAATACGGACTTTTCAAAAGGCAGCCTCAGCTTTTCACCTATAAAAGAGAATATAATCACAGTGTCTGACTACCCTGAGAACCACATGAGTACAAAGTGCAAGGTTTGTCAGCTCAGTTCCACAATCACATTCCAGACAGTTCTTACTGATTCTTTCCCACTATGCTGAAAACTCATCTAGTTTTCAAGATTTTTTTTTTTTTTAAATAAAGCTAAAGAACTGATAAGTGATGAAGTTACATCCTGGGACAATGCACAAAATATGTATCTGTCGTAAACTAATAGTGTAATTTTAAAAATCACATATATTTGAACATATTATGAATAGAATGTATGACCATGTTGAAAACAAATGTAATTGATATTTAGAGCATAATTCCACTCATATTTCTCTTCAGATGAAACTTCTGCTGTTTATGAAGCTTGAAAAATAAAAGTTTAAGCAGTGGCTGTTATGAAAGTCTGGTTCTCATTTCTATGTCAGCTTTTCCACATTAATCAATTGTCCAGACTTGTTTCCATTGTACTCCCTTGGAGGATTCTTCCAGTTCTGGGCTTGTCTTCACTTCTGATTAGCACACATATGACTGAAATAGCTGACTTCTTTTTAAATATCTCATTTCACACTGAGGAGCATAACTGTAGGCATCTGAGTTTGAAAAAGATTGGCTTAAAAGCTGATGCATTTCTTGGTTTGTTTAAGAAAATCAGTAGGTTCACTATGCAGAAACAGCTGCAGAAAACCTATTTGATTGCTTCAGGAGCGTTGAACCTGTTTCTCCCAGACTGGGCTGAAGACATTTACAAAAAGATTCCTGGATGCTTCTCACTCTGTGTCAGGAATTACCTAGTTAATTCATTTACTCTAACAAGCAATTGAATGGAGCTCTCCCTTGTGCGTGGACTGTGAACTGGGGCTGATGCTCACACCACCCTGGGGTAGCAGAGTCCCCTGCTTGCCTCATAGACCTGGCAGGGACACCATTCTAGTCACTGGAGCTGTGGAGGAGATGCACATGTAGGTTTATCTGCCATGCCGCTTTCCACCCCCTCTCTTCCCTGCCATAGCCTCCACATTGCTCAAACCTCAAGCTGAACACAGGGGTAGTGGCCATAGCACCATGGGAAGGTGAGGCATATTAATGGATTAATGGATCTAGGAAACAGCTCGAGTCTCCTGGTCCTACCATGTCCTCCTCGATTTGTTACTCACTATAAGTTGCCTCTGAAAGAGAAAGAAAGAAGCTGAGCTAAGTATCTGGTCCTAGGCCCATTTATCAGACTGTATTTCCACAGATCAGTCATGACTAGATCTGCATGTCAGGAAGGGGAAACCACCAAGGCATTCACTCACCCATGAACCCTTGGGACTGTGGGATTAAGCAAAGAATAAACTTGACTCAGCCACAACAGTCTCCACTGAAAAAGTTTGTTGATAATAGTGCAAATATTTGTTACCACCATCTGCCAAAAAAGTTTTTACACATATTTGAAGTTCACAGCACCAGGCCAGATTGTGGTATAAGGAATGGTGCATTGTCAAGCAGGAAACCCTACAGGCATGCTAGTCCTCTCACTGACAGTGTTTGAAGGAGAGGTTCTCCATTTCTTCCTATTTCTGGGGCTGCAGCCAGGCTTGAGCAACCCATGCAGTTAGCACAGACTGTGCACGGTTCTGTATCTGCCTCCACGTAGCACTGATGTGATGCCATGAGGAGGAGGCCAGAGGAGCCCAGAGGAGCCAGTTGTGGCCACAGGTTCCCTTGCTGAGCTCTGTATAGGTGTGCCCTATATATTGGCCCTTTCCACACAGATCTTCTGTGCTAAGAAATACATCTGTGACACTTTATCACCTTTCTCTCAAATAAATGTCCTTAACAAGGTCACTGTGTTTTCTTACCTTGGTGGTCTCCATACGTATATATTCAGATAATTCTGCATGGATGAGGGCCTTTTCTGTGAACCATTGACTTACTCTTCAATCCTATTTCTGGAATGACGGGGAATTTGAACGGTGCCTGAAATTTGTACAGTTACTCAGCAAAATAAAAAACGTCACCCAAAAGAAATTATCTACTGTTACTTATGCAGTTTATTCAATGAATCAATTTATCCTAAATATGTATGTAGCGTGCTTTATCTAATGCAGATAGGTAGGAGTTTTACATGTGTTTTTAGTTATTTTAAATACCAGTTTTGTTTTGTGTATTTGCAATTCAGTTGCTTAGTAAACCAGAAAAGTCCTCATTTTTGCACTAGATTTGTTAGTATTGCTGGAGCACGTCTTTTGTGACCTCGTTCTTCCCCATATAGATATACTTTGATTAGTGTGATGGCACTTCCTTGTCTAATTTTCACTGTGTGCTTGATATTAACCTTTTCATTCTTTTTATTTTCTCTATCTGTGGCTTACTATCAGTGTGAAAAAAATACAGCATTTGCATGACATCAATCTGAGCTACAATTTTCACTTATGAAAAGGTAGTCCCTTACACCTGAGTGCAGCCTCTCTCAAGGCTCTTTCCGTGACAACTTGATACGTAAGTTCCATTTCTGAGTTTGGTGTTTCTTTCATGACCACTCTCACTGCCAGCACCATCCTGATACCAACAGATCAAATGGGGCAACAGTCTTTTTTCAAGGAGTAGTGTATTCTGGTTAAATGTAATAGCTATAAGCATAAAAGCATTCCCAGCTCCAGCAGCTGCTTAGGCAAGGGTTAGCTCCTTTTCATTTCTTTCAAAAGTGACCTTCCCTTCAATAAGCTTCCTTTTTTTCACTCCCATCCTGGTCTAAATCCTTGTCGTTCAACCAGGAATTCATAAATCTTTATTACCTCCGGCACTTCTCTTTCTGCTTTCATCAAGTATTTATTTGTATGATAATACTTCAATACTTTAAACCACTGCTAAGCAATTTATCATAATAAATGGCATTTCTTTTATGTTATGTCCCTGTTCTTGTACCTTATCTCCAGTTTGTTTGTTCAGACTGTAAGCTCTTAGCTATGGCATCCAAAATTTCCAAGAGGGACTGGTTATTTTTGTAGTTTTTAGCCTGAAGAGGGCTCAGCCTAGAGGCTCACAACGAGGTACAGCACAGCCCTACCATTATGTCATACCAGGCTGTGTGAAATGCAGTTGTTGTCAGTAACTGCCAGGGACAGGTGCAAAGCAATAATTTAATAATGATTAAATTCTTTCCAAGACTAACCAACATTACTGAAATTGCACCTCTTGCTTCCCCACTTGAAATATTTGATGAGGAGCTTCCCAGCCTGAGACCACTAACAGTGATACTCCCCTGATCACAAGGGAAGGGAAGCACAGGGAGATCTTTAGAAAACATGAGGAACTCATGTTCATTTGGAAAAATCAGAGCAATGACCTACCTGCAGCACGAACTAACAAAATGGGTTTTTTCTCTTCTCCATCCTCTGCATCTGCCGCCACCATGTCTAAAAGCTCCCGCCTCCCCACCGGCACAAGCACCTCACACAGACAAATATGCCTCTATCACATCACCTTCCCTATCTACTACATCTTTCCACAGTTTTTCATCATTTTGATCAGCGGGTAGCACTTTCCTAGACCCTGAGCGGCACTTTGGAAGGGCTTTGCTCAGTCTCTGGAGAGGACTCTGGTCTTAGTCTTCAACTCCACCACTTAATCCAGCTGTAGATAGTTCAGCTTAATGGGTGACATTAGCAGGAAGAGACTGGCAAGAGCCCATTCATCACTGCTGCTAAGCTGTGCCATTCTGCAGGCTCCACTTGTCCCCAAGGTTCTTGTCTATATCAGCATTCAAAGCCATGGCTGAGGTGACAGCTGCTCAGACAAGTGCCTCACTCTGGCTGCAAACATCCTGGCTGTGATGGCTACGCTCATCTATGGGCTTTGTGGCCTTTTATAGCCAAACACATGGGCTTGGCAAGGCACCACTGAGAAGAGAGAGAGAATTGAAATGGGTAACTGGGGAGTACAGTCATGAGCCACAGCCTGACATGGCAGCAGAGCTGTTATACCTCTCCCACAGATATGGGCTTTGGGTAAGGGAGGGAAGGGGAACAAAGAAATACTCCAGGAAAGTGCTTTAACCCAGTAGTGACACCTCTCTTACTTGAGACCCTTTTTCCCACCACTGATCATTGCTGGTCAATCATTTCAGCACTGAGGGGTCAGTTCCAGTTGACTCCACATGCATTGTGAGAAGAACTCAGAAGAGCATCTACAAACACCTCTCCTTGGTCCTTACCTGTATTTCTGCTCAGTCCTCAGATGGGACAAGGGCATCTCTCCCATCAGGAGCTGCAGGCCACAGGGCTTACCTACGACATGTTTTTTCTCTGTTTTAGCATTAGTTTGTTTGCCATATAATAAAGATGGAGCTGATTAAAGCATGTCTAGGCCTGGACTAGTATGTCATCACAACCCTTTGGAACTGGCAGAGTTAGACAATCCTCCACACCCCAGGTGAATCTTCTCTTACTGGCGCAGTTGTACCTACCTTTCTATGCACTGCACTGACATGAATCATAAATCACTTTATGGGTAGACATGCTGATGTACTGCATAATTGCACAGACACTGCCCCTCTCGGGCCAGGTTTTCCCTGGTGAAAAGTGCTGGTGACTCCTGCTGCTAGCAGAGAAAGCAGAATGTGTCAGCCCTGCTCTGCTGCAGCGAGGGATGTCGAGAAAGCAACTGCACTGTTGTTGATTGCATGCTGTGTGAGGAGAGGCCATTTGGATGGCCGTGTCCTGCCCCTTCCTGCTGGATGGATTTTATCCTGAAAATTCAATAGGGTTCGAAGTTGTTAGAGATCAGATTTCAGCCCTGTGGCATTTGATCACAGAATCATAGGATACCAGGTTGGAAGGGACTTCAAGGTCCTGAGCAGGAGTGCAATCCTTTAAGACACTTAAGGAAACTGCCCATTGGCAAACGCCAACATGGTGACCAGTAGCTATTTACACTCCAGGGGCTGGGAAGAGCCCACGTGCCTGCATATGGCTTCTGTGTCTCCCTAAGGGTCTCAAGTAGAAAGCAAAGACCATCTCTTCTGGATGTAAAAATGCAGCAAAGGCCTTGGATGCCTGGAGGGAGCAGATGTACAGCCACGGTGGGACTGAGACTGCTCCCAGCTGCTCATTCATGGAGGATGTACAAGGGATATGTAACCACAACTGCAGAGAACATGGCAGGTTTCCTGTGCACAGGACCAGTAAACAGCAGCTCTGGATTATAAATGGTGCTAGTCCCTGCCTCTGTCTTCACTGAAGCAAGGCGGGGGTATAAATGATCATGAAGGGTAGGAGCTTGACCCTGTTGACTGTGAGGATGGGTGAGACAGCCACGACACACTTTCCCTCTCCTCCTAGCAGAGTCGTTGGCATGCAGAGAAATGCTGACAGGTACTTCAGTCTTCTGAGACTCAAACCTTCTCTCTCAAAGGGCCAAAAGAGCTCAGTGGCTCTTCTGTGGGCTAAGGATCTGAAGACAGTGCTGCTCCTCATCTTTCCTGAGCAGCTAGACCTACAGCCACATGGTTTAGAAACAGGATCTCTTGTTTACTTTAAGGGGGTGGAGGAAGCTAATCAGCCTACAGCAGGGCTTGCTTTTCCAGATCCAGAGACACTGTGCTTGAAGGCCAGCCTTGAGGATTCATTACTTGAAAATTTCGATATTGCAGGAGACTGCGGCTTACAAATGCCAACACTTTTCTCTGTCACTCAAAGTCTGAATTCTTTACAGTGATTTCAAGGTGAAAATAACTGGGGCCTGTGACTTATTCTCTGAACATCCAACACCTCTTCAGAGACATTGTGATTCCCTCACGTGAATGACCAGTAAAGCCTGGGATGCAAGGAACTGAATAGATCTTCATAGGCCCAGACATTTATGTGTAGAGAAGAGTTGCTAAAAATTCCAACACCAGAGGTTTTCAGAAACAGGGAAATGATTGCAATCACTGAAAGAAAAGAAGATGCAAGTATCCTTCCAAAAATCTTAGAATAGTTAAGCTTGCTTTCTATTGATTTATCCAGCTGGCTCATAAAGATAAAATTAATGAAACTTTTTTTTACAAGAAATATTTTAAACAGTTTTAAAAATTTATCTTTCTTCTCTCTGGTCCCTCCCTGACATAAATATTACGTTCATAAATCTAGCCTGTGATAAAATCCTCTCCTAATTTATAGGACCGAGTCTCCAGAAGACACCACTGCCTGTGAAGTTTTGCCAACTCTCCAGCTAAGCCTGGTACTGTGAGTGTTTCACAGCACATCTTGTGGATTGCTCCACTCCTAAATGAGTTTTAAAGTGTTGTGCCTCTGGTGGTTTTTCATGAGCCTTCCTCAGGCACAGCTTCCACAGTGTTTCATTAAAAAAAAAAAAAGAGCATTTAATGCTGCTAATGTAGAGGCAACTTGCCAGCCTCTAACGAGAGGCATTTCACATAACATCCTGTCTTACTTAACCAGCCTCTTTATCACCTTGATATTGACAGCAAACAGAAGGATGTATGATGGGAATAATTTTTAACAAGCTGCCCTTACCAATGACTTTGACTCAAACCCACAATTCTTCAGCACTTGCACTACTGACAAGCCTGGTATCTGAACCAGGAGAACAATAAATATTGTAAAACAATTCCAAGATCCAAAGATCTTGGGCAGGACAGACTGGGAATGAGATCCATCACACACAATGTATAAATTCTGCACTCCAGTTTCCTCAGAAGACAAGCTGCTTCCCAGCTTGCCTTGCTCATTTCAATTTCCTGTCATTCAAAAATCCTTTTAAAAATTACAGAGCTCTTACTGTCAAATCATGAATAAATAATATGACTTCTTCTGCCCTCTAAGAAATCTTTTCCCTGTATATAATTTGATTAAAAGCACATTGACTTATTATGGAAGAAAAATGTACTGAGAATTTATAGTCAATTTGAGCCTGATCATTACCTGTAAATATCTTTGGACTTGTCTGTTTCCTATGTGAAACAGTCCCCACAGTTCAGCCAAGGTTTCAAGTAGCCTGGCTGATAAGGCTACTTCAGTTTTCAGATCCAACATTTTAGTGTTCTTCTTCCTTTTTGCCATACCTCTCAATTTTATACTATCAGTGTCTAGTCCCTACTCAATACGCTGAATAAAGTTTACTGAAGGCCAAGAGTCCTTTAACACATTTGCAGACTCATCCCATTCCCCTTCAAACCTCCCAGCTCACCTGAACTGCTGTCTTTTGGAAACTAGAAGCTTCCAAGCTTCCAAAGACCTTTTCTTCAGACACAATATCCACATCCTCTCAAAACATCCTGCTTGATGCTGTCTGAAATGCAGACAAAGCAACACTTGTCACATCGTTTCCCCAGATGGTTACTGAGTTGAAAAGGATGGAAAGAAACCCCTGAGCGTCTGCAGCTAGATTTTCCAGCTTTGATGGAGCTAGAGCAGAAATGAACTGGCAGGCACACACATGGCTGGTGTGCATCACCAGCCTGGTGTGAGGCTCACCTGCACAAGAGTGCAGCTGGTGCGGCCCACCTTCTACATCCCATCTAGATAATAAAAATAGGGATAGGAGGAACATCTCCAACTCCTCTTGAGTTCCTATGTGCACACATAACCACCGATCTGGGAGAAAGAACAACCACTAATATGGGGTATAAAAACATAATATCTGATACCACCCTTAAAATCTTTAAAGCAACTTTATATATCTCAAATATAGGACAAATATATCATATCAAAGACAACCAAGGAGCAAAATGTTAATTATCAAATTATTGCGAACCCTACTGTATTTTCAAATCTGATAGTTCTTCGGTAATGGATATAATAATGTTCCTCAGGTCAGATTTTTTTCAGCACTGAACCTGACAGTAGCAAAACTCCTGCTGATTTCATCTGGAGGCACAGTGTATTCATGTGGCCCATGAGTAAAGCTACACTGCAGGTCTCAAACATCCAGCATTATCAAATCTTGCATCTCTGTTGCAAATCTCAGTATACTTAGGAAAGAAAGATAAAGCTCTTAGACATGTATAAATAGAGGAGGAGATCAGCTTTTGTTTAAAGGATTAAACAGAAACATAATCTTGGCTCTCCAGCTTGCAGAAGAAAGTTTGAAAGAGTAAGACTCTGAACTGTTTGACAACAATCATAAAACGTCCTATTCTTCAGGCGTCTTGATTTTTAGCTTTGTCTCATTAAGAGTCCACACATAGAACTGCAAAACTATATTCCCAAAGGAATATGCATGTGGAATGCACTCAGTGAACAGTTTTCCCAACAAAAAGCTGAATTTGGAAGCATGGCAAGAGTCCCCTAATAACTGCTAACCCATTCAGTTTATGAGTAGTGGCCAAGCACTTTGGCCAAGCACAGCAGATTTTGGGAGGGTTTGGATATTAGCACTAATCACACAACATATCTGGATTCAGTCAGTCTGTGTTCATTATACAGTAGTGATATTAATTCCCTAAGATCCCACAGCCTTTATAAAATATCAAGAACTTAGGGGTAAGTATACTGCTTCTATTAACTTTTTTGTCCAGTCTGATTTTTATTGCCTTTTTAGACCACTTTGGCAGTAAATACCCTCCTAAAGGCTTTTTATACTGCCCCTGGAAGTGCAAAGAAGTCTGGCTGTAAATGAGAATCAGATCCAGCCAGTCCAAACAGAAATGCAAAAAGAAACCAAATACTTTTAAGGTTTAATCACCTTTAGCATAAATCTACCTCATACAGGAGCAATAACAGCATGTTTCCAGCCATCCAACTCTGGATTGTTTCTCCAATTGTCCCCTTTAATTAGCCTTTCTGTCCCCTGGTGCTCTTGTTTTATTACTGCAGTTGTAAACAGGACATTATTCAAGACTGTTTCAGGCTAATTGCACTACAAATATTAAGAGCCTGGCTGTTAAGTGGTCATAAATGAGACTTTGTAACTACTGAATGGTTAATAAAAATAATGAAATGCAATTGTTGCATGTAAATACAACTGAGCAGTGTAATATTTTATAATGATGACTATTTAATTGGAATTTAGGTCCGGTAATTTTGGGTTTCTGACAATATCGTCATCTTTGTAGCAACTGGCCTTTGAAAGCCGATTCTCTGTTTGGCCTCCTTCCCAAGGAATTCTGTGCTACATTCGAGCCTAGGTACACAAACTGAATACACCCAGACCATGAGTTGCCTTGATAAGCCCAGTGTTGGCTCCTCCACATAAGCATCTTGCTTAGATGACCTGGCCCCAGAGGCAATGGGCCCCCACAGAAACTGTGGGCTCTGTCGTTTCTTAGCATCTCTAAAAAGGACTAAATCTGCACTGCCATGTAGAAATAGTTCCCGGCCTTCTGGCAGGAATGTGCTTAAGACCCAGTACCCCAGAGAACTTTTTGAGTAAGTTCTGGAGCACAGTAAGGAAGAAATCCAAAGTCTGAGCAGGATTACTTCAGACATTAATGCAGGACTGCCTGTGAGCTCGGAGGCAGTCCAACATGTTGTCAAGGTGCAGGTGTGGCCAGGTTTGCTCAACCCAGCTCCATCAACTTTGATCCCACCATTCACTGCAATGCTGTGATACGGCCAACACAGGCTACGCTTCTTCCTAAAAGAATTTGGTATGTTATGCAGTAAGGCAGTGGAGGATAGAGAGACAGCTGTGTCACAGATGTCCTAGGCAGAAAAATAAACATCCAAAGCCACAGAGTAATAAGGGTGCTGTGGTCTGTAACGTTCCCTAGCATGTGCTCTAAGGAAAAATGCGAATGTCAGCAATGGGATAATGCATCCAATAAAATACACATTTGGGTAACTATCACTAGCGAAAATGTTCCTGAGGTTATCCTGCCTTAGAACAAATTAGTTGACAACTAATTATGTAGTGACAGCTCTTGAGCCCATGATCCCTGTCAAATTACACCAAGTGAGGAGTGAGGACCAGTCTCACAAGTCATTATACAAACAAACAATTTAACACGTTGTTCTATTGTATTTAACCCAATGCCGTTGCAAGCAGAATATTTCAGTGAGCTAACCCAGGTATTTTAAATCAGAAACAAGATAGCCCAAAGGGCTAAATTAATCCCCAATATAAACATTTCTATTGGTGGCTTCCTTTGTGAAGTGACTTGTTGTAATGCTGACTAATTGATTTGTAAATTTTGCTGCGGGTTCTTTTTCTTATCTTACCTACATTTTGCTAGCAAAATCCAAACAAGCATTAAGCTCCTAATGTTATCAACTAGTTGCTACAAGAAGCTCTGACCCTTTAAATTCCGTAATCCTTACGGGAATAACAAACTCTTCTGCTGCATTTAGCTCAATTTCTAAAAATCAGAATTGTATTGAATGGTGTAAAAATCACAGTCTCAGCTTTCAGTTACCATTCCCATTGATTCCTGTATTAGGAAGGATATAGGTGCTACAGAAAAGAACACAATCCACTCCTTCTTCCTGGAGGAAGAAAGTGTTTACTTGACACTTGGCCTAATATGAATGTCCAACATGGTGCAGAGTTAGTCCCATTCCCACAAGTTACTGCAAAGTGAAAGAAAATATGATCATGAAGCCCAAAAATACATGTGTTACATTGCTTCAAGGACTTCTTAAATAGTCACAGCAATTCTTCACATAGATATCCTCACAAACCCTTCCAAAAACAGGAACTGTCACAGAGAGAGACAAAGCATCTGGTCACTAGAGGTTCCTGACTTTCATAATTTTCCACAGGAGTAAAATAAAACACCTCTAGTCATCTGTGTCCAAGTGATTTCATTGCACAAGGAGGCCTTGTCAGGAGCGGGAAACGTGGCCACTCCAGTGCCAAGCTAATGACATATCCACTGGACTCCCTTTCCTTATCCAGAGCTTGCATTAAATTCAGGCTTTGGTGTTGCTGTTGCAAGTACAGTTAATAACTTTAAAATGATTTAATAAAGAACAGGATCTCCTGTGGAGTTCTCGTCTCTAATTAAGTGGAAGCAGGGGAAGTATGTAGTGGAATAAGAAATAATTGAAACAAGGAACCTTTCTTTTTTATCAAGCTATTTAGCATTTTGGCATCCTTCCAGATACATTTCCTATAATTGGAAACACTAAATTGCCTGATTTAGATCAGCAACCCCCCTCTCAAGCACACAGTCCCATTGAAGGCTGTGGAACTGGTCATGAGTCAAGCTCTAACTGGGAAGCGAGTTGTGAGGATACGATGCTGTTATGTTCTATGAAAGAGCTACGTGAGGGGGTTTTTTTGCAGACAACAGTTTCCTGAAAAATACTGTTTCAGTAATAGCCTTATATAATGTAAGCAAAACAAAAAAAATTTGAAAATTTTATCTTGACATTTCAATTTCAAGAGCACAAAAACATGCAATATTTTGTACAGACTACACAAAGTATTTTCTTTTTTAGCCTTTAACCACCAAATCTAACCACCATACAAAATGTATTACTTAGGAGTGAAAGAAATGTGTTGGTAATTTCTGGGTAATTCGTTTTTGCTTCCATTTAAGTTCACCAAGAAAAATAAACACATTTTGTTTCAGGTAAATACAACCTTTTTTGTTGTTGTTGTTTAGTCAGGTCAGACAAACAAAAAAGTCAATTACTACACAACTCTAAACCAGATGCTAATAAGAAACCCTTCTACTAATGCTCCAGGTGCAGTAATGTGCTGACAGATTCTGTGTAAACAGGGTGGTGTTGTGTGTGAGGGGATGTCTCCTTTGTCCATTCAGTCACTGGCTTTTCTATCCGTGTTATGGTCCTTATGCCTTCAACTCATATTCCAGGGCTTGTGTCATATGCCACAACTCCTTTGGCTTTCTCTTCTATCAGGGGTAATGGCACCGTCAAACCCTCTCCTCTCAAGAGATTTCACCCCCGTGCCTCTCTGGACTGACCTGTAGCACAAGTTCTTGGAGTGAATCAGGATCAGACATCAGAACTATTGCCATGAGATGTGGGAGAAAATGTCCAAGAAAGAGACAGGAGACAAAGCCGAAAAAGAAAGATACTTAATGGTAATAGAAAGAGGTTATAAATGCCAGCCACATGAAGAGCAAAAAAGAAGTCAGGGAAGTGTTTGTAAGTAAATATGGAAAGAAGAGTGGGAAGAGTGAGGACAGCAGCAGCAAGAAAGGTGTGCGCCCTTTCAGACAGATGGCCATAGCTTTGGTGAGTGAATCTTCAAGATGGGTGTTCCCTGCACTGAAAGGGATGAAGAAGAGTCCCAGCAGGGAACCATGCACTTTATGTCTCTCCAGACTATCCCAGAGGTTGTGACCACACCAGCACATCACAAATGCTGCTTCTTTGAAGAAATTTTTGCAGGGAAGTGAAGAGGTATTTCTGTGAGGGTGCATAGCAAGAAGCTGGTTTTGTAGCTAATTCAAGGATTATATTGAGGAGAATGCCACTATTTTTCCAAAAGTTTGGATTTAGTGTTCATGGCATGTTGCTAGACTTTAACACTGCCAAGTCATGTAAAAGCATCTTTTAATGACTATAGATTGTACCTAAAGTAACAAATAGCAGAAATCCCAAAAACTTCCTATATATCTTATGAGATGGTGAAACATAGCAAGAAAGAGGTCTGTGAAGGAAGCTCTGGGGGAAGAGATTCGGGCTTCTGTGCATAAGCAAGTTAGATCAGATGTAGGTCTTTACTCTAAATTAAATTTAGAGTAAAGAAAAGAAAAATCACCATTTTTGTGTAGAAAACCATTGCAGGCTGAAGTCTCTGCCACTAAAAAAAATGGTAAAAGAAAGGTGAAGATATTGAAAGCTTGAAAAACGAAGACGAAAGTTGGTCTGCGGTTGTATGTATCCATCAACCTCGGGTATGGCTCTCTCCAAGACTTATTTTGCTTTTTCACACATACATTTGTGGGGTATCTCAGGAGATTGCCTGCTGAACTTCTCTTCTAACCCTGATGATCTGCCACTGGAGAAAATAAAAATAATAACCCAGTAAAACCTTCAGCATTTTTATCTCAGCCCTCCATCTCATCCCAAAGAAGGAGCTGGGTAGTCTGCTCCTTTCTCACTTCTCAGCATCCCAGATTCATGGGCTCTTCTTCACTTGTGTATCAGGTGTTCTTCCCTGGTACCTCTGAGAAGGGTGCTGCCTTCCACATGTCTTGGTAGGTAAGGACTGCTGCTTGGAGATATCCTAGTCCCGAGGGTCCCTTCCAGGTGTGTTTTTTAGTGTTTCTGGAGAGAAACACTTAATAGTTTCATACCACTGCAACATGCAGCCACTGGGTAATCACTAATCCATTAGATTTGCTAAAAGCAAAATTGATGGTTCCTAGAGATACAGCTGCCAAATTTTTAAAACTCCAACTCCCCACTGGAGAGTGAAGGTATCACCAGGTATGCAGCATGGGCACCAAACTCCCCTGTCTCAGTATCCAATGCATTTTGTTTGTTACATGAGCAGCCTGCTTCTCTGTGAGATTTTTAACATGTCCCCATGGAGTTTCTGCAATATTTAGAAATAACTCTTATGAAACTGTATAGTCTACAGCTGAAGAAGGAAAGGTGCTTTATCTACTGTTACCCTTGCTTTCATCTTCCTACGTTGTGTTAAAATAAAGTGTACAAGTGCGCATATGTCAGAGATAGATTTTCCTAAAATGAACCCACAATGCCCACATTTGTCAGTTCCTTTGAATTTCAAAGGACAACCTCACAGGGCACCAGAGAGAAAAAGTGATACAGTTAAATGTTCAATACCTACATGTTTATAATTCCAAGTTCATCTTTATATATACATATTTTTACATTTCAAATCATTAGCTATGTTTTTAGATGGGGAGAAGGGAGAGAATGGCTGAGGGAATGATTTGGAGAGTGTTGGGTTTTTCTTTTCAAAGCTCACAAGAGTCAAAAGCCATTTGGGGTTTGAGAATACTCACAAGTTCTTTTTAAAGAGATGTGTTCTTCACCTTGTGCTTCTGTATGGCAGTACTTTCCCATATGTATATACTTTTACACCAACCCTTGCTGCTTCCTAAGCTAATCACACCCATGCAGAGGAAAAGCTATTTAGAATCTGTAGCTAAACATATGTTGGAAGAATATGTTGAGCTTCATCTACTACTAAGCAAACAACTTGCTCCAGGGCATCGCTAAGGATCTGGGGGTGGTCGAACAAGCATGGTGCCTCAGCTTGCTGGGAGGAGTGGCTGTATCGGGAATCACCTCAAGCATCGTACCAGCTCTCCAAGTGGGGGTATGGCAGGTGCCATGAAAGACATCACAGAATGCAACTCCTTGTAAAGAGGGCAGGAGGCCTCAAAATATACCTCTAATTGTAGATTCTGGCTTTTTAAGTGACAGCAAGTTAAAGGTTAAATTCTGTTTCTGGCTTAGGTCTATAATGGGAAATAAAACAGAAACTGACCTTTAGTAAAGCATCTCAAAAAACCCTTACACCTGGAAAAACCTAGAATGACTGCTGTTCTGCTTTCTTCATGTGAGCATGTTTTCTTTAACTGTTCCAAAATATAGTATCCTAGGAACGTTATCAGAATTTTTTACTAGAAAGTATAAAGCAGTATACAACCTCCTCCTTTAATAGAAGTTAGTTTGATAATTAGTCTGGATGACAGAATACGGGTGAATGTCAATGCCAATCCCAGGAGCTGCTTCATTTGTTCAATTAAAACCCATCATTTCCCATATTTTTCTTTATAAGCCCATGCCGCTAAAAAGATCCAAATATTAAAAAAAAAAAAAAAAACAAAACATAAAACAAACCAAAAAGAAAAACAACAACAACAACAAAAAAGCCAAAACACAATTACTGAAGCAGGGAAAGCAGTTAAGCTTTAGAGCAGAAAATTTCAGCCAAGAAAGCACGAGTAATTCTGCAGTTTCCGCTAAAAGATGCTAATCATGTAAAAGGAATTATAGGGTCATCCATACATCAATGTACCAAAGTCAAATCACCATCACGTGATTCAAAATTTTATTCAAACCCAGACACTACCAAAGCGGAAAGGGATGCTGCCAAAGGGGAATTCGCATTATCCCGTTTAATAAAAATCTAATCAGATTTACCATTTGAGACATCTATTATTTAATTAGGAACAGATCAGCTGTTGTGAAATATAAATAAAAAATTTCGAAAGTAAGGCTGCTTGATACTTTTCTTCAATTGTACAATTACCTTATGTTGGCTCTGGGTGTTACTGAATGTCACTCTCAGTAGCAGAAAATCATGTATGAATACCATCCTAACTGCTAGCACCTGAAGACAAGCTTAGGCTGAAATGGTATTTGGTCAAACAGCTAGTGCTGTTTGAAAGCCTGCTAGATGACGAAATTCTCCCTTTCTTCCGAGCTGCTGTTCTGCATTCAAAACAACTAGAAAATGAGCAAAATTGCAAGTACTAATTGATCTGGATGTTACTTGCAGTTGGAGGGATGCTTGTTACACTGTGCGTTTTGGAAGCTGGTAACGTTGCCCCTACTCACATACCATTTGACTCAATTCCTCAGCCGAATGAAGGCACTGTCTAATGAAAATTTCCTTCCTTATGATTTTACTGAGATAGGTTAACAACTCTGAAAATGTCTTTGTATACACAGATATTTTCTTATGGGTTTACACATGTAACAGTGCAGTATTCTCAGTAACAATAATTATTTTTAAACAGTGCATAACGTTTAATATATTTGCCTCTTCATCAGAACTGTCTGTGTCTTCATGACTGTGGCTTATAAGAAAACATCTTTGTGAAGGTAATTGTGAGGGGAAAGTGAAAACCTCAATTTCTTTCAAATAGCAACATCTGCTGGGTTTACTTCAGGCTTTGAGGTGTACACATATACCATTCACAGGTGCAAATATACATAGTGTACAGATACATATACATGGATGTGGACAAGTGTAAATACCTTGTTCAGCTGTTGACACCATGCCAGTGATGGAGCGGAACAGTTTCTCTAGCTGACAAAAAGGTTTTCTGTAGAAACTTTAGACTTAGGCTCAGGTCTCAGCTCACTTCTATGAAGACTGTACTTTGTAGCATGACAAGCCCTGTGGTAACATNCACCTATTTGTGCAGGCCAAATCAGCTTAGAAAACGGGTGTGTGGACACCTCAACAGAAGCAGCACAAGCTCTACTTATTTGATGTTATTGGGCTTTTGTTTTGTTCAAGGAATACAAAAGGTGCTCTCCATTTGCACAGTGTGCCTTCATAATGAGTTAATTTCAGAAGATTAAAGATATTGATGAGATGATGGTATAAGCAAGTATAACTCCTTTGATTCACAAAGGAGTCCTGAGTATAGCCAAAAGCCTGAAACCTGAGCTGACAACACTAAACTGCAGCACTAACAAATATATTTGAAAGATTAGCAGAGAAGCCAAAAATTGCCTAGCTAAGAAGCAGTTCACACTGACTCAGAAAAGGGAGATCAAATTTTTGACAAAGACCAATGATGAGTCATACCTCAGTTTCAAGTGCAGACAAAAGTCTATACCTCAGTTTCAAGTGCGGACAAAAGTCTGATCTACAAGAGGTCTTCTGTAGCATTCCTTGTGCCTCAGTTTCCCTCTGAAATAGACAGAGACACCTCCCTAAAGAAGCTTTCAGTTGCTTTGGAGAGTCATCAGAAACCAGCACTCATGTCCATGTGACGGGCTTGTGAAGTCCCTATCGCGGATACAACCAGTGATCTACAAAGCAGAAGAGTGAAAGGTATCACACAACAACCAAAATCCCAAAGATCATCAAGTACATCAGCGGCAAAAGGCTAGCAGACAAACACAGCAGTAGGGATAGCAAAGTTAATTTCAGAATATCCACGACTCATGATGCCCTTATCAACACACTCTAATGTGTTCTCTCTACAGATGCACCAGATGTGGGAGAACAGACCTGGATAAGATCTATATATAAGACCTATACCTAAATGCAAGGGCATTTGTGACTGCCTATGCAAACTTTTCTTGTCTCTCAAGTAGTTTTTTACAAAGCAGAAGAAATTCATACAAAGGCAGTGGTACAGCTGCAGGTGAACAGCTTTCTCCGTTCCAGTTCTGGGCAACAGACTCTAACAACTTCTTATATAGGTAGTTATGCTTTCTCATACGGGTGAGGTTGTTAATTTCCCTATTTAATTTAGAGACATGCAAGACTGATCCTGCAGACCTCACTAGGACAGCTTGGATGCTGAGAAGCTCAATAAGGGGTTTCACTGGGAGAAAGGGGACATGGTAGTTATCTGTGATAAAGGGAATTCATCTGTTCTATTAACATACAAAAAAAATCTCACTGAGGTTGATTAAAATACTTCCACAATCTCAAACAGTAACAGGATTGTACATACTGCAAGTTTTACAAGAAATGCAATGTTGATTTTAATAGAGCCAGTCAAGAATGTATTATATTGAAGACATCAATCTTCCTGGTACAATTTCTCAATGCCTTTCAAGAACTAGGGGACATATAACACATTTTAAATACAAACAGTATAAAGACATTTTTCCCAACAAAATACAAGAGCTGTTTGGTATTCATAAACACATTCACAACTACCCATCCCTTGTCCAAACTCTCATAAAATCAGAATAAGAATAACATCAGACTGGATGATATTCTTTTCCTTACAATAAACTTTGTGCATGTTTCTTTTTATTGTGACCACATGTACTCCCTGCAGCTGATAATTTAATGTTCAAGGACTGGTGGTTCTTGAAGCCAAGGCCAACATTTGTTGTAAAAATGAAATATCCTGAAATGATTTAAATTGCTTCTGAGAGACATGTTCATGTAGTTTTTTTAATGTCTTCAACTTCTTGTTAATAGGCAACTGTTGAAAACAACATAAACTCTCCTTCCAAAGAGTGGTTTGTAGCCTTCTGAGAAAAGAATACCAAAGTCTTCAGTGTAAAGTACAAGATGTTCTTTATTCAAAAAGGATGCACTCTGGTCTTGATACATTCCATAAATTTCAGTGAAAATACAGAAAAGCAGCAAGACAGTGCAAGTTTCAACCGTAAAAATAAACAATTCTAGTTTTAGAATTTGACTTGTGAAGAATAAGATGTTCAGGCTTAGTCCCCTCAGTTTTTCAGCAGAAAGACACTTCCAAATGGATCAAGAACATTCGACTTTCCAACTTGTGCCTATTTGGGTTATCTTTCACTAAAGCACAAAAACAAATACATATATTACCTTCAGTCTGGAAACAGCCCCGGGGAATCCAGTAGAAAGAAGAACCGTTTTGAGTGCACCAAACATAACAACATATGGTTTATATTCCTTTCATTCTTAGTGCATCCAGTTTAATCTTTCATTAACTGAAACCATCTTTGTCAACAAAGCTGAAATATAACCAATTCATTTCTAAAATCTTTCTCAGAAAAGAAAATGTTCTTTCAAAATTTAATTACAAAGCACGTACTTGACGTGAGCTGGTGCACTAATTTAAACATGATATACCAAAATTAAACCAGAACAGATCTTGACTATTCTATGTTAGCTGCATGTTTGTAAGACATTTTGGTCCCCATCCAAGATAGCACTAAAGCACATATTTTTTCTTCTTTGCTTGTGTGGGACTTCACACAACCTTTCACAGTCTAACTTTGTTTCTCCTTTCCACTCCTCTGTCTTTTCCTTATGGCTCCATCTGCTCTTCTAGGAAGAGTAACTCTGTTGTACTGTCTGTCAAGAAAGTCTCCTCAGCACCCTTGGTTCTTCACACCTGTGGACTTCTTGATGCTTCATTTTAGGATTACCAGCTTAACATCTGTCATAGAAGTAGACTCAGTACCTCCTTTTGAATCTGGCAGAGGTTAGCCATAGTACTGGTTATTTCTCTGCTCTCATCATGCAGATACACAAGACTTTAAAATACGTTTAATGTGAAACACAAGAGAAAAATGCTAATTGAGGCATGACTGCAGATCCCCATGGTCCTGTGTCTTGAAGGTGGTCTGATAAATCTCAGCCCACACATTCAAATATTTTCACGAACAGCAGTTTCCAAAATTGAAATCCATATAGTGGCCCGGGGAAACAACTACACTTAGATTAAGATGTGAAGAAAATGGGCCAAGTTTTGGTCCCATTTCAGGAAATGTAAAGATCTGTTTTTGAAGGGTTAGTTATTTGGTCAAAAAAGAGGATTTCTAAGTAAAAAAAATTAGAATCTTGGCACCATCTTATCTGTGTTTCTACGTGCTTCATTTTACTGTGTACAGGCAGTGTTCAAAGGCAGTAACCACTTTCTCAATAACTTGAAAAGTAGCTATCTTTAAATAGAGGCAGGCACAGAACTTTCTGTCTTTCCAGCCAGCAGATAGTTTCACTTGCTCCCACCTTCCATGGAGACCCTGCGGCACCACCAGACCTGCTTTCCCTGATTCCAGTCAGCAGAAAGGCAGCCCTGGTCCATGCTCCAGGGCAGTACAGGTTACATCCCACCTTTGGGCTGCACTGTGGGCACTTCTGCTATGTCACTTTGTTCTTGAGGTTGCTGGGAAGTAATGTTTCCAGCAACTCTGCTAGAGGATCTTTTCCTGCTGAAGTAATTTCTTCCAGACATTGCTTGGAAGTGGCAGCTCCTAATCCTTCAAAAGTAAGTGACACTTTGGCTGCAGTGGAGAACAGAGGAAATTAGCCAAGGAGGCCATGGTGGACAGGTGTTTATGAGACAGAAGCCTCTAGAAATGCAATCTTACCAAATTAGCACTAAGGATCCCTTGTGCAGCCAGAAGGATTTCGGCAGCTTCCCAGACCTGCCTTACAGATGTAGTCCAAAATTATCTCTTCTTGCTTTACCAGGACACCAGCAAAGACACTGAAGCAGAGAGGTTTCATGTAGACAGTCCCACACCGGCAGAGCCCCTCTGGGGCACACTGTTTCAGCCCCTGGTGGACATGCCCCGTTCCAGGCTCACATCACCATGGCCAGCTGGCACGTGGTGTCCCTGCTCCCTGAGATCCCTAGGATCTGCAAGTCTGCTGCAATCACCCAGCAAGCAGCCGAATGCCAGAGTTTCATCCCAGCACACAGGGGACTTCAAACATCCCAAATGGATTCCAAAAGGAAGGCAAAACCTGAACATGACAGCACTGAAAGTATTTGATGAACACACTCGCTGCTTTCCTCTCCAGGTCTCTCCTGAACCCTGGACCTGAGGAACAAGGGTCCAGGCTTTGGGTGAACAACCCACTGGCAGCAGCTCTGGACATAGCCTGGCAGTGGCTGGGATGAGACACACGCACAAAGGAAACCAAGTGGCAAGTTTTGATTTAACCTCATGGACAGTGCAGACATGTAATTCAACTCACAGCAGTCATCATGACAAGATTTTCTTAGGTTAGTCACCAGGAATTTGAAGTGCTTGGGATAAGCTTTGTGTTTTGAAAGAGAATTAGGTTTGGATTTTTTAGGTAATTCGGTGTCCAAGAGAGTCAATAGGGGCAAAGGGACAGTCCTTACCTGAAATTGCTCCAAAAACCCTTTCCCCACATTCATACTGTAATAAATGCCCTTTTAAATCCTGCAGGATTTAAGAAGCACTTGAGCATGACCTTATAGACCTGTGACAGGTTGCTTATACTCCTGGTGCCACCAGCTGATCCATCACTGCCAGTCCCTCACCAAAGGGATGCTCTGTAGTGCTCATGGTGCTCAGTTCTTCTCTGTGCCATGATACTTGTCACTGCCAGTCCCCAAGCTGACCTGACCTTTCTGACCTTGTCTGTCTTTTATTTAAACAGCATAGCCAGCATGTGTGGTATTTTCTCTAGGACAGCCACTCCAGGTTTCAAACAATTACATGGGACAGTGAAGACCTAGCCTTCAAAATCTCAGGGGAAAAAAATGAAACAATAAAGTTTCAGAGAAGAGGAAACAGACTAAAAAGACTTGAGAAGTCGCTCAAAAAATAACTTCACGATGCTTAAGCAAGTCTACAGGTACTTTTGTAGCACTTTTTCCCACACATGGAGTGCTGGATGCTGTGCCTGACCCAGAGCACTGCCCGGAGAGCCTGCTCTGGTAAATCTCTGCTGTGAACATCCGTGGGCTGCTGGAGCACTGGCTGCTAAACGCACCCAGAGCACCAAAAGTGCAGTTCCCTGTTTAGATGTCTTTGCTCATTCAAACCTTCACATGCAAAGATTTTCTGCTCCTTTTCATTTGGCTGGAAGCATTTATAAAATGATCAGGCAACCAAACCAAAGCAGGCTGCCTCTGCAGACTGCAGACTGTCCTAAACATCCCCTAAGTTTTCAAAAACCCAAATGCGGCTTGCAAATGGCCGGAGCAATGCCTTCCTTCCGGCTGTGTGCAAGGGTGTGCAAAGCAATTACTGGAGAACACTGCAAGGCCCTTTTCAAACGTGCAGAGACCAGCTGGTGCTCTGAATTAGATGGAAACAAGCTGACAAAAAGGGATCTACGCTGGAACAAAAGAAAGGGCAGCTGAGAAAAAAGTCAGAGATAAAGTTAATGAACTGATTTTGAGGCTTGTTGTGGAATATGGTCCCCTTCTTCCTGTGTCAGCACAAATAGCTCAAACAGTGCACACCAACTTTGTCCCTTTCTTGAAGTGGTCTGGGCACAAAAAACAGTGAATTATGGGGTTTTCAAAATGTCTCATACAGTAACTTGGAAGCAAGATGGTCACAACTATGGCTGGTTTGCCTGTGGCCCGTGGTACCAAATCACTATTTTACATGAGAGCTTTCAGTGAGGATCTTTGAGAGGCGAAAATCTACTTAAATTTTTTTTTCCATGCTGTAAATTTGCTCCCTTGGCTGTAACCTCTGGTGGTACCAGGCTAAACCTGCTAGGGCAGGTTGCTTAAAAACAACTTTCAAACTAGGAAAGTCATTTGCTTTCAACTTTGACACAGATCTCCTTCTCTGGTTCTGTCACACTGTGGAGAAGTTCAGCTGTGCCCTGCATTTAATCAGACACAGCATGGAACACCACTGGGTACAGAGGCTCTGGCAGCAGGATAATATAAAGGTGACAGCCGTAAATCATGCGTGCTGCTCAGGACTAAAGTCCTTCTTGTGCCTGATGAACCATGCCAGAGTCAGCACACGTACTGTAAAAACAACCCAGGGCTCTTGACAAAGAGAGACTTAACGCTGCCTACTTGTTGTTCTTGTCCTGATGCTGTAATGTTGCCCAGACAGCCAAACTATGAGACAGCCATCACCAGTAAAGCCCTCTGGCACCAAGGAGGAGGAAGAAGGGGGAAAGCCTGCCCAGTGTCCTGGTTTCAGCTAGGATAGTGTTAATTTTCTTCCCAGTAGCTGGTACAGTGCTGTGTTTTGGAGTCACTATGGGAATAATGCTGATAACACACTGGTGTTTTAGCTGTTGCTCAATAGTGCTGACCTCAAGCCAAGAACTTTTTAGTTTTCCATGCTCTGCCAACATGCACATGCATAAGAAGCTGGGAGGGAGCACAGCTGGGTTGGCTGATCCAAATTGGCCAAAGGGATATTCCGTACTATGGGATGGCATGCCCAGTATATGAACTGGATGGAGTTGGCTGGGCGGAGCTGATCTCTGGTCAGGGGCAGGCTGGGCATTGGTCAGTGGGTGGTGAGGCAGCTGCTCTGCCTACATGGTGGGTTTAGCAAAGGCTCACGTCTGGCACAAGCCTGGCTGGCTGTCCTGCATGCAGCAGCAGCTGGCTTGGTTTGACCCTGCACCTTTCCAAGCAAGCCAGGCATGATGGGGGCACAGCAGCCTCTAGCCAAATCTCCCCCAGTCCTCAACAAGTCACACAGCAGATCCTGCAGACTCGTCATGTCCTGCCAGCACATCAGTCACAGGCACAGGCACTTCCCCACCTTGCGCTGCACAACACACCCCGAGCATGGCTCCGTGCGCTGGCCCTGGCCCTCTGTAGTGTGGAAGAGTCAGCCTACCTTGGCTCTCTCCAAGCAATGCCCAGGCATATTTTGATTCAGCATAGATGCTGCTGATCCTTTCCCATGGGCTGCCTGAAACACTGCACCTATGGAAGCAGGAATCAGCACTGGCATGGGTTGGGTTAGCTGGTAAAACAGTGTTTTCTCATTCTGAAGTACCCCACGGACACAGCTGGAGCAGGCAGGAATGAGTTAGCACTGAAAGAAGAATGGGCTCTGCAGCCACCTGTGCTGGTGTGGGCACTGACCATAGAGGTAGCAGAGACTGTGGTCTCCCAGATTTAAAGCAACAAGTTGCCATTGGCTAAAAAGTCAGATATTTTCAGTGACTGTCATGAATCAGGCACATACTTTCTCTCTGACCAATTAATCACTGCCACTGTTATTACTATGATTAATGATTTACTGCAAAATACAATTCCATTTGTATGGCAATCCCCTTATCCATACATAAAAGAATAGCAAAAATGCAGCTTTCCAGGTACTTTGCAAGGCTTCAGCTAATACATAAAACAAGTCCAAAAATTCCCTACCGTCAAACCTCACACTTTAGATGTTATAGTCTGTGGCTATAAAATTTAGCAGTGGAAAGCTATTATATTAACTGAGAGATCATCATAAATCACCTAGTTTTGGATTTTTCCCTGAGAGAGTAGAATTTGCTCTTAATGGCAACAGGCAGCAACATTATCTTTATCTGTATGATTTTGAGACTGTTGAATGAGAAGGTGGGACTTAGTAAGTGGAACAAATTAAGGGTTCCCTCCATATGGCATGAGTGAAACCATCGTCCCTCTATCTTTCAGAGCTTGAAAGAAAATCTGTGCTGAAAATAATGGGAAAAGGAAAAAAGAAAAGAAGAGAAGAGAAGAGAAGAGAAGAGAAGAGAAGAGAAGAGAAGAGAAGAGAAGAGAAGAGAAGAGAAGAAAAGAAAAGAAAAGAAAAGAAAAGAAAAGAAAAGAAAAGAAAAGAAAAGAAAAGAAAAGAAAAGAAAAGAAAAGAAAAGAAAAGAAACTAACACCAAAACCAAACTCACTTTCTTAGTATCATTAATAAAAGAAAACTCACGGGGTGGGGGGGGGGCGGGGAGAAGGCAGCAGAAAGAGTCAAGAGAAAAGTTGGGTTGACATCACCTATTGCACCTATTTTCTAGGTGTCTGAAGAACAACCAGTGGAACAGAAGTTTCTGGAGAAATAGCTTAAATTGAAATTTTTGTCCTTTGTCTGCACTCGCATAAAATGAAGGTTGTCTGAATCTGGTGCATCTAACTCAGGTCAGTCTCAAGAGTGATAGTTCTTTAATTACACTGTTGAGCACATGCAGTATGCTTTTCATAAATGCCAGTCAGATGCTCGATATCTTGAGCTTTAAAATCCCATCCTAGAAAGGCAGGGGATCAGTAACTAGTGCTGGTAAAGGCTGCACGGACAGCACGACCCTGCCATCTCCTGGTACGAAGCCCAAATACATCAGTCCTGGCCTACGTAAACAGGAAATCCGCCAATAGCTACCTGCATTTTCCTTGCTGGCTATTCCTGTTCGGCAGCTCCTGGTAGCCCCAAAGTTCGGGATGCTGGGCACGGTGCCCCAGCCCTGCAAAGCCTCAAGAGTAAGTGTGTGATTGTAAGCTTCCTGTACAGTGCTTTTGGGGAGGGTCCAGACCATACAAACCCATGTCACGTCTGGAAATGAGAAAAGTAATGCCTCCATAAATACAGCAATGGGGGAAATATGGCTTATTCTTGTCTGAAGAAAAAGTGCCTATCAGCTGTCAATCAGCCACTGAAAAATATTCACGAAGAGCAAATTAATTCACCATCTGCCAAACCTTGTCAGCAACGTGCAGATCAGGGAAAATGCCTGCAGTGATCCGATAGCAGGGAAGGAGGCTTAATCTTCCAATTTACTGATTCATGTGTGAGTTCTTAAAATTCACTAATCAACGGATGTGGCGCAGATGTTTGACTTCTCTTTCAAACAGATCTGGCTGCATGTATTTCCCAGTCAACACATGTCATTTAAAGTTTATCTCCACCATGAATAAGAGAGCGTAAAGAAGGCTTTGGTAGGACTGTATTAGGATTCAATCCTAGTCTCAATTTAATGTCAAAGCTCCTGTTTGCTTCCACTTATGCCAGGATTTCATACTCAGTGGGATCAGAGCCTTATATCTATTAACTATCACAGCATGAATTGTGATATGCAACAGTGCTATTGTGAACATGTGAAGATTTGCAAAGTCAATTACTTGAAGAAATCCAATGAATAATTCTGAACCACAAATAGACTGGAAGAACTCTGGATCTATTTGTTGCCTTACCATGAACAGAAATAAAACAATAACTTAATGGCTCTTTCTGCTTTCAATGAGATTTTTAGCAGGGGCATCTAAGTTCACCTGAGCCACCTAAGTACTCATTAGTTACTGTTCAAAATACCCATAAAACTACCACTGAGACTTTTTGACTGTTTAACAAAATCCCATTTCAGCCGTGACTAGAGATTCCCTTGCCAGGAACTGTGCTGCAGAGAGGAAATGGACCTGTCACTCTCATGTATTGCCATCCCCAGCTACCAGCTGTGACTGGTGAGGCTAGTGAGAAAGTATCCCAATACCATCCCCAAGCTGCAGAGATCTCAATTACCTTTTCATGGAGAAATCCATGTCTGTCAGGTCAGCTCTGAGTGCAAGACCCTGAGTTAGTCTCTTCTCCTCTTGCTGATTCCCTGCTGCTCTCCCCTGCCTTTGCAGAGCAGCATCAGTGCCTGCCCCACTGCAGCACCCGTGTGCCAGTGCAGATGACCACTCTGTGTGCCCCAGCGTAGAAGAGAGGTGTTGTACTTCAACAGCAGCACGTCTTGCCAAGAGATGTTCCCTTGTAGCAGCTGCAGAAAGTCCCTCTGCATCAGAGGACCCAGACACTGTCAGGATGAGCCATGACACCTCTCCTCATTGGAAAGAAAATGTCTTTTCCCTGTCTCCATTACCCAGCCTAACTCATCCATGTTTCTGATAACCTGAGAGATGTTCACATATTCGGTGTCTGCAACTCAGTGGAAGACCCCTATAGTTGGAAAAATGAAACAGTGACAGAAAAATCCTGCAAACATGGAGGGAAGTAAGTTGCAGGGTTTGCCATGTCTCGTTGACACAGCCCTAGCAAAGGAGCTTCCCGCAGACAACTACAATACCTGGGGCTGTCTTCTTCTGTCAGCCACTGTGGGGGAACAAAACAATCTGCTGTGACACCCTCTGACCTGCAGCAGAACTAATTATAGGCCAAGCCATGAAGTCCTTTCCACCCTCAATAGGAAGAGGGCTATTAGTTTAGCTTGAGCTAGGACTGAGGAAAATGTAAGGCCTGATTCTGTTGTTCTCATTCATGCAGAAGAGCCAGCTGTTCCCCAGGAAAAACTGCAAACACCCTGCCAGCGGGAGCAGCACCCCACGAGACAGACCAGAACATCAATCCCTTAGCAGGAGGCTTTCAGGGTTAAACTAATAAGCTGGTATTCTCATCAATTCTGAATTCTCATGCCAGATTTGCCTCACAAAGGGGCTGATACAAGATAGGTTAGAGAGAGTGCTCAGCCTACATGGCAGAGAGGGTGAACAAAAAGCTGCTTCTCTTGACAGCAGCCTGCCAACCTCACTGAGCTGGCCAACCTTTTGGAGAAACAGGTGAAGGCTACGATTCACTACCAGTCTTCCACATAGTCTCAGCCTCTTCCAGTCACTGGGGGAAGGTTTTCAAAGTTATTTAGCTTGCTGAAAGCTGCAAGAGATGACCGTCAAGACTTTCAAAATCTCCTAAAGCAAGCAATGGAAGTTAAGAACCAAATCTGCTTACAATCTCATACAAATCCCACACCTTCTAACACTTACAAACCTCTGAAGACCTTTGAAGCAGAGCAGATGAGATTCTAGCTATTATATAAATATGTATTATTTTTATATTTTTAACTATATTTTTATATTATAATTTTTATAGACATACTGCATTCATTAGGCCTGTTTGGCAAAGAGGGAACAATTCACCCTCTTTCACTGACTGTTCATCACCCCAGGAGGGCTAGGGGAGACCTTGCCCTCAGAGGGGAAATTGCTTCCTGATGATTACAGTTGCTGTGCTCTGTACAAATACTCAGCATTGCTTAGACCACAGATATATGGAAGAAACTGATTGTTTTAAAATAGAAATAAGGTGTGAACATTTTTTATTGATTTACTCACTTTTAAGGGTGCTGTTTAGCATTTGAAATCGGGCTTCTCGGTACAAACGAAATAGATGATTCCACCAAATGACAGCAATAGTGGTGCCCCTTCCTGAGGATGTAAGATCTCAGCCAAGGGTCACTGAGATCACAGGACAACAGGGAAATTGCTTTTGATCCATCATCCAATTTTAATTTACCCCATCTGTAAAGGTCCAAACACCAAAATGTTTCAGGCTGTTAAGGGCACCAGGCTTCCAGCTGGACAGATGTCCTACTGTAATGGGAACCCTCTCATGAGATAAAAAGCCACAGCAACAAGCTGGAGATTGAACTCTAAGAAGCTGCAGCTTGGACTGTGATTTGATTCATTTACAACATCAAAGTACTACAGCAGTTTTTAAAACTCAGGACTCAGTCAGGCCAAGAACGGAAAGCAGCTGCCCCTCTTGTTGTTATACACCTTGGAGCACACACTTTGCTCCATGGGGCAGCTCAATGCCAGCATCTACAGGAAGTTAAAATTTGTGGTATTCCTGCAATGCACGAGCTTCAGCTGTCCTCACAGCAAAGTCTTTCCAGGAGGAAGAAGTGGCTTTTTGCACTCAGTGAAGACAAGCGACACAGGGTGTTTGGGTTCCAAAGCAGCAGAAGTATGTGTCACTTACAGTAACACTGCTGGGAATGACACCAGGATATCATAGCCCTATTTTATATGCCAATAACTAAAACTCAAAGCATTTTTAAAATGTGGGAAATTATTGTCAAAAAAAGAATTGAAGCATCAAGAAAAGATATCAAACTAAACAGCAAATGCGTATAAGAACTATTCCCTACTATCTTTCTAAATCACAGTGTGCCCTGAATGGTTTTTGGTATTTCATGAGATTTGAATGTTTATAGTTTTATTTCAGTTTTTGAAATGCAAAGATTATTTTTATTATAAGATTTTTTATTATTATTACTTGTAAGCAGATGTGCTGGGAAAAAAAGCAAAGTTTTTGAATGACTTAGAGACTTAATTTGCTTCAAAATATAGGCTCCTCAATGCCATGGTTTGAATGTGTGATTTAAAACCTTAACTAAACATCACAAGTTATAGAATAAGCAAGTGATGTGCCTAGCTCTGCAAAAACATGCAACCTCAGTGTACTAAGGACTTCTAAACACATCTGAGTGAAAAAAATTTAAAATGGAAAATAAAAGGTAT
Organism: Oreocharis arfaki; assembly: GCA_013398015.1. Taxonomy (NCBI): domain Eukaryota; kingdom Metazoa; phylum Chordata; class Aves; order Passeriformes; family Paramythiidae; genus Oreocharis; species Oreocharis arfaki. The sequence goes on along the minus strand of VZRR01011209.1, from coordinate 645,512 downwards.
TTCTCCCAAACAATGCACCATCACCAGTACATTCTTTAATGTTATTAAACAAGATTCTCTCAAATACTGATCCACCCATTGGAAAATGAGAAGTGGTACTCAATAGCACATGCTATTGCATTCATTATTACACAAATGCCCAATAATCTTATCTCCTGTAATTGTGAATAGACTTTTAAAACCATCATTTTGCTTTTTCTTCCAAACCAGCTTTATTACATAATGTATCTAAAATGCTTTCTTGCTTGATAAAATTTAAAACAATCTTTAAAACACAAATATAGTATTTGTTCTCTTTCAAATTTTTTTCAAGTCAGGTGAATTTAAGCTATTAATTTTCTTGGTTTGGATATTTTTTTTAGCCCAAACAATAAACTGCAAATCACTTATTTGTATAGTTTTACTGCAGACCTAGCACCTCAAGGTTTCTAAGCCCTCCTATTCTAAACACAGCAGTCGAATGGTGTAAAATGCCACGATCCATTCAACAGCACTTTGGCTAAGAAGGAAGGCCACTCTGTGGCTATTATTACCACCTCACCTTTCCAATGTCTTGCTAAAAGCTACTTAGCTGTTTCAAAGGATACATGTTGCCCTTGTGGTGATAAAGACACACGCAAACACAGAGCCCTAAGAAAATTCCAGCAGCTGAGAAGCTATTGACTGGTACTAAGCACGTAACATTTGAAGCACATACCGAGGTCAGTGGGGCTTTTACAAGAGCTGTCTGTGCAGTCTCACAGATGGACCTTTATATCAGCACAGAGGCTGTGATCAGACAAAGTGGCCAATTTGCCTAGGGGTAAGAGTTTAAAGTGTGCCTTGATGTGTTTAAAAAAGCCCCTGAGCTCCAGCATCAGTAGAGGCAGTGACAAGCAATAATAAAGGTCTCATTAAGACTCAGCGGAACCAAATACAAATTCCCCTTGTTGCTGGTCTGCCGGACTTCAAACAGTCAGCCAGTTGCTTGAGGAGAGCCCTGGGAAGAGGTGGGAGCCAGGGCCAGCAAGGGTCACAGATGGACCTCTGTTTCACTACAAGGAAATAAAGGCATCCTTATGCACCGAGAGGGTCTGCATTTACACTCAGCTCAGGCCTGGTAAAGGGCTCTAGTATAAATATGTCTTTGAGCCAAAAAGATGTCCTAGTGCAGCAGGGTGTAATAGTACCTGATACTTAATCTCACAGAGGTTCCTTGGTTTACGTGCCGTTAACTACGGGGTATTTCTTCAGCTATCAGATTTCTGCTTGTGTTTTGGTCAAGCTCTCAGGCACAAGGCTTCTGTGTGCAGGCTCTGGCAAGCTCCCTTATTTTATGACACAAGGTCAGATGTGGCTGCTTTTCCTAAATGTTCAGACAGTTAGTTTAATACCCTGAAGGGTCAATTAAATATATATCCAGCAATATCATTAGGTTGTTGGTTTTTTTTTTAAAAAAAAAAAAAAGAAAGAATGCCAAAGAACCATTAGAATACAAATGCCTGAAAATGCATTTATACATATATAACTGCTGGAATTAAAGGCTGCTGGATGTCTTCCAGAAAGCTTTTGCAGAAAGGAAAAGTTAGATTGATCTCCTGCTAGCACGAAATGCTCTTGTATATTTTGAACTGGTTTAGGCTGTTTATCACATTTTTCCTCCTTGTAAATGGAGGAAAATCCTCCATTTTTCCTCCATTGTAAATTTCCTCTGAGTAAATGTCACAGTGAAAACAATTATGTTGTCGAGAGCTCTCAGGACTAACTCATAGGACATAATTCAACAAGAGAAAGAGCTATCACTTGCATGCACTTCGTTCTTTCCCCTGTGTCAGTCTGAAGAACCGACTCTACCCAAACCCCTGCTACAGCAGAAGGATGTCTTTGCTGTAAGCACCAGCTGCCTCTATACTTTCCTTCCTTTTTCTTTCTTTAGGACTAGCAGAAGGTTTCAAATAAACAAGCACATCTCTTTCCAAAGCACTTGAAATGGTACTGACAGCAGAATACAAGCTTCTGTCTCAGCTGCTACGTTGATTTGTGCAAAATGTACAGTGGCTGAAAGTCCCTCGTTTCCCCTGCTACCATCTTCTGCTCTGACTCAGCCATAGAAAAAGCCTTTATTCCATGTCTAAGAGGTCATCCAGAGAGTGAAGTGAAACCCTCATACCACTTAATAGAGGGAAATGAAAAGTCATCAGGAATACATGCTGTTTTACATTTGGGAGACTCACCTATGCCAGTATCTGGATTGGAACCAGCAATACTGGAGTTGTAAAAGTTTTCCAGCCTGTTATCTGTGTTCTCAGTGATTGAGGTCTTGACAACCTGTTATGTGTATGTTATCTGTAGTTGTCTTTGTAATGAAGTCCTTCTCAGTTAGAAATAGTCCAGTGTCCTGAATAATAAGTTTGATAATTCACAAGGAAAATCTAGTCAAGACATGTTATTTTAAGACAATTTCATCCTCCACTTACCATGCTTAGAAAACAATCACTCTCCTGATGACTTTTTTATGTTTTTACTCAGTGGTGTTCTCAGATTGTAACGCACATGAAAGGAAGAGAAGAAATGCTGGGGAAAAGAATGTGATGGCCCGTTCTGGTAGGCACAGACAGCGGGGGTTTGCTTGGCCACAGTAAAAAATAACAGCTGTGCTCTTCTCTGTGATCCACAAAGGATCCCATAGGATCATGAAAAGTGGCTACAACAGGTCGAGAGAAATTTAATCCTGCTGGCACTGTGCGCTCCCTGCTACGACCCATGGCCTTTCATCTGCTCCCTCCCCTCGTGACTCCCTCCCTCCCCATTTCTGAGATTTACTGTTCCAGTCACCAAGAATATTTCAGCTTCAAGTCACAGCGTTGCTGAGGGAGAAGGTCATGAATTCATAACTATCAAAACAACCCTTGCTCCAGCTAGTCTTGTTCAAGGCTGTTATCTCCAGTGTATTGATTCAGAGCAGCCTTTTGGAAAAAAAAGACCTTGACAGGTACGATTTCTTTTATTAGATTCTGTGAACTCAGATGACATCCTGCCTGTTGAACCAGTTCAATCCCTGAAAGTGCCAAAAAACAGACCAGAAACCTCTGCAGACTGGTGAACTGGAACATCTCTTCTCTATTCTCTTGGTGTTTCCTGCCTACCACGAGCATACCCACATGGTAGAATTGCTTTACTGCCTTCATTCCATCTGTGATGCAGTATAAAAACAACACAAGATCAGCTGCTGTAGACTCCATTCAGCCTGTGCAGATTCTTTTGAGTTCCATGAGATTTGCAGGAATGCCTGTCTCCGGCACTGAGCATTACAGTAACTGGTTAGCAACTTCCCAGCTCTACCTGCACCTGAAGGCATTTCTGACTTAGAGAGTAGTATTGCGGGTTGGCTGTGTGAGAGTCATATTCTTTCCATCTTTACATCTTTCTAGGTTTATTTTTATGCTGCCCTTCTGCAAGATGAGCCTGGAAAAGAATTAACTGGACAGAAAGTTTACTTTCTACGCAGCGTGTCCTTTGAGCAGGGACGACCACACACGGAGTCAGCCACCTTCAGTCAGTAAAGGCTCAGCCGACACTTCTGTCCCTGCTTTTCATGGCGACATTTCCTTAGGAGATGCTTGAGGAACTGACTCAGAGCCAAAGTTAAATCTTAATGGGAAGCACTGAGTTGCCTCCGGAGCAAAGAAGGAAGACCTGTGAATGCAGGATGATTTTCTACAGGAGCCTTGATGCATCTGCCTTGCTGCATACAAATGATCATGCCATACCGTGTGTGAGCGTCTAGGGCAAAAGACCTGAAGGAGTCTGGATGATGTGGATGACTTGATAGCAACTTCAAGCCATGACTCAGATTAGCAACCTTGATCTTTATAGGCTCTGAGTGGTCAGGTCAGCCAAGCAGTTATAGTTTAGAAGACTTCAGTGCAGCCAGTTAACTGACATTATAAAATTGGCATTAAAGGAATTGTGACATGTTTGCCTAAATCAGTCTTATGATAGAGCAGCTCATTACCAAATACACAGTATTTAAACTCCAAGGATTCTTTTTTTTATTTTAATAAAACCACTACATGAATACATAGATCAGTGTGTCACACTGGGTTAAATCAATATCAGCCATTTGCTAAGAGCTTTCTAGCTCCATTTTATTTTTAATCTCAATACAAATTTTGCTTCTTCCATTTCTCCCCACTTCCACCCAAGTCCACCCACCTTATCCCTTAATCCTTTTAATTTCTCTGGATCTTTTTCTTCCCTTTTTACCTAAGCCATAATTTTTCGCTTCTTCAGTCTGTTGTTCATGGTCATTCCAGGCCTAGCTATATCACTGTGCAGTGTCAAATCTTTAGAAATAATTGCTCCAAAGGTCTACATGACTCACAACCACAGAAATCTCAGTTGAGCAACATGAATCCTTACACATGAACATCAGTAAAATGTGCACACTTCATCACCACTTGCCTTTTTCAACCTGTGAAATTCTCTGGCCAGAGCATACTCATGTTCCAGCACACAAAAAGCCACATAATAATTACTTATTCCCTGCTAATAAAATGCTTGGCATGCATCACCTACATCTTCATAAAACTATGTCAAGGCTTGGGCTTTTACTTATCTACACATTTGGGGTTTATTCGAGCAATTAGACCTGTAATCAAAATATTTCTACTAGTCAAGCTCTGAGATGTGAATCAAGGGTTGGAAAATGCAGTGGCTGGAAATGCCCCTGAGGCTGGCTTTTATACTGACAAAATACTGACATGGTGAGAGTCTGATGATCAGAAAATCTGGTCTCCAAGGCATATACCACTTGTCCCCTCCTCTTGACTGGCACATACGTGTGTGTGAGTGTCTGTGTGCACACATACATGTACATATACTTTTTATGCACATAGGTATAGTTATTGCATTCAAATAATTTTCAGGGATTCTGCTTAGAATTGCTAATAACACTAACAATGACACATAAAATGGTTTTGTGTGGGCAGTTGCAGGAAAAGGGAGCAGCAATTGCCAACATTTCTATGAAGAATTCAGAATTTGAACTCCATGTAGCACTTGGAATTTTTATTTGGCTCCAGTAAGAGTGGTCCTTGGCAAGTACATTATAGTATGCATAATAGTGCCATTAAAGAGATATCAGTCACTAAAACCTGCATTCAGAAAAATGTAAAGTCTGGCTCAGGTCCCACCAAGAGGTTTGCAGAAAGTCAAACATCTGCAAATCTAGTTCAAAGTCTGTGTTATTCTAAGCAGAGTTATGGCCTAAACTGATTCCATATTAAATACCTTCCTTTTTGAAGGTTTCATCCAGAAACTCATGAAAGATTTTGGGTTTGAATTCTCAGCCTAGTTGGGGGTAGATGTCAAAACGTCCTCCTGCAGGAGGCATTGCAGCACACATGCCTGCAGGTGGCAATCACACCAGAAGCCCTAAAGATCCAGCTTGAGTTTCCTAGAAAGAGACAGTGATGAGAGAAATCAATGCTCAATACTAGTACTCTGTGCCCTTTCACTTTTTCATTTTAAAGAAAAAAGAGGCAACGTGTCAGTTTAGAGCATATAAATCTATGACCCTAAATAATAAAGCTGTCCATATCATCCGGTGTGGCAAAATCTGAGCAATTCAGAGCAAATCCTGAGGACAGGTGAGACTTCAAATCACATATTTCTGGCACCAGGTGGAACAGAGTGTGTATGTTTTTGTTCAACAACTATCTATTTTGACCAGAACCATTCAGTGGTGGTCAGTACATTCAGCAGAGGCAAATAAATCAAAACTAACAACTCTGGGCAAATAAATTCCCCAGCCCACTGGTTTGCTCAGGCTTTGAAATATTGCTTTCCCTGGGGCATTCACTGACTTTCCAGACTTCTCTGACCACATGGGCAAAGGAGAGCAATTACATGGTCACGGTTGTCTGCTGCTGCAGGAGATCAGACCTGTAACAACACAAGGCCTGTCACAGTGTCAAGCAAGGCTGGAATGAATGTGTCTGAGCAGGGAATGTGGTAGTGCCCTGAAGGTCTTTCCCAGGTAGACTGACATCTACATCTATAAATAATGAAATGAGGCAATTATTCAAAGCAGGATTTTTTTTTTTTCATTCCAGTTCCAGAACATTAACATAATTCATGAAGCACTCTGGACCATTACGATTATGAAATTACCAACTTATGGGTGATAAACTTATTCTATCTTAGTAGGATCTGACTGGACCTGAAAGGGAGAAGAACAACTACATTTAAGCCCAGGCTTAACAGGAAACTGCCACAGCTGAAAGAAATTCAGCAATCAAAAGGTAGATCTTGGAGAAATCTGTCACAAACCCCATCTCTTAACCTACAAACCAAATTCACATGGCATTGGTGTGATCTCTAGCAGAGAAATCAAAATACATTTCCTCCTAAGAGGTGTGCTAGTGAAAGTAAAACAGAAACAGCATTTCAAGAGTAAAAATGTAATCGCTGATATCCTGTCATGTTTTAGCCACAGAGAGCAGCTAAGTACCACACAGCTGCTTGTTCACTCCCCACCCCATACCCTGGTGTGGATGAGAATCAGGAAAAAAAAAAAAAAAGAAAAAAAAAGAAAAACTCATGCGTTGAGATAAGTATAGTTTAACAACCAAAAAAAATGTAATGTAACAAAAATAATAATATGTTTGCTATCCTGGCAATTCTCACCCCCAGCTTCTTGTGCACCTGCTAGCTGGCAGAGCATGGGAAACTGAGAAGTCCTTCAGTTGGGGTAAACAATACCGAGAAACAGCTGAAAACATCAGTGTGTTATCAACATTATTCTCACGCTGAATCCAAAACACAGCCCTGCACCAGCTGCTGGGAAGAGGACGAACTCTCCCGCGGCTGCCCCGGGGGCCGGGGCGTGCCGGAGCCCGCGGGCGGCGCGGCCGGGAGGTGGCGCTGCGGCTCCGCCCGCTCGGAGCCGCTTCCCGGAGAGCGGGAGCACCGCCCAGCCGCGCTCCGGCATTCCCGGGCAGCCTGCGGAGCCCTCCGCCGGGCACGCCAGCACAGGGACAGTCCTGTCCCTGCTGGTGTCAAAGCGAATGAGCCACACTGTAAAGTGATAACACTGTCTGGTTGGATTTGTTTGTTTGTTTGTTTATTTTCCCCAGCAAAGGCACAGGGGTAAAAGACCCAAAGTTTTAGGTGAATAATTTAGACGAATAAGGTGCTTTTTCCCTATTTGCGGCAAAAGCAGGAATCCAGTAGGTCGTTGATCAGGGCAGCACCAGCTCCAAAACCAGCGTCAGCTTCAGTAACAGGGTGCTGTGTGACCTGCTGGATGGTGGCCACTGCCAGCAAAGGTTTCCAGGCAGCAAAAGCTGAGTGGCTCAGTGACTCCCTACAGACATTTTATCCTTGAAGCCTGTGAACTGATCTGCAGAAACAAGCATTGTGCTGCTGCATCCAAATTCCTCCTCCTCCAGCGTCTGGAGGACTTTCTCCAAGTCTTATTTTCTGCATACTACTTAAAAGATTTCTGACTCACTGTAGCAGGATTTTCCTGATATGTAACTCTTCCTGAGGACATGTCTTTCAGTGAACTCCCACTGCAGAAAGATGCACCTCAAAGCCCTGGGATGCCTATTAAACCCTGTTTTGGTGTTTCATCTTCATGCTGCTCTCCTTCACAGGGCAGGGTGTGGCTGTCCCTTTTGGTTACCCTTCTACCTTGCTTGTGGCGCTTCTCCACCAGCAGATTCTGGACTGTTTCCAAGTTTCTGGTTAGCAGACACCACTGGGCTACTGATCCTGTTGACACCATTGTTCCCAGCGCCCTTCCATCTCCCATGACCTGTGCTTTACCCAAGACTCCTGCCTTTGTTGTTTCCTCACTGCACTGTTAGCCAGGAGAACTCTGCCCTCCTTATGGATCTGCAGACTCTGTTCTTAGCCTTCTTTACTCCCCTTCACCCATTTGCTTCCTGGCCAAGAATTGATAGTCTCTTGGTTTCTGTGTCCTGTGGGATATCATTCCCCTGAAGGCTGCAGTAGGCAATTGAGAGAAAGTATGTGCAAGCATTGTTTCCCACAGGCCATTTCAGTCAACTCACCTCTCTTCTGCCTCCCAGTTCCTTTAGTTTGATCCCAGTTATTAGTCCTGCACTACTTGGATATGCTTGTTGCAGTCCTTCTCGAAGCTATCCTGCTTTCATGCTGCATTAGGCTGCCTTCCAAAGACCTCAGCGTCACACTGTATACACAGAGTCAAGACAGAAGTTCTCTGGAGCTCACAGAGCTCTGGAGCTCCCCGGTGAGTGCAGGCTACCGGTGATATGTCCATAAAAGTGTCACCCACCATTCCAGTTAGCATCACTGCCAGGTGAGGTGCTTTCATATGCATCCCTCATCCCTTGTCCTGTATAGCTGAACCTAAATCAGAGACTCAGCTGTAAGTTTACACCTGCATGGAATTTCCTGCTTGTTCATGAATCCATGGCTTCAAACGTAGAAAAGTGTAAACTTTGTGCCCTGCACGAAGCATTCCTTCATACAGATTATCCTCTTCCATAATTTTCCCTTTTTATTCCCAATTAAACCAAACTTTTTTTCTTATCGTATTCTGGAAACACATTGTAGCTAGAGAAAATGAGAAATATTTCATTTCAAAACTGGACGGGAATTGAAGGTCTTCTGCTGTACATTTGCAGTATAAGGCCCTGCATTTGTTGAATGGAAATTTGGGGTAAAAAAGCTGAGGTCACAATTTAATTAGTCCAATTCAGAGAAGAGTTTGACTCACTAATTCCAACTTTCAGCTGAACAATTCAAAATTCCCTTGGGCCATACCCTTAGGAAACTAGCACCCGTTATTTAATTGGTTTACTAAGATGGTGCCACTCAAGATCCAGCCTGTCAGCAGACTGAATCTGCTGAAGGCTCACATGCCTCAGCACATTTCTTCATGGCAATGTTGCAATTTCGCTAGATTCATACAGTTCTTAAGACATGCTTTTTAAAGCTAGCTTACCCTTTTATGCCTAAAAATAATTGCAGGTGGGGTTTCTAATTGCTAGGACAAGTTGCAACTCTTGCAGAGCAAAATACTCAACTGCCTCTGCCAGTCTAGTGCTGGGAAATACTCCGGGGCACTGCAAGAGCATTGTTAGCAACTCAAGCAGTCTAAAGTTAGGAAACATGAGATCAAAAGTAGTCCACACACATATAGATCTATACAACATGGACATTTTGATTACACTTGATCACATAAAAATGTAACTTCACAGTCGGTCCTGCTTTGAGCAGGGCTTGAACTAGGTGACTTTTGAGACCCTCTTCAAGCCCAAGTATGTTACAATATATAAAGGCTTTTCTTATAATTTTTGCTTCACCAGTGCAGTTTGGTGTGTGGAACAACTCTCTGGGGCCCTGGACATCTGAGTTCCATGGCCCCTTTCCAACCAGTTTAGTTCTGCGTAGTCCTTCCATTTCAATTCACTACCTGATAATTTCAGTGGATGCCTCTTAGTCCCTAATGTAATTAGTTGGTACATAATTGTCCTCTTTTCCATACCTCTCATGGTGCTTTATGGTTTGCTTGTATTTCCTTCTCGATCACCTTTTTTCAATAGCCCATGAGATTCGTGAAGAACTGAATGTATCAGTAGTTTTACTGAGTTAGTGTGGTCAACACTCAGGTGAACTCCCATTCCACATGTAGTTAAACTACAGGTCACATTTCCGACTCATGCCGGGTGCACTACAGTCTTTCTTCTCCATATTTCTCATCCCTGCCCTGGGTCTCTAAGAGTGCTGTTCCACAGCACCTGCAGCTGATCCAAATCTGCCCTGATGTAATCCCTCTCTCTGTCACTGCCTTTCTTTTGCTGTTCCCTCGCCATGAGGCCACACCGTCTGTTGCCATCTGCTCAGGGATCTTAACCAACTGCAGACTATTTGCTTTATTTGTGGGGTTATTTTTTAGCCTGTTTGGGTTTCCAGGCTCAGCCACTAAGGGGCAGAGAAGCTGAGTTGGGAGGGCAGGGATGCATGGAGGTGCATGGGCAGGACCATAGTGATGCTCACAGACCTGCTGCTGGGACACTCGTACCACCAGGAGGGTCTGGCTTACTGAGAACGTCTGAAACAGTTCCTGCCTTTAATACTTGACCCCAGCTCTGCTTTCAAAATCATCAGCTGGGCCACAAGCACCGCTCAGACACTCACAGAACAGCTGTCTCAAACCACTAATTTAAAGCCCAACATCTAAATTACTAATTCCAGGTTAACTGTAACAAGCCAAACCAGGCTACAGCAATTACATACATAATAAACTGAGAGACATTAAATACCTTTTCTCCATGAGATGTTTCTATTAGTGACAGTGGTGATTCCAGCCACCATAACAAGTAATTTGGACCTAATTTATACAGACAAGGAGCCTCATTTCATCAAAATTATGTGACTTTTTATTTCCCTAAGGAATATTAAATTAGTCTTGGATGTAACTTTGACCAAAGCAGAAGTTGCCTCTTATATGTTCATATCTTTTACTGTGTGTAGCAGGGAAAATGTGTGATAAAGAACGTGGAAAGACAAGAACCTGCCAGATGCCCAACATACAAAGAGAGACGTATCCAGGCCAGGAAAGATGCTTTTATAAGCTACTCGTTTTTGCCCCATTTCAAGTTAGGGCAGGGACTGTGCTGAGGCAGGGCTCAGAGCGATGTTTTATTCCTTCCTTCAAAGATCATCATTCTCCCTGTCAGAAAGCTCCTAACATGATGAAATAAAGTCAGGAAGACTGGGGGGAAAATGTATTTTCTTCCCTTTTTAAAATTATTTAAGCTATCCCAAATGACTGTCAGGCACGACTGGATCAGAGCACACACTTGAAAATGGAAATGATGAAGCCACACAAGGAATGCCACAGTGCATAAAGGTGAGAGGCATGTGGCCAAGCATAGGACAGAGAGAGAAAGAGATAGAGAGGGGGAGAGACAGGTAAGCACCCAGCTGGAAAAACAGGCACTCACTGTATATTTTACTAGCTCAATTTAAGTAAAACAACATCAGCTCAGATGTCAGCTTGCCAAAGAGAGAAAGCTTTCCGGAACAAGATCACCCTTTCAGCCTGTGTTTATAGAGTCCCAAGGTTAAGAGGCACTTGGTTCATAGCTCCTGGGAGCTACCACAGCACTGAAAAATAAACATAAATAATGTCATTAAGAAATATCTTCAGAAGCCTGTGTCTCATTGTGAGAGCCCCACATGATGCACACTTCCCTCTGGGATTAATATTTCCATTAAATCTGAGCCTTGGCACTTGCCCTCCTGAAGAGAATATTTATTTAAAATTTCCTCTGGCCTTCAGGACAAGACTAGCAGCAGCCCCAGCTGCCTGGCTGCATGCCAACAGACCACGTTTCTCTTCTGTGTCCCCAGCCACGAGAGCTGTCACAGCCAGGACAGCAGCCTTCATTACATTATCGCACAGCTGGATCATTTCGGAGTACTTTGGCAGACCTCAGAAAGCAAAGGGGCCAGGATTTGCCTGCAGAGGCAATGTGTCAAGAGAAGATCCCCAGACCAGCCTGAGTATGAAACTATGCAGTTGTGCTGCCTCCCAGAGCAGGAGATGACCTTATCTGGTGCTGTTGATAACATGTCTGGTTTAGTGCCGCTCTACTCCCGTGTCATCCCTCCTCTTCAACTCTTTAAACAGATTATGGGGTCACAGCCAAGCCTGAAGGAAACAGCTTCAGCAATTTACTAGTAATAAAGTACTGTTATGTAGGGACTGACTGACTATGTCAGGCTGCAGATGCAGCACTCAGTGGTGTCTCAGAGAGGACCCAGAAGAGAACATCCCTAAGGAGCCTGCAGGAGACCTCAGCAGGCACACTGCCTTCTCTTCCCCATCCAACCTCTGGCTGAAAAATTGGCATCCCCTGAGAAAGATATATCTCTTTTGCCTTATCTTTTCCAAGACACTCATTTTCAGATAATCAGAGAAATATAGAATCATAGAATTATTTGGGTGGGACCTTATAAGGTCTTCTAGCTCCAAACCCTCTGCCACAGGCAAGGACACCTTCCACTACTCTAGGTTGCACAAAGCCCAATCCAACCTGACCTTGAACACTTCCAGAGACAGGGCATCCACACTGTGTTACAACTTGTTCCAGTGCCTCCCTCACAGAAGCATTATCAACAACAATAACCCTCAATAATCTTATTACCCATCATCCACCCCTCAGTTTCACACAAGCCTTAACGACACAAAAATGGCAGCTTACATCCAGTAAGAACTATTTCAAAAGGGGTTAGAAATGTCTGGACCCGGCAAATAAATCCACATGCATTACAAACTTATCTAAGTAAAGGAACTTTTGGCTGAGGGGGTCTGTTCTTTCACATTTCAATATGTTGGTAATATTATTACTAACATCACTATTGTTACTGTCGTTAGTTTGAATGAGGGTGCATATCCTTGCAGAGCACACGTCTGCAGACAGTGCAAACCAGCCTGCTTTTGTTCATTTGAAAGACGTCTGCAGCTTTGGTTTGCAGACACAGACCTAACCCCAAACCTCAGAGATGTCCAAGTGTTATATATCTAGTGGTTGAGTCTGTTGACTGAAGCAGGAACAGTCCTGACAACTGGCTAATGATGCTTTTAACCAGGTTGTCCAGGTACAATTAGCTTTATTGACTGACTTTACCCCATGTCGTCTGCCAGTGAGCTGAATGCACACAGTGCTATTTGCTATCTTATCACTTTGTTGAGTGAGGCTATAAAATAAAAGGAAACCATAATGAATGTATGCCTTTAACCATCTTAACAGCTAAGAAGAGTGGTCCAGCACCTCGGCACTCCTTCAGTAAATCTCCAGAGATGCCCATATCCTGTTTTGAAGGGAACTCTTTTTGCCTACACAATATGCTCCCACTTGCTATCATAAAACAAACATATTTATTATCTGACTTGCCTGATTTTCATCACACTTCTGTATCTTGCTAATATTAACATACTTAGCATATTTCCGCTTAGTAAACAAAACTTGTAGGAGCAGCAAAATGATAATAAAAAGCCAATAATTAGTAATCTATTTATTTGTCACTATACTCTGCTGCAGGTGGACAATGTGTATTTGGTTAATAATGTCTCAGATGTAACTAGGGTTCGCAAGACAACAGGTAACAAGAAAGACAGTGGGAACATCACATCCTGCTGAAATTTTAGGGTGATTTATATTGGCACAGTGTTTATACCCTATTGAGGACTCGTTTTCTACTTGTAAACAAAAAGCAACAGGAAAAAATCAGGATAGATTTTGAGACTACAGCCTCTAAACCACACCTTCAGCAGGGGTCAGCTCCACTAACTTGGGCAAAGATGTGATAGCCCACACGAAAAGAGGAACCTCTGTCCCCTTGGACAAAAGATCGCTTTCAGCAGCAGAAGAGTTGTATCAGCCTGCAAATCTCTAATCTCCAAGAGCTAGATACCACCATGGCATATGGTCAGTCTTCCCAATTATTCCACCAAAATGAAGCGCCCTCACTAATCTGGGAATAGTTTATAGCATTGCTGTGACAAGCACTGTGTTTTGCACTCTCTTCCAATGTCTCTCTCTGTAAAGCTTCCCTGGAAGGAAGGGGGAGCTTACTTGCCTGGCTTACTTCCAGAGCTTGGCAACTAGTCAGTCTGAAATATTCTTTGACCAGTGCTAATCAACTTCAGCAAGCATTCTGGTGCTGCAGTGTGCAATGCCAAGGCAGTTCTTTTCCTTATCGATCCCATAAGGATTTAGACCAGGATGCATAAACAAAGGAGCAGGGAACAAGGAGGCGGAGCTGGGATATGGGTGGACCCCTGAGGACAGCGGTGTTCAAACACCGTTTAGAAAGGGATTAGCAATATCAGCTCCTGGAGAGGGAAAGCCACAAAAATGCCAAGCATTAAAGGTTTTGAAAAAGATTTCTTCACAGCTTCCCCTCCACCTCTCTCACTCAACCTACCGTAGACTTTGCAACTCTAATCTAGTGAGTGGCTTACCTCCAAGTCTCTTGACTGTGATCCGGCGTCTTTCTGTAAGACACAGGATGCCATTGTTCCTCACACATTGTGGCAACTATTATTCCTTGGCCCAACTTTTAGAACTATAAATCAGCCAGGGATAAAGGGTGATTGAAAAAATAATCATTGTACAGTAGTGACAGCCTTTTCTTATTTACCATAATGAAATGTCAGAGAGAGTATACTGAGAGTAATGAAACTATGGGAGGAATAAATCCGAATCAAAAAGCCTGGAGAGCTTCTAAAACAACAGAATCCAGACATGGATGCAGAAGTGCATGTTTATGGGACTCAGACTCAGACAGTGCATCCATCCTTAGCAGCATTGTAGGAAAAAGTGATGATTTGTGCAGAAAGTGTGTTACTACTTCAGAATGTTTTGACATATTTTATGTGCCTTTATTATTAAAATGGGAAAAAATATTAAAAGTGAACAAGCAAAAGAGGTATGGAAGAGGAAGAAGGATTAAGAGACACTAAATTACCCCTTTGATTCCCACTAAGGCAATTACCATGGGGACTAAATCTGAGAGAGCAATACTCTGCCCCACTCTGCTTATCAGCTGCTTTTATAGTCAAGGCCTGTTAACCTTAGCTATTCCCACGAGCAGTACCAATATGTGGGCAGATGTGCACAGACCACATGGCATTGATAGAGAATTGCTGAGACAATTCTAAACAAGAGCAATGAAAGGTTAAAAAAGAGCATGAGACAGCAGAGCTGGGTGGATACGGCTGCAGTTCTCAGTTGCAGTCCCACAGCACAGAGGGTATCTGATCAGCAGTGGGTGCCCACCGTGTGTCCTCCCAAGCAGGGTACAACATGCTCCTTCTCCCTTTCTTGCCACAAGGCCTCATTTCTGCAGATTTGTTGGAAGTAGAAGGTGAGCAAGCTGAAGGGGTCAACTGGATGCATACAACACCCTTTAACCAGTTTCTTGGCCTCTAGCTACGTGTAAATACCAGAGCAGCATGGCCATGTGATGCTTGGAGCTCTGCCAGTAGCTGAGGCTCTTACTGCTGACCACCCATTACGGTCAGCTTAAGATATGGCTGAGAACATTAACCAGGAAATGACATCCAGAGCAAGTTACCCCTCCCGCTATTTTAGTTTTTGTGTAAATGTGGTAAAAGATGCTAACTGGAAAGCTGCAGATATATTTCTGGGACGGCACCTAGACATATAAGTTAACAGTCATTTTAAAATGACTGAAGCCAAGTTCTCTTAACATGCAGTGGTGCTTGGAGAGAGCATCGCTACTCTACATAATGCTCTGCTATCTCAGTCAGGTTTATACCCAGTAGAAAACTTATCTTTTGAGATTAAGCAGTGAATGACTATTAGCAATAACTAAATACAACCTCCTTTTTGGTTGTAGAAGTGCACGTAGAACAATCATTTAGCATTTCTGTGAGAAATTATCTCCTCTATCAAAGCTAGTTATTTATGACTTATGAATAAGACCTCTGTTTGCAAAAAAAACCCCAAGAAACCAACAGCCCTAGCTTGTCTGGCAACAAGCCTGTAATTATTCAGAACTTCGTGTGGGTGTGGTGAATCAGTGAAGCATACTCCCTGTATTTATTTAACAAATAAGTATACCTCTAGCATATTTGGCTGCCAACTTGCGATAATATTGAAGTTTGCTTCTGAACTAACTCATCTTGCCTAAGGAAGGGCAAAAAACAGATCAAACATACTTGAATCAAGCTGCCCTTGCATATTTTTCAATTTGCCCTTGCATATTTTTCAATTTGCGCTTGTTTCAAACTTTGAGTTTCAGCCCTCTTTGGGAGAAATGCCTCACACCGTTCTGTGTGTAAAGATGTAATCTTTGAACAAATCTGCTGGTTTTAGTTCCAGGTGAGCTACTTTTCACACCAGGCAGGTGGAACCCACGAGCAGAGCCCTCTGGGCAGTAGCCACATGGCTCTGGAAGGAACATCATATAAATTTTGCCACTGCAACAAACTGAAGAGCACTTGCTTTTGAATTCTGGAGGTCAATAAAAACTCTCTTTGCCTCCCACAAAATTCCTCTTTCAACATACCTATTTTTAGTCATTCAGCTTCAGTCATGGGGATGGGAGGTAATGCTTTAGTGTTCCTGCTCAACTTTACTCCATAATGAATCAGAGATGTTTTTTCTTAAGACATAAAAGACACTGGCAAAATATAAACACACTAAGATGTAGAAAAGAGGTGTCTTATTTGTTTTACCAAGCCAGACATGTCATTTGCAGAATGTAGCTGCACACATGTGTGCCAAGTTGCCAGGTTGTGCAAAAATCAGCGGGTAGGTGAATGAGGGACTTGAGTGCAAGTACTATTTCAGCAGGTGTTCTGTGCCTCAAAGCATGTGCTGCTGCAGTTCACTGAACTCTGGGCACATTGCATTTGATAGGGAGAATTTCCACGTAGATCATCTAATCACAGAATTGCCTGGGTTGGAAGAGACCTTAAAGATCATCTAATTCCCAAGTTACTTGCCCTGGGCAAGGACAACTTTCTGTAGATCAGGTTGCTCAGAGCTCCATCCAACTTGGCCTTGAACACTTCCAGGGATGGGGCATCTACAACTTTTCTGGGCAACCTGTTCCAGTGGCCTCGCCAATCCCACAGTAAAGAATTTTTCTGCATAAATAATCTCAACCTGCTCTCTTTCAATTAAAACCATTCCTCATTGTCTGTCACTGTGTGCCCTTGCTGAGGATAGAACTGTTCTTCAGCTTACTGGTAATGCCTACACAGGTGTGAGGGGAGGAGTGCTGGAAAAGTTGCCCACAAGTTGCCCACATTGTGGCAACACCTCTTCCTGAGCCCCAAATATGGGGGTTTTTTTAGTATTTTTTGAGAAGAAAAGTCTTTTGAAACATCCAGAAGTCACACCTCTTGACTCTTACCCTTATCTCAGGTAACGCCTATGGCAAAAAATGCATTACCTGTAGCGGGAATTAAAGCTCAGATTTGCAGTCATTGTCAGATAAAGCTTTTATAGTTCAAGAATGTAACCACCTGTAGTCGTTTCCCTGCCCCAGCACTGTGCTCACACGTAAAGACCAATGCAGTCCATAGTGGCTTGATCAGAGAGTTCGACCTCTGCTTCAGAAAGCTGTGATTGGATATGATGATCCAAACTGTCAGAGCCCGTCTCAATCTCTTGGCAACCTGTGTTCCCGCAGAAGGAGAGCTGGCAGAACAGGCAGCCTGTCCTCTGCTGAACTGCCCCGCTCACCACTCTAAGTTCAATCACTCATTATTGAAATAGACTGAGCAAGGCTAGCTGAGGAGCAAGCACAGCATCTGTCCTGCCACTGCCCAGGAGGGAGGGATGCTCCGCAGCAAAACTGAGAGCAAGCAGCTGAAGCTAGGGTCAGCTTCAACAGGTGACATTGCTTGTGCTGATGGGAGTGATGAATCTGGGCTCCCAAGGTCAGACCCAGCCCAGATATCACAGAGGGGACTGCTGGCTCTACGATTGCAGCAGATTGTTTCTCCTGGCACAGCAGTGTGCTGGCTCTCCTGTCTAATCTTTTCCATTGTTTTTCTTTAATTTTGCTACTGGAATAGGAAAGGTCACAACGTATTATCAGACACAGACAGGACTTGAGCATTATGAGTGTTTTTATGTAAGCTAGAGAATGTATTCTGTATCAGAATTCATCTCGGGGAAGTCTGGGGCTGTATCTATTAAATGTCTCCTTTTCGTTTTTTTTTTTTGTCTTGAAGTATATACATATGTTTTGCTCTCAAAGGCTGACAAATGTTGGTCTCAGACTGCCCTTAATTGTATCCATTGCCAGCACATCAACACCATCAGAGAATCCTTCATTCTGACCTCCTGCTGCTTATAGTATTGTTGAAAATATGTGGCTACAAAGTCACCCTAGAGACGCGTATAATTGCCTGGCCAGGTTCAGTTTGAGTTTTAATACAGATAGGGCTTTAGTTCTGCTTTTAAGAGCTGATTTCAAATTAGGACTTTAGTTCCCTAACTAACTATTTCAGTTTAAGTCTCTCCAAGGGATCCATCATTGTGAGAAAACTGCTTTAAGTATTTAAAGATAAGATTTATTATACCCCAGGCAGCTATGTTTTCCTTGTTCTCTTTCTGTACTGTGCCTGTCGGGCATTTTATTACACTTCTTTATTCTTTATTATCTTCTTCCTTTACTCCAGCTCCAATAACTGAAATGGATATCAGGTACAGCACAAACAGCAAAGAGAATGCAGAGTAACTGGGATTTCTGAGACTTCTATCTCCTCTTGTCGGTCCACCAGTTTTTTCAACATGGGACAGTGTTCAGAGTGCCTCTGAGAGGCATGTTTGCTCCAATGCTCATCCCAGTCGTGCAATGGTCATTGCCAAGGCTGGAGCACAGCTTCAGGACAGCTTCAGCACTCTGTGCCAACTCCAGCACCGCAGCATGGCCCATCTGGACAGTGCTCATTCAAAGCTGGGAAGCTGGTTGTGAACAGGGTTGCTGGAGCAGGAGCTGGACTGTTTAGTCCCATAGACGAATGGGTTAAGTGTTTCCAAAACTTCCCTTTTTGCAAGTTTGCCTCTTCTCTTTTTTCCTGAGATATTGCAGGTAGTGCAGATACATTTGAGGTGATGTGATAAAAATACTAATAAGATAAACCCACTGAACAATACCTTCCTGAGTGGAAAACAACTGGCCATTGTTTCAGTCTCCTCCTCTGCTTTCTTATCTCGTGTGAAAAATACCTGTGGTTCTCAGAGCACAAACATGAAGAATAGAGTGAGGCCAGGTCTACGGCACAGACTTCTGTTTGGCAATGATACATCTGCCAAAGGTGTGAAGAACAGTGTTCCCTGACAGACACAACAGTGCTAGTCAAGAGCTCCTACACAGGTATGGCTATATCAACAAATCTGCACTTTCTCTGATTTTAACTACAGAGTTTCTGACCAAATTTGGTGTGTATTACTGCTTTAAAGCACTGGTCTTGTGATTGGATTTACCAGGACTGCTTGGAAGGCTGTCACCCCAGTGTAGTGCCACTAGAGCATGAGGCTGTTGACTCCTACACCAGGCCTGGGAATGGACTTGGGGGGAAGGTGGCAGCTTCAGCTCCCCTACTTCTCTCTTTGAGTCTTTGGAGAGAAAACATTTGTGCCTGTCCTGTGTAAACATCTGTGGGAGTGAAGACAGACAAGACCTGTGTGAGAAACTAGGATGGCACCAAAACCAGGGTGTGCTTCTGAGTCTGTACATCCTCCTTGACAGAGTGCACAGGCACATGTGTGGTGCCACACACTCACGTCAGAGTGACTGTCTGCCTTACAGATTTACAAAACCTAGTCCTCTCTCACACAGATCTCACCAGCTGTCAGCAATTTCTCTTCATTCCACAGAAGCTACTTTTTTTCTCTCCTTCTCTTCCACTGCAGCCCTAGAGAGTGTTGTTCAGCATGAAATGCATCAGCTCTGTGCCAGGCACAAATCCCAGACATCTGTGGAGGGGAGTGGAACAGAAAAGCTTTCAGTGAAGGCACTGGAAAAATATTTGTATCTTTAGTTGTGCTGTAAAAAAGAGGAAAAAAAAAGAAGACTACAATTATGACAAAATTCAGGTCTGAGCTTCTTCTCGCGTGTCTTTCTGAACTCCTTAGACTATAGTTGAAGTCTGTGAGTGAACATATCTTACACATGTAAGACTTCCAGATGGATTTAGTAGCATAGTTACCTCAGCAGCCAAAAATTAAAGAGCCCTATCTCTTACTTCTAAATTGTGTGACTTTCATACCATCTTTAAACATAATATTTTAAAGTTACTTTTATGTCAGTTATGTCCTGCAGCCGCATTTGGGAAGAGGCCATGTGTAACCAAGGAGAGAATTTACAGGGAATATAAATATATAGAGAGAATTCATTTATACGTGTGCAGCGCACACAGGCAGGAGAACTGTGTGTGCTGAGGGGCTGCTATAAGGTGTAACCTGGAGCCCCTGCAATGTCCATTGCAATGGCTTTTCGGTGTTTTCTTCACTATCTGTCAAGAGGGATTGAGGGGGCGCTGGTTTCAGGGATGTAGGGCTGTAGCACTGCCAGTTGTACCTGTCCCAGTCAGATCTCATCTCAGCCTCCCCAGCTCTCCCCGCTCTGCCCATGGCACAGGACCCCATATCAGTCCCCACAAGCTGCAGCAGCAGAACTGGTCTCCAGTTCCTCTCAGTCCTGCCTGCCTGGCCATGGACCTCAGACCATCCCCAGATGCAACAGGACAGTTAAAACTCAAATCCAGGTTCCACACCTCATTTGGCTCCTCTTGACAAGCACATTCAGATTCTGCTCTCATCCTCCTCCTGCTCCCAACTGAGCATCTGCACCACCTCGAATGCTGGATTCACAGCATGTGGTGCACCAGCCCTGGAACCTAATTGGCTCAAAAACTGCTCTGACTGCAGCCTCATTATTTTTATACTGTTTGGTATTGGAAAAGTTATCACAATGTGGCTAACAGGAGCTTCCACACTGTCCCAGTTCGAGACAAATTCGGAGGAATGTCCAAAATGAACGTCCTCTCATAGAAGGCTGGTTACAACCACCCCTCCCCCACAGGTTCGGGAAGAAATTCCTTGGAGGAAAGTGGAAGGGAAAAAAAACTATTTATTTAACAAGTAAAGTGCATGCAAGCACAGGAAAAGAATAATGCTAAATAATAAAACCTTGCGCTGTGGAGAAAACCTGGGTAGATTTCAGAGTCCTTCGTGGGTGTGGCTTTCTCCTCCTCAGAACTGGGCCCCTCCAGGCTGAGGTATGTGGTCTCCCAGTGAGGTTCTGATGTTATGGTGTTCTGAACAGTGCAGAAGAGAAGAAGAAGAAACCAAAGTCCCAGGGAAGCAAAGGAGTTTAACTCTCCATCTCTCTCTTCCGAGAAAAGGAGCCAAGAGCCGGGAAAAGCAGGAAGGTGCTTGCTTCCGCTCTGCAGCTGCAGCAGCTATCTCTGTGTCCTTGAACACAAAACCGCTCTGCAAAGTTCACCTGGCTTCTTCCTTCCTCTTGGACCCAGTTTTAAAGGCACAGAAAGGCACAGTATTCATGTCTGGGCATACAGCAGGCAATAGGGGATACACATCATAAAGTCACCCCAAGACATACACCTCTCAGATGACAAGCAGCTGAGAAAACCCCAATCCAAACAATTGTCACTTTAACAAATATATTCATTCAGTGAGGCTCAAAGGATTTAGATTTAAATACTCAGATGATTGAAAATTGTGTGCTTCAATTCACTGAGCAGCTGGGGCTCCCTCAGACGTGGGGTGTGCAGCCAGCACTGCCCCGAAGAAAAGGGGTTAGGGTTAGGGTTAGGGTTTGGGTTTGGGTTAGGAAGACTCTTGGAAGCATCACAGATAATATGATTTCGATTCTAGGCAAAGGGAACCAAAGTTTCAGTAACACAAATTATTCATCTTACTTCTTATTTGATCATCTCCACGGAAAATTGGAAAGTTCTTGGGATCTTTTTGTTACATTTGGTTTTGTCTCCTTTGTTATTAAATTTTATCTTCATGGGGTACATCAACACTGTTGCAGAGCTCAGAGCTGCAGCTCAGCAGCCTATTAGCACTCTCCCAGGCAAATTCTGAGCTCGGCATGCATGGACTGAGCAGTTTGGGTATGTCCAGACTGTGCCAGTCAGTTCCAGAGCAGAAACCATCCCTGAGCATCTTTAATTCGCAAGAAAAGCTACAGCCCTCGAGTCTTCATCGGCCCATCTGCCATCAGCGAGATTTTCCACAGGTGAGCAAGGCAGGATTTCACTCGGGGGATATTCCATAGCTGCGCCAATGCTCTCACGCTCCTGTCACTTGGGATGCATCGGTTTTCTGCTGGCAGGATGTCAGTGCCAACAGGGCTGCTCCCAACCACACGTAGCCCTGACCTCATGAAACAGGTACTGGGGCTGAGCACAGCAGGCAACTTGTGCCAAAGGTTTTCATCCTAGGCTTTGAAGAACAAACAGAAGACAGGAGAACGGAAAGCTGTGAAACATCTCCGCTAAACAGCATCCATAGCTTAAGACTTATCTTTTGTTGTGAGGCAAGAAGTTGACTTCTGTGTTGAATGCAAAGAGGGTTTGGGACAGGAGTGTTGCGTACAGACATTTGCCATGTTCCCAGTGGTCAAACCACAGGTATTTCTTTAATTCATTAGAGCATATTACAACTCTACTTAAGTATGTGAATACATAAATAATATGCAGACCTTAGCCTGGACTTAGCAAAATAGATATTCTTTCCAAAACTGGAAAAGAAAAGCCAGTACTGTGGTACTGGTCAGGCTCCTGGAAAGCCTTCTACCTCCTCTGTGACTTTTCTTCCATCCTCACAAAAGCCCAGGAAAGTCTCGTGTAAAAAGCAGCTGAAGAACAGTCTTGTTGCTTCCTAAATCACAGTTGAGAAAAGCAGCTTTTCTATCCTCTAGGCATTAACAGTTCTTTAGCCATCTAAAATTGGGGTGCTAATCTAGTTATCTGAGTTTCATCTACAGTCAGTGGAGACAACATTAAAAGCACCTCAAAAGGACAGTTCTTCCCATATGTGCTAGACATCTATTTTAACAGGATCAATTGCCCTCTGGAGGAGGTTTTTGTCTTTGTTGATTAAAAAGAAAGACAAGTAGCACAGACTAAGTGCTTAACTTTTAGAGGACAAAAGCTAAGTAGATCTTATCCCCGATCACATATTTTCCTACCTGAAGGAAGAAGCAGAGAAGACTCATTATAAAGAGGGACAGATTAAAACTCTGAGGTATAAAAAAAGCAAAATTGCAAAGATAAATCCATTTGATGCCAGTGGTGGACCAACCAAATCACAGGCAGGCATAGCTAGGTTGTGCCAGGTGGGGATTGAGCAAGTCCAGGCCCTATGATTGTATCACAAACCCTGGAAGGGAAGTCTGAGAGGCAGGTGATTACATCAGGATCCCTGGGATGATTTACAGCCAAGGTAACAAGAGCATTCTCTCATTCCATCATTTTTATGGCAATCATAGACAACTTCTTACATTAATCATTAAAAAAAAAAAAAGGAAAAGCAATTCTGTGATGTAGGAAAGGTTTTTAAGCTGGCACAGACTATTCATCACAAGATGGTATGACAGCAGTGAAATGGGAGAAGCAGGACGGAGATTACTGAAATTCTTACTGCAAGAGCCCTCTGCCACATCAGCTGGTATTGCTGCAGCCACCACATTGTCAGTATTCTGGCTTTGGTGATGGTGGCCTCTCATGCACAGATGAGGATGTGTAAAAACAAAATTTGCTTTGTAGACCCTTGTTGAGGACTCTGGTCAGTTGTTCCTACTCCAGGAGGGCAATGATCCTGTGCCAACAAACGCTACAGGTCTTGCAGTCCTAGACAGAAATTCTGCACTGCAGAATAAGGAATTTGGCAATACTCACAAAATCTACCATTCATGTAGGACATTTGCTAGGACGACAGGTCAAGCATGTCCACTCAGGTGAGGAACTAAAAGTCTGGAGCAAGCCTGTGATGGATTCCCAGTCTCCTTTTCCTCAGGGCCATGAGAACACTTGGCAATACCTCCACAAAAATTGGGAATGGAGGAAGGGATGCCCGGAATTCTTGCAGCAGGGTCAAGGTGTTCTTTGCCTCCTCATCCCTTACAGGAGGCAAACATAAATCGGCAGAATGACAGTAAAATTATTATGACTAGAATCATTTCCACTAGGATCCTTGGCGTTTGAATCAGTATAGCAAATTCACAGAAAATAAAAATTGGCAAGAGAAAGAGGGTCCACCACTGGCAGGAGGAGATTTCTTTCCTGCTCTCTTTACTGTTCCCTAATACCACATAAGCTTTTTACTATACACTAGAAATTCTGGAGTAACTTTTTCAAAGGTGCTGCTTTGCCATTTTACTGAGTATTCCTTTATCATACAAGGAGGGGTAAATGCTTATCTGTACAAGAAGAGATTAATTTCAGCTACAACTTCACTCTTCACATGCCTTCCTTGCATGCTGCATTCCTTTTCCACTCTATGGCCATTCGCTGGAAAAAAATAATTTCTTCATCTCTCAGTCTCACTTAAGGTATGTTTCTCCATGCATGGCTGGGTTTCAGCACTGGGGGCTGTGGTAGGGACCTGTGTGGTGGGGACCCACGTGCCAGTCACACCTGGGTCCGGCCACTTCTAGAAGTCTGGGTGACCACCACACACCAGAGCTGCAGCCAGGCAGACAGAGGATCTCACAGCATCCCAGCTCAGATATATTTTAGGAAGACTAGCAGCCATTGCACGCAGGCGATATACAGAGAACACTTCAAGGGAGACAAATGGAGACAGAGATAATTGTGGAGACATGGAGCTGGGGACACACTCTTGGAAGAAAGAGCTCCATGTTAACGGGAGGCAGCCTGTGGCTTATGGTAACCCAGAGTGGGTAGGGACAACCCTGCAGGACCGTGGCTATGGGTGATCAACACTAGGGAAAGGAGAACTCTGAGGGGCTGTGGCCAACAGGCAAAACTGTTAGGGGCATGAAGACGAGGGAAAAACCAGTAAGAATGACAGATGGTCAAAGGAATACCAGTAAGAAGCATGGAAAAGCAGCAGACTAAACCCATTGTGTGTATGGCCCCAACCTCCGGTATTACTCAGCATAACCCACATAAAAAACAGGGGGAGGTGAGACTAGGAAGGAGGGAGGAGAGGTGTTTTGCTGAAATTGTGCCTCAGGAAGAGTCAAGAAAGCTGCTTACCCAAGTGTTTGCATAATTGTTCATGGTTTCTTTTTCTCAATACCCAAATCAGTGATTAGAAGCTTCTGTTAATTGGCAATAAACTAAAGTAAGAAAAAATTCCCTGAGTTGAGCCTGTTTTGCCAGTAACACCACACACTTGGCATTTTCTTCCTTTTCCTCTTCCACCTTTTGCAAATAATCTTGCACACGCTGCCCTGGTGACACCAGAGGACCAGTTTTTCCGCAGATCCACCTCTTTTCTACCCTCTCTTGTATCTCATCACTTCATCCACATTTACCCTTTGCTCTGCCTGGCCTGATCAGCTCGGCCTTGTGAGAGCCTGAGCTTCCAGCTAACAAAAGACAAAGTCACAGCAGGAGTCTGGTGAGCAAAGAGCACCTGGAGACGCTCAACAAAGGAGGGTGGCTTCATCTCTGTGCCTGTGTTGTGAACCCGGCCAGCTCCAACAAAGGACAGTGGGACTGCGGGCAGCTTGTGGCTTCCTGTGTGATGACTGACAAGCTATTGGAGCCCAGGAGAAAATCAGCATGATGCTTTCTTCTGAACTGAGGCATAACATTCAAGTAACACAAACAGTATTAAATACGAATAGGAAGGAAATGGTTTACACTATTCTATTTGCCTACGGCATCTCTTCTTACATTTTTCACAAACAATTTCAGTATTTTAGACTTCTGCTGACCTTAAGAAACTCCTGAACAATTTTGGCCCTTCTGCTCCAGAAGTATTTGATAGCTTTACCCTGAACGTGCTTGAATGTTCAAACATGCTCTTTATTTCCTATTTGAATTTATCTGCTTGCCTCTTCCATTGCGGCTCCCCTACCACTCTGTTCAGAAACTGGGGGGAAAATTTCACATGGTGTAAAATGCAGCATTGTCTCTTTGTTGTTTAGCCAGAGAAAAGCACTACACTGCACTGTTGTTATTCAGACAAGGAACAGAACAAGAAGAAGCAGTGGATTGGAGTAAAGGGCAAGCAGTGGATTTCACTAATATGCAGAAGGCCAGCACAAGTCTTATATATTAATTACATGTTGGTTGAGAAAGAGTGAAATCTGTTTGGGATCCAGGTAGCATAGAGCTTTGTACTGGCTTTTACACTGGACCATGAGTTTCACCCTTATAGTATCTGCCCTTGAAAAGAGTGACCCTTTCCTTGTGAAAGGCCACGGGTTCCCCCTGCCTGGTGAGGGTGGTGGGTGCCCAGCCCTGCTGGGATCTGCATGGAAAGGCAGGGAATGAGGAGCAGAGCTGCTGAGTCCAGTAGTGAGATCTGTTGAAAGATATGAGCAGCCTGAGGGTAAGGAGACGCTGAGAGAGACAAGAAAACTCCTAGGGAGTGGTCGAGCTAAACTAACAAAATTCTTTCCCATGCACATGCCTAATACTTAAAATAATAAAAACACCTTTTGGGGACTGTTGAGCCATGGGAAAGCCAAACAAAATCTGTTTTGGATTTACTTAAGTCAGCAGCTCAGGAATATCAGAGACCCTGCTACATGAACTGGATATTTAAATACTACAAAATTCCAGAGAGTGTGATAAAAATGGACTTTTATTTGCCAAGAAGGGATGTGCTTGTGCAATGTTCTCAGCCACAGTGCATTTACCCTCACCAACGGAGTAGTGCTTTTCCCAGAACTGGTGGGATAGCCTCCTTCACTCAGCCCTGCAGCCCAGTGCTGAATCTCTTAGCCATAACTCGTCCATAAAGCAAACAGCTCAGCCATGGGCCAGCCCAAGCCCTCTGTGAAGAGAATTGCTGTGACATTTACACGCGCAGTTAAGCAAAGCAGCTTCTAAATTTTGCAGATGTTGTTTTTAAATTTTGGTGGGCTTTCTCTGGGCTGTCCCCACTGCCTGCAGCACTGCAGTCAAAGCTGGACTTCAGAAATGCAAGAGCTGCAGCAGCCAGCAATCTCACTCTGGGGTGGGCTGCACATTTGGATCAGGTCTGAGCAGTAGTAGCTGTTTTTGCAGCAATGCATAGGTAAAAAGGACATGGTGAGCAGAAGGGTCTTGAGCTGAAAACCCCAGGGTGTTTTCCCAGTCACTGGGGAAGATTGTTCATCAGAAAGGTACTTTGTGTAGAAAATGTGTTCTTCAGTATGTTTGCTTCTCATTTGGCCTAGGATTAGATTTTGCCTCATGGTAACACTCGGGCAGATGTTTTCAGGCATTCCTCTTTCTTAATGCAAACATTTGCTGGTTCTTTGAAAGACACCATGTTTTTGCTGATTGTGTCTTAGGTGGTGGCGTGGAGACATCCCTGTGGACACACAGGGTGGGACTAGCAGGTGGACACTTTGGTCTCTGCCTGCTCTTTGAACAGGATAAATTCTTGAGGCTGTAGGTGCTTGGAGGCAGACAATCTGGGGGACAGGCTCACCTTGCATGCTACTTGTCCTTTTGTTTTGGGGAGTGCTGTGAACGCTGCAAGATACACTTTGAGTCTACCTTCACCCGTGGGAACAGAATCAGATACAGTGAGGAACACGATATGGGGACATCTGAAGCTTAACTCAAATTCAGTACAGTGTAAACATCACTGGACTGCTTCCAGACTTGCTGTAGGACAACTGTGTACTGCTGCACACAGCCAGGCTCGGTCTCTCACTGCTCAGGAATCCTTCAGTCATGGGGTAGGCAGCCTGCAAAGATGTGCAGCCACTCAGCTGAGGATCAACTGGATGAAGAGATGTGTCCGAAGCCAGGGAACAATAGCAGTATTCAGTCATGACCAACATGGTTTGAAAGCACAGAACTAGAGATGTAAGGCATTTGCTACAGATGTGTCCCCAGATTCTTTGGGGCCCCAAGAAGCATCCAGGCCATAACTTGACGATGTTGTAAATCCAGCTTTAGCGCTCTGATTAGATCAAAAATGCTGCATCCTCATGCCAAAAAAGTTCTTTTAAAAAAGGGTGAAGTAGAAGTAAGCACTGTACTTAGTATCCAGTCTACTTATTAAGTGTAACAGTTTTACAGACATATGGCACAGCAATTCCTCTCCTCAGAGGCTGTGTGAAAGCAAGATATAAAGAATCTCCAGAAGAAGACTGCAGGGGGGGGAAATAGCTGAACTGACAGTGCATAACATCATGTTTACAAAGTAAACAAACTGGGAAGACAAAAGCAAACCTTCTCTCAAATCTTTAGTTAAAAGAGTCTTGTGTACAGCATGCAGCTATTAGCACCAGCACAGCACAGATGAGACAGAGAGATTTGAAACTGATGTTCCTTTAAAGAGCTTGCCATGTGGTGCTGCAGCATTAACTGTCTCTTAAAATCCTGGTTTAGGAACAGACACTATTTACTGGATTACCACCAAGCAAAGGCCTGTCACCAAATTTATTTCCCATAGTCTCATCAATGGGCACTGAGTTGCAGATCTGAGAGGCATTGTCAGTGCCAAATTGAACCTGATCCCCAACAGCCATCAGCTGCAAACCAGCTATGCAAACCCTGCCCATCACTTCTCCCAGAGGTGCTTTTTGAAGCAAGCACAGAGGGGATTTTGAATATTTCAGTGCAAAAGGATGAGAGCTGCCATGTGCAACTGCAGTTTCCCTTACACGGGTGATGTTGTATGTGTTTCTGCATGTAGAACAAAAAGCCCACAAGTAACTACTGCACAGGGACACCTTGAATGATTAGAGGTCCATGAACAGCATAAAAACTGGGCTCACTAATGCATCCTGCTAAGATCTCCACATCACTGTTCCTTCTGTTACACCAATGTGCTACAGAGACACGGAGGCTATGCCTTGAATTACTTACGCAATTAAGTTACTGTTTAGCTTATTCTTAAACAAAGATGAACTAGGTTTGCCTTTGCTGAAGCCAGCTCTGTGGGTAAGTGGGGGCTGAGGTGAGAACCCCACACAATCACATACTGATGCTCTCACACTTAGTGAATCCTGTAGCAGGAAATTGTCCTCAGTGCCATTTTGCCTTCCTTGGTCTCACTTTTCTTTTTCCCACAAAAGCCTTGTGGTGATATCCAGTGCTACTATCTTGTGGCAAATAATCAGGCTGCATCACCGTGGGCAAGGGCTCTGGGGACAGCTGAGCCATGTTTTGGTGCTCTTATTGCAGGCAGTAATCTGTCTGTGCAGAAAAAAATAAAGAAGAGGCTTCAGAAAGGCAGATGGCTGCTCATGGTATTAGGTCAGTCAGTGTCCCAGCTGTCCCAGGTGTTAACCTGTCTCAGGAGGGCCTGGCTAAGGATGCCTGAGAGCCCTGGCCTAAAAGACTGTAGGAAATTACACTATAGGCATTCAACACTAAGGCCATTCTTCTCCCAAGACGTGGAAAATTCACTCCTGGATCATATCCTTGGTTCATTTTATTGGCAAAATACCCTGGAAATGAACCTCCTAGCTTTCACACAAAGGTCCAGAGTGCTTTGGTTTCAGAGGGGTGGGCGAAGGCGGTGGGGCGAGGGGTGGGGGGGGGATTATGCCTGGCTGTTGTTCTGTTGAAAGTCGGTTTGTTTCTGTCTCATAAAGTATGCAAGAATGTTCCCATGCTCTGCCCGGGCCAGCCCCCAGCAGCATGCTTTGCACATTAGCAGCTGATGCTGGAATGCGGCGTTCCCAGGGCAACTGGGAGCCCCCCATGGGGCACAGCCAGCCCCCACCATTGTGCAGCCCTGGCTGACGCGGCTTTGTTGGGTGAGGTAATGCTGTGTGTATGCAAACCAAGCCAGGGGCACAAATGGCACTTGGAAACTGTTCCATGACTTCAAAGGGCGGGCTGCCTGGCCCCCAGGAAGGCTGCCTCACTCCGGCCTGCACCTCCACCGCCGAATTTCACCTCCTCTCCCACCCTGCTGCTACTGTCACAGTGACAGTATCCTGGGCTGCACCATTTGCACAAACTTTCGTGATGAGGTTTCGTGGGCACGGTGGTGTTTGGTCAAATGTTGGGCTTGATGATCTTGGATGTCTTTTCCACTCTTAATGATTCTATGATTCTATGAAGAGAAGTGTAACCAACAGGTTGAGGGAGTGGTGTCTGCTCCACTCTGGCGAGACCTCACCTGGAGTACTGCATTCTCCTCCCGGGCACCCAAACATAAGAAGGACATGGACCTGTTGCAGCCAGCCCAGAGAAGGGCTGTGGTGGTTTAACCCCAGCCAGCAACCAAGCTATACTAACCACTCTGAAAAAAATTAATTCTACCCCAGCTGAAACAGAAAACTAACTCTACCCCAGCCCATTGGGCCACTAAGTTGATTACAAGGCTGGAGCACCTCTTCTATGAAGACAGGCTCAGAGAGATTTCTCAGCATGGAGAAGAGAAGGCTCTGGGAAGATCTTATAGCAGCCTTCCAGTACCGAAAGGGTACATGAATTCTGGAGAGGGACTTTTTACAAGGCCATGTAGTGATAGGCCAAAGGGGAATGGCTTTGAACTGAAAGAGGGTATATTAGATAAGATCTAAGAAAGACCTTTTTTTTACAATGGAGGTGGTAAAACACTGGAACGGGTTGTCCAGAGAGGTGGCAGATGCCCCATCCCTGGAAAAATCCAAAGTCAAACTGGATGTGGTTCTGTGCAACCTGATGTAGTTGAAGATGTCCCTGCACATTGCAGAGTTATTGGATGAGATGAGCTTTAAACCTTTCCAACCTGAACTATTCTGTTATACGACAGCCCTACTGGAAGTGTGGCAGGAGCTCTGCAGTGGACAGGACTCAGGTGTTGCTATCAGTTTGTCAGCCTAACTTGCTCACCCATGTCTCCCCACATGGACCTCTAGCATACAGTCAGAAGGCTTTTTTCAGACTATTTTTATTTCTTAATGCTGGAGTCCCCTTCAGTATGGGACTGAAAAGAGAGCTGCACAGGAAGAAAGAACTGTCCTCTCAGATCCATATCTCAGCTATGGACACAGCTGAATTCTTACCCACTGCCTTCAATAATTCAACTCTACTACACTGTACCCTCAAGAGATATGGCTTCATATCAGCTAGAGGCTTAGGCTCCAGGGAGTCATGACTTGATCTAGATCTAATGCTGTGTAAATGTTAAACATTATTCTTGTCCCCAAAGCTCTGCTGCATTCTACAGATAATGATTATTGAGAGAGGAATTGGAGGTTTGCCACCAGATACAAAAAGAGAGGGCAATATTATTGTTACATTTAAAACCCTTTTATTAGATAGCTGTCTAAGTTATGCGCAGGAACAGAACACATGAGGGCATTACAGGGACAAATCTTCCTTAACACCACCTTGAGATTAACGAAAACGTCGGCATCAGACCATTCGCTTGCCAGATGGATTGAAAAACAACAAAAATCTGCCTGTTCTGTGAGCCTAGTTTCTGTTCTCAACAAGAAAGTGGAGGAGGTATTTCAAAGGATGTTAAAAAAAACCAGCAAGTGGAAAATATGCAGTGAACAAAACAATCTTTATGGTATTCTTTGGTTGTGCAACAGCAAACCAATATGTAACTACAACTGAGAAACTGAGGACTGAGAAAACTCCTGCCTGGGAACCAAAGGCATCCCAGTTCCACACCTATTTGCAGACTGCAGAGTGCCTTAATACTGACATCTTGTCCTAGAACATTTTGGCCCAGTTTATCAAATATTCATAGGGTGCCAGAACAAGCACATACGCATCAGTGAGTTAAGTGTCTAATGTTTTGGATGATGTGTCTTCCTATTTGTGTCTCACTACTGTGACTTCGCCACATTATCTCAGACATTTCTGTAGCACTTCTGAGAGGTGGGCAAGTCAAGTGCACCAATGATGTTTTTTACTCAGTGCAAAATCACTGAGAAAAATGGCTAGCACTTTGGTCACTGTCAGTGACAAAACTGGGACAAGAAATCCTCTGGATTGCAGGAGGGTGGGAGCCAACGTTGCTCTCTCAGCTTTCTAGCTTACCTGCCACGCATGGAGGTGATTTCATGATCACACAGTTCTTCTGATGGGAATGAAAACTGAATTACAATGTTCTCTGCAATTAAGCAAAATCAAATAAAACTACATTCTTGAAAGCAAAGAAATTCAAAGATACTCTTAAAGCAAGCTTAAAATGTAGAAATAGAGATTACTATAAAGCATATAAACGTCCACTGTGTTCCTACCAAAACTGCAGCAGAAGGGCTTCTGCTTCAATTATCCAGCTCCCTAAAAAAAAAAGCTGAGTAGAGAAACTTCCTGACCTGCGCTAGTGGGACCCAATTTTGCTTCTCTGCAGCTTATACAAAGCTTCCATTACTTTCAGTGGGAACAGCTTAGCAGCTCTAGTAGTGTGAATGGATGCATTATAATGTCAGTAATAACAAATGTCATGCACATTCCATGATTAGCTAGAAAAATGATTCTAGGGTTAAATAGGCATGTCTTATTCAGATGCATGTCACTGAGCCGGGCCCATCACCTAGGCACTGGATGCCATCTCTCTCTTTTTCTCCTTCTCCTATTGCTAAACATGCTAATCCTGGGCAGCAACCAAACATCACTATTGCAGGCTTGTCCAAAAATTATGCAGAGACAATTAGCCTCATTGAAAAAAGGTATCAAAGACCTCACAGTATCAATTATCTGTTTCTCAGTGCGCACGCACACACACAGGCATCCAAGGGATTTTAAACATGGCTAAAGACAGTGTTTTCATTAGTTCGCTGTGAATGGCAGTGACTTCATGCATTAAAAACTCCGCACCTCCCCCTGTGGTGTAATGCCCGTACCCTGAGATGAATGGCTTTGCTGCAGCTTTTTGTCCTGAAAGGCTAGGAGAGAGATACTCCCAGTCCCAAGGGAGACTGCAGCCGAACGTGCCCTATTACAATCACACTGCCATCATCTGTTGATCGCAAAAAGCAGGTGACAGCATCCCCATCAAAATAAACACAGGGATAAATCAAACACCTCAAAGTGGGCAGCATGGAAACTGAGAAAGGAGAAATTAGAGGAATACCACTGTTTTAGCTTCCTCTAGGGTATAAGCAGTCCACAGTAGTAGGGGGTTGTACTTCCAGACTGCTTTACTACTATGATCAGCCAGAGTGCTCTTGAAAAGTAGAAATTACATCCTTTGTCTGTCTCCTTTATGTTATAAAGGTAAGAAAAAGAAGCAGGAAGTGTGTTCAGTTAAGATATTCCCAAATGTAACTCCCAGCTGGGCCTGAGGGGTCAGAAAGATGAAAAGTTAGACAAGCAGGTGCAGTAAGGATCCAGATGTTTGCAGGAAACTGTGTAAGTGGTCTGATGTGGCTGTAAGGTTTCTGCAGCAGTTTCCATATAAAATGGTATTATTAAAGGAGTATTTCTTCCTCTAAAAATGCTTTTCATGTATTTTTAAACTGTTTTTTATGACCACAATGAATAAATCCTGTGGCCTAAATTAGTTATTTTCTTGTTCAGTGCATATTTACTACAAGCACATGCTGTAATACAGTTGTCACATAATGCCTGAACCACTACAGAGTGAAACTGAGTGAATCAGCCTACTGAACAGAATACTAAATCACTTCACACTTTATCTTTGAAAGAACTTGTCAACAGAGAATGTGAAAAAATCTCACAACTGTGAGAAACTATTACAACTGTAATTTTTTTTTTTTTTTTGAGGACTTGGCAGAGCAGCCACAGCTCCACCAAGCCATGGAAGCTGAGCACTCAGGAGCAGCTGACTCTCTGCAAACCTACTGAAGAGCCTCTGGGCCCAAAAGCTCACTCACTTTTTACAACTGTATGAGCTCTTAATGCCACATAATAGCCTTTCTCTGGACCACCGAGGCTGCAATGGTTTCAGTGCTGCAGCTCTTCAAACAGGTGTCTTTCACAGGGTGATCTGAAATTGATGGCCATAAACAGGCACAGCCATTCTAAAAACTTAGCTCTCAAGTCTTCTTGAAAATAACAAGCACAGATTTTCCCAATTTCCTTTAATAAAAACATTTACATGCTCTGAAATAATTTACAGTCTACTACCAGCCCCACAACAGCCCTGTGGAAAATCACTGTGATACCGGATAAGTACATTTTTACATAGAGCTACTTTTTAAGGGAAAATTAAACCATACTGAAGAGGCTGTCCACAGCCTTTTGGAATCTGCTGTTGTTAATAATTAAACTACACACCATTTCCTAAAGGTGGTGCTGCAGCCAAAATGCAATTCATAGGTGGGCAGTAGAAGCCAGGCAAAGTAACTGTTCTTCTAATAAAGAACGGTTACTGCCTTCAAGCATAATGCTTTTGACAGGCTGGGCTAAACTCTTGTCGGGGTCACAAGGTTAATCTCACAGCAGCCACAGGCCCCCTCACTGCTGAGCGTGAACAATATGGTTAACATTTTTGGAATGGAGTTAAATTTCTTTGTCATTCCTGGCCTACACCTGACAGACGCAGGCCTCTTCTCTGCTTTCATAACCTGCCATCTGGAAGATAACAAATTCTTATCTAGCCGGCTGATCTTTCCTTCAATCGCTATGAATGTTTCCCACCACTGACCAAAAGGCCAGAAAACAGAGTTTACCCACCTGAAATAAACTCTGAGCTTTCCTGAGGCTAATTCCTTCAGATCCTGCAAAATACAGGAATGTGTGACACAGCAAAGAGCTCTTAATACCAGCAGCATTCCTCCGGCTCATCACCACAACCACCCCAGCTCTCATTCCTGGGCTACTGACTAAACACAAATAAATTTTGACATTGTTTTTTGTTCACTATCTCATTGTGTTTGGTTTCATTCACCAGTTTATCCCGTGTAAGGCTAAGGGTAAGTTAATATAGGATGGATGATGTTATTTAGCTTACATCTTAACAAAGAAGAGGTTGCACTTTGCCTGAGCACCTGCAGTGACACTACATTTGCCTTTAGTAAATTAGCATGAACAACCAGTTACTGACAATTTCAGTAAGGAAATACACCTGTCCTTGTGAAGACTTGTGTTCCAGTCAGGGGGAATTCCGTAGATCAAGTCCTTGCAAACATCTGCAAGTGTTATTTCCAGACCCAAGTCTTACCCCAATGTATACATGGCTCATCATATCTTCTTGGACTTCAGCAAGCTTCTAGTCCCCAAAATTGAAGTTGTCACCGACAGTGTTTCATATCCAAACCTCTCTCTCATCCCATCTAAAATTAACCAGGAAATTCCAAATTTTCTTTGCTAGCTATGCAATCAAATACTTAAGGTCCAGACAACTGAGGTCTTATTTACCTGTCCAAATTCATTCAAATCATTGACATCAGGTGCCTCTGCAGACCTGGACTACTGAGAGCTATTTATGCTGCCTAATTTTAGGTGAGATGATCTGTACAGTCACAGAAGAGAGAGGGGCCCCCCACAGCAGTCAGAGATAGGAATTTTTTTTCTTTCTTAAACTGGCTGATGTGCCCCATCCAGGGAAGAAGGGAAGAGGGGAAGAGAATGTACACTGGGAAAAGCAGGTATATATGAAGCCCCAAAACTCTTCCCGAAGAGAGGAGGCATACACTGGGAAAAGCAGGTATATATGAAGCCCCAAAACTCTTCCCGAAGAGAGGAGGCATGGTATGAAAAGTTGGAGAATTCCCTCTGCAAAGTAGCTTCTCTGTTAGAAACATGGATAGGCAATCTCCCAGTTGCAGCTACCCCAGCTATCCACTCCCATTCTTCTGCCCCACATCAGACCCAGAAAGCATGAAATTTTAAGATTTAGGCCTTTTCTTTCTGTGAGTTAGGTGCCACTTGACATTACAATAAACCCTATTAAGCAGTAGGGTTCTGCTGAAAAATTTGTTTGCCACTGCAGCAACTCCAGCTGCAGTCCCTGCCATCCCTCCCTGTATCTTGTTGGAGCAAGGTTCTTCAATTCAGCACAGAGTTATAAAAATAGGTCAGTTTTTCTAGGGTAGGCCTAGAATGGACCAATTCACCCTGCAGCTGTACCATTACCAGGGTGCACTCCAAAGAAGCAGCAGAAGGCAGAGAGAGCCAGAGCAGAAGATCATTCCTTTTGTCTGGACCAGTTTAGCTGTAACCTGAAACCCTATCACAAATTAGGTGCCTTAAATACAGAGAGTAGGAATTTGCCCCTGGCCACCCAGGAACTTAGACCACAAAGCAGTGACACAGTCAGCCAAGAGCCGTGCTCTGTTTGCTACCCCAGAAGGTCATGACATCCTTGCTTTCAGGTTCTGTGTGGGCACTGAGAAGAGAAATCTTTACCATGGGCATCCCTGGTGCATCAGTGCCAGTGATGCTCCCCTCCCTTGAAATGGAGGACAGGCCTGGATGCACACACATGGATGTTTAGGGATGAAGTAAAATGAGGTAATCAAGTTCAAATAACTTTTGAGAATACTATTTTTTGTTTCGGAGTGGTGAATTTGCAGGGGAGAGAGCAGGTAGATAGCAAAAATGCTCTAGATATCTGAAATTACCTTATACCTGTCAGTCCAGAGACTCTGGGCTAGCTTTCTACACCTGGCATATGACTGAAAGCATGACAAAGGTATCTCTATTTACTTAAAAGTACTAACCCTACTTATTTTTACCCCTGCAGAGTCACAGTAGAGTAAGTAAAACCCAGAAAAAGCAGATGAGCACTGATGGCCATGTAACTGGCACGTGCATGGTGACTGGAAATTACTACCTATTCCTAATTTTCTTATAATTCTTTTCAACACAAAAACTGATGAAAAAGTATATTTGTCATCTAAAAGGAAGTCAGACAACTGAAAGAAATACGGGATGGGCATTATAAAGTGCTATGTACCTTCATATGAAATTTCCCAGTGGCCTGAAAAGGAAGATACTACAGCAGAAGATGCCTGGTTGAAGGGCTTTGACCTCTGCAGAAAAGCCCTCTTCCAGCAGCTTGCTCACATCTACATGACCAAGTGCTATGTTTGGGGTAGTGTCCAGAGCCCACTGCACCCCCTGAGGATGAGACCCCCCATCCCAAGGAATTCTCTTCCTTACCAGCAGGGCTTCTCTCCACTAGAGCTCAGCTTTAGCACTGGAGATGGCAAGGGGTAACTCTAAAAGTTGCTTTTACTGTTACTGAGATGAGTATTTCTTCTGTCATTTTAATGGAAGGAATAGAACCAGCTATTTTTAAAAAGTAGGACTCCTTTATGGGATCATTTCCAAGAGGCAGTGGATATCTTCCCCATTGAAAAAACAAACAATCATACAAACCCCCAAAACTCAGTCCTCAGCCTTGAAATAAAAGATGGAAAGAAATCAATAATGGTAACAGTTTTTATGGGACATAACTGATACATACAAAGAATTAGATAACACTTCCTACCTTTTACGGATTTTGAATACATTTTGGAAGTAACTTTGAGTGAACCAGGCTGACTTGTGTTTCTCATCTTTACTTGATGTATGATGACAAAAGGAGATAACCCTGGTATAGATAGCATGATTTATTCAGGACTGAAGTCAGTGAGACATGCTTACAGTCATTGCAGATTAGCAACCCCTGCGTGTACATTTTTTATTACTTTCGCCTTTTCTCCACTTACCAGCCATCATCTCCAGCTTTTACTTTGTCTTTGCCTGTCTCAAAGTAATGTCCTTTCTAGAGGACAGAAACCAATCCCACCAAGGATTATATTTCACAGCCACATTCTTTATTTACAAGGGGGTTTCAGTGCTCAAGACTTTTTATACTTATAAGATACCGAGGTTGTTTTTATAACTTGATGAAATGTTTATGATGTGATGAAATAGCTTTCAATACAGAAATACTTTAATGAAGTGAATTGCAGCAGACATTTTAACACCTCCACACAGCCTCTAGAACTACTGAAGTTTGGTGGTATGTGATTATTATTTCTTGATATAAGCTTTCATATCAGCTCTGTTTATTTTCAGGAAGAAGACATTTCTTCTTCCTGGAGAATGACAGATCGAAACACTCAATTCCAGGTAAATTGTTTTGTTCAAGCACTAAAGGAACCACCACCCCCTCCAGAGACAAGAAAAATACTAAAATAGGCAGGAGCTCTTATAGCAGGTAAGCAAGCCTCTGACCAGAGTGGTGCTGCTGTGTAGGGTAGGGGCAGAGCCCTATCTGTAAGAAAAAGGGGGGCTGCGTGGAGCTTGTGGAGCACCTTTAAACCTGACTCCCATTTTCAGAGGCAAGAGCAAATCCTGACTAACTCCACCCTTGGGCATGCACCCAACCACTCAGAAGGAATTTATCAGGAATGAGGGGAGATCTAGGTGCCTCTTTTACTAATACAGTTGAAAATACACTCTCTGGAGGGAATAAATCCCATACTTCAGGCACTTTTCCTAATGCCACCTCCTGTATGGACAGATATCATAGCACTCTTCCCGGTCATCTCTTGGCTTTGCACAGGAGCTGGGAATTCATTCAAACCCCTTACTCAGTGCCAGGTAATGTGATGAGGAAGAAAGCAGACAGGACCTACACATTAGTAATTTTATCTAGAATATGGTGGAGATGAGAATATTTATGGAATGTGTCTGTGCAGGAGATTCACACTGTACAGCAGAAGATAGTTTTTTGTGAATTGCAACAGCATTTTAAGTCAGGTACAGGCAATGGTTTTTCTTCATGTTTGGATCTGTTTTGCCCCAAGTAATGCAAAAATTTGGAACATATTTTAGCCAAACTTACCCCATTTGACCTCCATTTGCATAGACATTGTTGTAAATTCAAATTATTTCATTCTAAGATCTTAATTTGCTAGAACATAACTGACTTCTAATGACCATTTTTACAGCCCTTTGTTTACAGATTTCACTGGTTCTTTCCTGTCATACTGTGTTCTGCTCCTGCTGCCTAATTTCAAAGCTCTTGCTGCTTTGACACAGCATACCAGTGTTAATACATAACTGATGCATTTACTAAATGGGCAGGAGGGAAAAACAGATGAGCAAGAGCACGGTAAGCACTTGACTGTAATTATCTGTGAATAGGCTTAGGTTAGCAGTGATAATGGTAGAAATAGATTTTACACGTCAGGCTAAATTCATCCTGTGGGTAATTCAAATCATCTTAGTGCCATTACTTCATGGAAATTTTCAGCATAAATGTGCCCCTTTTCTTTTCTCCTTTCATCCCCCATTTCTCATTTAAGAAGCAGGATGACACAGCACATAAGGGCATCCCTTTGCTTCCCTTAAACTTGCAGGGTTGTATGCTTATTTTTGGCTTTCTCTCCATTTTTTTCCCCAGTATTTTCTTATCTGGGCACAAAATTTCCCAAGGTAGGGAAATCTGCATCGCTGCCTGGTAGCAGAAGGTAGAGAGAGGGCTGCCGGGGCATTTGCAAGTGGTGGCTTCTGTTCAGCCAATTGTTTCCTGCACGTAGGATTTCGGAGCTGGTGGAGCTGCTCCCAGGCACGTTTCCCTCCCCATGCACTCCAGCCCCCTCCCCATTCCCCCTCCAGAAACACCAGCTCTCCTTTGTGTGGCGGCGCAAGGTGCTCCCCAGGCAGGAGGCTGCAGGCAGGACCCCAGCAGCCAAGATTACATTTCTTCCACTTCCCAGTTTGCTGGGGGGATGGGGATCAGAGGGAACACATACAAGGTTTTCAAAAGGAGGAAAGGGTGATGCTTTGGGCATGAAAAAAATCTGTGGTTTTGCAGAAAACTCTTTCCTGGCTCTACTGCCTTTCTAGGTGGATCTTTCCTGACTCTACTGCTTTTTCATTAATTCTCTAACACTTTATAATTGCAGATATTTCTATTACTAGATCTAGGGAAGAACAGAGAAATACAGATTAAAAAAAAAAAAAGAGAACCTCCATTTGATATTAGAAAAAAGCTTAACCATGGAATATTCTTCCAAATATTTCCAAAGCTGATTAGTTTACAAAAAAAAAATCCACCCTTCCCCATCATCTAGTGGCGTTATTCTCCCTTTTTGATTAAGAATACATAAGTCAGCTAGAGAGAAAAAGTTAAAAATAGGAAAACAATATTACAGACAGTAATTCTAATCAAAACAAAAATCAAAACACATGGGTGAAAGGAAGCGAAATGAAGTGAAAAGCCTTTGTGAAACCCATGTTCAGAGATGGCAGAGGCCATTTATTCCTTTGCAATGTATGGCTTCGGCAGGATTGCTGTCTTTAGAGGCTGAGAGAGGAGAACTTGCAGGGAACAGACAGCCAGAAAGAATTCTTTATTAAGCAGTGAATGACAATGTGTGTATATGCTTGCCACGCCGAAGACATGAAATTGTTTTAGTGTCATGATGGAAGCCTTTTAGAGACATGATAAGCACTGTGAAACCTTGGGCAGGGATTTAACAGCTCTGGCATTGTTTCAAAGCTGTCTGAAAGTAACCAAAACTTCATAGTTTGAATTTCAGTGTATGGTGAAATCAGTAGACAGCTCCTGTCCCCAGAAAGGAATTTGTACCAGCAGCTTGTGCCCTTTATGTGTATTTAGCTGCAGATATCAACTTGCCAGAGCACCTGTATAGGCAAAGATACATCAGATGGGTCCTGTCAGAGAGAACATGACAAACTCCCCATGGCCGGTGGCTGTGCCACCACTAGCTGGGTTCTCAGGAGGCTGTGTAATGAACACAGGTTTGGGCTTGATTAGAGCTTGGGTTAGGAAATCTCGAAACCAAGGGCCCTGGGAATTTGGTCAGAGCTAGAATAAAATCATAAGCCTATAATGATGTTAAATGATTTAGTGTTACTGAAAGGCTCTGTTTCTCTTTAGAATAAAATGTGGCTTCTGATCATTTTAGTAAATACAGTCCCACAGAGACTCTGCCAAGGGTAAGAGTTCCAGCCTCTGCACTCTAGGGCCAAATTTGATTTATGAACCCATTCTCCCTACCCAGATTCCCCACCTGGTTTCCAAAGGCTGCTGACAGAGCAACATTATGCAGCTGTTCCTCTACTACCTGAAGGTGTCTCTGTTGAAATGTCAAATGACAAACTTATTGAAGAAGTACATCAGGATCCTCTGGGATGAAAGATACAGTACACAGTGACATATATGGCACCAGAGACAACGGGCTATAAAGTAAAATCTCCCATGCTCCTCAGCAGTCACAGGGCACATCCCTGGCACAGCAGCCATCCTTCAAGTGCCCACAAGCAGTTTATGGCTCCAGATCTGCACCTTGGCCTCACCTGCAGCATAACGTGGTCAATGATCAGCACAACAGCATTTGATTTTTATTTAATGTAAACTGGTGTCTTAAACCTCCCCAGTTATATCTATACCTTGTATATGGCTTTTGGTATAATGACTCATTATTATCAATAATGTAATCAATACTGTTACTAGCAGATAAGCCACACTGCAACTTTATTTTTACTGTTCACATGCGATTTTAGATAAATTTCATATTTCACATGTTAAAAAAATTAAATTATTCCTACCCCAGAGCCCAAAATT
Source organism: Oreocharis arfaki (assembly GCA_013398015.1). Classification (NCBI taxonomy): domain Eukaryota; kingdom Metazoa; phylum Chordata; class Aves; order Passeriformes; family Paramythiidae; genus Oreocharis; species Oreocharis arfaki. Next base: position 604,356 of record VZRR01011209.1, on the reverse strand, counting down.
AAACCTGATTTTGCAACATGTTAATCATGAAAGCCATAGCATGATGAATAATCCTGCTGAAGCTATTGATCATTTTCTAGTAATAAGGCAAGAGCCAGCAAAATCAAGCTCTAACATGCACTGAAAACCTCACCAAATATGATTTTGCTTCAGCCTGTATGCTAACAGAAAGCAGATTATTACAATTTCATGTGTAATACCCATCATGACTCTATATGCAATGAAAAATAAGCAAATAATTATTATTCCTGCAAGAGCTGCATTTTGGCTGGAAAGCCTCTGTGTGCAGCTGATTAAATCTGACTCTGAGAATGCCGTTCTGCAAATAGCCTTTCATGCAAGACAGTCAAGTAATTTTTTTAAGGCTCCCTGACTGCCAGCTCACTGCAGACACAGTTAGTTCAAACTTTTCTTTAGGATTCATTTCATGCCCTCCTTTCTGTTAATATCCCTGAGATCAATCCTTTCTCTAATGAATAGCTGACCTATTCTTCTTTGATTTGCCATTGATTTCCTCCACTCACCTCCCAACGCTTTGCCTGTTGATTAAACGCTAGACATAGGAATGCCTCAAATTTCTGACTTCTGAGTCATCCTCTCATGACTTGAACAGCTTGAAGCCAGCTTCAGCTCCCCGACATTGTTAGTGAAAACTCCTTTTGTTTTTAAACTCTACAAGCAACCCATTTCTCTCCAAGCTGAGGTGCTGCTTGTGAACTAGACAATAAATAGTAGCAACAAAATTATCTCCTACACACATTGCGATAATTATTGTAAGAAAAGGAAAGGGATACCTTTTCCGAGACAGAGAAGGCAGGCCTTCTCTTTTGCACTAGAAGACCTCTTTGACTACATGCAATGCAGACAAGACCATGAGTAAAGACATCTGCTTATGCAAACTTTTATTTTTGCATGGGGTCCCTCTGACTCCAACATGACTCTGCATGAGACATCGGCTTACAAAAGCTGCTCTTTTTACTGAAGACACTGGCTTTTAAGAACCAATCCACAAATCCCCCTCTCCAGCTTCCACTTTACAGAGCAAGCTGGATGAAACTGCTTATCAGCACTGCAAGAAGGAGAGCTGGAGTTGATGCTTTGAAAACTTGCAGCGGTATTTCCTTGGGACACAGATATCTTCAGCCTCCAACACTTTGATGTCTCCTTGAAAAACAAACAGGCTGACACTATCTCAATTTTCCTGCAGTTCTGATGTTTCTCAAAATGCAGCTTGTTTTCTCTAGGGTGACACACAATCCTAGGAGACCAGCTATGTGGGATAATTACTATACTTCCAATTAAGGTAATCGTACCTGACATTCTGTACGATATTCATTATGGTCATGGCTACATCAGGAACATCACCTGCACATGACCCACACTTTTCTTACTCTCCTACTCAGGTTCTGTGTGAAGGAAATAGCCCTAAGGAAATAGCCCTAAGGATTCTAGTGCAAATGATGAGGAGAGCAGATTAAGGTGGTGTGCCACAGAGCACACCCTTGTTTCAACAGCCTAGACATGGTGCTTCCCTCCTGTGACATCTAAAGCACCCTGTCACCGAAACTGGAGGCATGAGTTTGTAAGCTACTGTAACATTTCCTTTTTCAAATGATCAAAACCCAAAAGCATGCAGCAACTGTTCAGAGCTGTTTGCTAACATTTCAAGTTCTCCACTAGCTGTCAGAGCATGATAGAAAGTCCTACTGTGACCAGACTACTGTGCTGGCTCCACTGCAGGCTTTATGCATGGTACGGGGCAGGTTACAGCAACTAGGAACAAGTTCAACAACAGAGCCTACACTTCAATTCTGTGCCTTGCATTCAATCCTGAAATCCATGCTGGAAAATAAGTGAGGAAGTGTAGGTTATGTGACAAGATGCTGACTCCAGCACCGGCTGGACCACTACATGAGACAATCTAATCCACCAGCACAACAGACCACTCTTCCAGCAAAAAATAAAAAGCTGGGATTTTCTGTCCATTTAGTGAGATTGACCAGTTTAGCAATCTGAAATGCTCCAGAGCTGGTTTAAGGAAGGTACTACAGCCATGAGCAAAGGGAGTGAAAGGAGACAGAAAATGGTAAGGAATAAAAATGACAGTGTGACATATTTCTATGGACAGAAGGAAGATGTCATGCCAACTCAGCTGTCCGTGAAACCACACATTAGGCATCTCAGAACAGCATTAGAAACGGCTGGCGTGCTGAGAGGGCAACTACATAGATCAGCCTTGGTTTAATGAAAGGACAAGCCATGAAAGACTTCACCTTGGCCATTGGCAGTTGCCTCTGTTCATCTAGGACCCAGAGCCCTGAAACCACCCCTGAAATGAGGTGCCTGCCCATTTACTCACATAATGAGAAAGACACCAATATTTTCTGTCAGAAGACTGTTGTGGGATAAGACGTGTCCTGTGCTCACAGAGCAGCCTCACTGTTATAGTCCAGCTGGGAAGAGGCAAAAGTAAGCTGTCCTCTTTATTATCCATGCCAGCAAGGCTGAGATTTCAGCCAGTCTTGAGTCCAGCCTCAAATGCAAGATTAAAACCTGGGAGTAAGTATAGATGACCTGGTGCCCTGCTTCTCTCACCCTTGGGAAGGGTGGCCATGTCAGATCAGCAAGTCAGGCTCACTCTTGTGGTTCCTCCTGGGCAAATCTTTTTTTTTTTTTTTTTTTCTGTGGAGTTGCGCAACACTGTGCAAAAGCCTTCCCACCTGCTCTCCTGCTGCCAGCCGAGTTCCCATGCCGGCTGCATCTTCACATGCAACTGAAAATGCGGGAAAATAGAGCAACAGCCTACTCGTGAGGGAGCAATACAACAGAATTTGAGATTATGTCAGCCTTCTTTCAGAAAACTACTACATTAGAAAGCAGATTATAACACAGAAGAGGGAGGGAAACAAGAAGGTTTATTCCATGCCTGCAGCACAGCACCTCCTTCCCGAACACTGTGGCTCCCAGCGCCCGAAACTCCAGGGGCGGAGTTCCCAGATTGGATCCCGACACGCACACTGCACCTCTTTACGGTTTGGGCCATCTCCCCCTGACAGCACCGTCCAGTCAACCTGGCCGTGGCACAGCCACCCGGACCGAGTTACAGTGACTTGCTGCGGTCACTCTTAATTGCAGCTTCCCCTACTCAAACTTCGTTGCTGCCAGTACGGTGCACTGAGTACCCCCCGAGAACAAAATCACCCCACAGCCCCGCCAGCAACCTCTCGCCACCGCACGCAGAGCAGCTGCCACCACAGCGTGCCCTGCACACACCGCCCGTCCCGACCCGCCCCGCAGCTTCCCCTCCCCGTGTGCCGCCCCGCCTGGCCCCGCCCCACCGCCGGTCCTCCTCCCGGGCTCCGGCGTGCGCCTGCCGCCCGCCCCGCTGCCTCCGTGGGCGCTGGATGCTGCACCGGAGAGCACGGCNCGGCGCTGCGAGCGGAGAGACCCGCGGGGCGCCCGGCTGCGCCCGCCGCCCGGGGCGCGGGAATGGTGGGGCGGGGGCGCTGGGACGGGGGTGCACTGCCCGCGGAGCCGGGGGAGGCTCCGTGCTGCGGCGGTCAGTCCCACCGCGCGGCAGCCGCTGCGAAAGTGTATTTACAACTNGGGGACAAAGACGAGGGGGACGGGTCCCGGGTGCGGAGCGGGAGCGGCCGTGGGGAGCGGTGCCGGCGGAGACCCCGGGCGCGGTGCGGNGCGGTGCGAGCCTTGGCCGGGGCGATCTCCGGCTGTGTCACGTTATCAGGGGGTTTTCCCGTCAGAGCGGCCGCCGCGGGTGTCCCTGCGCGCTCGAGGCTGCTGCTGCTCCCGGACGGAGGCAGCGGGAGTAGACAGGCATAGGCTGGGGACAGGAGGGAGCGGGGCTTCGGAGGAGCCTGGAGTCGTGGTAACTTATCTGTCCCTCGGTGTCGTGTGGCGGGCGCTGCCGGTGGGTCTGGTCTCGCCGGTGTTGGATGATGGGGTGATGCTGGGGCGGGACCAGCAGTACACCGGCTGCGCGACGGGAGACACCCGAGGCGGCTGGCCGTGTCCCAGAGAGCTCCCGTGAGGCTGTACCATGGCACGAGTGTGGGACGCGTCCCAGCTGGTGCTCGGTTGGCTGCCACCTGCCTCGCAGGTGCCGAGGGACAGTGACGGGGACACAGCCCCGCGGGTCCCCCCCACTGTGGTGCAGCACCTGGGCCGCCTCCTCCGTGGGGCAGCCTCGGGGGCAAGGGGCTGGAGGCGTCTCGTGGGGCTGGTCTGGGTGGTCTGACAGCCGTGAGGGACTTTGATGCACCCGTACGGGGCGGGACGGGGAAGGAGGAGAGTGCCCCAGCAGGTGTGTGCGCGCGGGAGAAGGGGTGGGCGTCAGAAAGGAAAAAGTCTCGATTCCTCGTTGTTTCTCCACCTCTTGGAATTCTTTTTTGGTAACGATTTACAGAGAAAGGCTTTGGGTTTCCTGTGCTGAGGAGTCGTCATCGTCTGCTTGGAGAGATGTTTCTCCTGCTGTTCGGCAATGACAGGCTCTCAGGTTAACTCCCCTGTGGCATTTAAAATGCACATCTGTGTTTTTCCACCACATCAGAAAACTAGCACACTGTCTGAACCTTGTCCCTTCTTCAGAGTACTGCTGTGATGCCCGGGCCCTGACAATATTTCAAAAATGTTTTTAAAAACCCAAACCAAGAAACTGCAACTGTTTCGATATTGGTGACACATTAATTTGTTTAGCTTTTTAAATTTTTATTTTGTTCCTGGAAAACTTGGAATGACGACAGAATGCCTTGGCCTCACTGTTGTTTATTCCTCCCATTTAATTGTTGTACAATTAACCACTCTTAATCAAAGTGTTCTGGTTTCAGCAGTGGTGATGATAGGAGTCTATGTAGTAGCCTGTGTTTTGGCTTCAGATGAGAAGTGCCAAATCAGAAAAAAAGGAATCCAAAAGGGGGGTGGGGGTTGTGTTCATTGTAGAGATCACCTTAAGGAAGAGAAGAGGGGAGGGAACAAAAAAGAGTAACACAAAAATAAGTCTATACAATGCTACTGAAGAATGTGAGTTGTAATGATTCTTTGCAGTGGTTTACCAAAAAAATACTTTTTGGACAGTTTGTTTTCCCCTTAGAATTTTTGTTGTTGTTAGCTGGTTTTTTAAACAAACTTGATAAAATGGGATAAACATCTGTGACACCAAAAATATTGGGATATGCATGTGGTTTTCCCTTGTAAGTCTTTTTTTGATAGAAGTTTTTAGATAGCAGGTGAGGGCCATATAATTTAAGTTTTTTATGGGTGAATTTTTGTGGGTTTTTTTTTGTTAGAGTTTGGGGGTGTTTTTTTAGGTTTTTTTGTTGTTTTTTTTTTTTTTTTTAAATCAGAGCTGATAGCACTGTAAAGCTACAGCACTTTTCTGTTCCCAAAACTGCAGGTAAAAAGCATATGAATCCAGTGATTAGCTCTCTGTCAGTTGGCTTTTGTAGTAAAGTCGTTGCCCCACTGTTCCTCCAACGTGAGACAATGTAAATGACTTGCATGCTTACTGTGCTCCGGGGTTACACTTCTTTTCTTGCAGCAAGTCCCCTGTTACTGTGCTGCTGCTTGATTCTCTTAGTGGTGTTAAGCAGTGGTACCTTAATTCGTGGTGTGTGGTTAGTAACTGAGCACACACAAACGTCGGGCTTGGCCCAAAGGAAATCCTCTGACAAGGAGGAGCTGCTGCCTGGAGACTCGCAGAAGATAATTTGCTTCTTTTTTAATTGTTTCTTATGTTTGATTTTTCTTCTTTTCTCTCTATTTCCTCTTTTTGCACAATTCTGCATTGCCTCAAAAATGCAGCACTCTTTAAGGCTGGGAGGTTTTTTGTTCTGTTTTCTTTTTTTGTCTGTGTCTTCCCATTTCCTCATTGCTTTGCTGAAGATGTCTGGCAGTGCTGTGTGCAGTCTCTGAAACTGCATCTAATCATAAAGACCCTGCTGTTTGTGTTCATTTTATCAAGCTATTGGCAGATTGGCATTTTCACACTTGTAGAGGCAAACTTTGTTCCAGGTGGAGTTTTATCTATTCTTTATGTCCACTTCACATAAATCAGCATTCCTCTCTGCTCTGAATATGTTCAAGACTAGCTGTATGGTTGGGGGGGAAAAAGTTAGAAGCAAAGTGATGCAGAAGTTTCCTAGTTGCTCTGAATATTTAGATAGTGATTCAGATGCAATGAGATCACCAGTGGACTTTCCCCTTCCTCAGGGGAAGCAAGCCAATTTATTTTTTTTACCTGGTTATTACTGGTAGCAAGGCTATTCCTACTCAGAAGAATTTGTTACATTGTTTAAAAAAAAGCGTGTTTCCTTATTTGTCCTGCAACTCAAGGTATTGCTTGTGAAATTCTAATTATGCTTTGTTCTTCCTTTATTTATTTAATAAAGACTTCATAGTTTGCTGCTTCTGTAACTGTTATAAGATCTTGGTGAGAAATGAAGAAATTTTTGGACAGCTCTGGAAAGTACTTCTGAAGTCTTGGGGATACATTCCAAATCAGTCTAGCCCAGCTCAAGTGAAAAAATGCTATCCCTGTAAAACAACTTGTCCAAAGACAGGCTCGTAGAAGAGTATCTCTCATCTGTTGTGCTTGAGGCAAAAGTATAATAGATCCCCTTGGGAGAAATCTTGTTTAGCCTTGGTAGACTAAAGATGGAATATGTTTCCAGTTGGAGAATTAACTGATAGGCTTTTGGGTCAGGAGGTGTTGTGCGTTTGCAATTTGTACGTTGTAGGAAGGTGCTTCTCTTGCCAGTAGAGAGGCCAGGTCTTTCTGCTGCTCTCCCTGCTCTTCCTAAGTTTCCTGATAGTTGCAGTGGCTGTGAAGGAAGCTTCACTTTCCCTTATTGTAAGGAACTTGCTGCCTGTACTTTGCCTCTCCTGTTTCCCATAGATAGAAAAGAGGAATGGTCTTTAGTAAAGATTGCACTACATGGCAGAATTGCCAAGCACTGGAATGCTAAATTGAAGTGTCTCTGTTGCTGTTCTTCACACTGAGGTCCTGGACCGGCATTGTCTTTGCTGCTCTCGGGGCTGTGCATATGTATGCCCATAAATGAGATTTCCCTAAGGGTCCGTCTCAAAAGAGACATGTCTGTGTGTTTGAGGGGTGGCAAGGTTGCTGTTACTGAATGGCTATTCCAGCAATTCACTCCTCTTAACTTTTGCAAGATCTTATGTGATGTGTTTTGGGGATCCAGCTGGGAAAATGAAGCTTGGCATTTCTGAGCAGGCTTCCTTTGCAGCTGCTCTTTGTGAGGTGTAATGGATACTGAGGCTGGCTCATGCCTAATCCCGTATTTTGCTGGTTTTTGCTTGTGCTTCTTCAGTTGCCTAGGCCAATTGATACCTTAAATTGCCACTTACTCTTAAACTTTAATTAATGTGCTTGATTTATGAAGTATGAGGAAGACTTAGAAGTGATTGGTATTGAATAAACAAGTCCATTAATAGATTATGCAGGAGTAAAGAAATTCATTGCAATGAGAAACTACATGTCAATAGTCAGATGCAGTAGGGTACATACTACTACTTTTACCAGTCAGTGAAAAGGAAGGATCAGTTGATCCATTGATCTTGCCATGACAAGATTGCTTGATTTCCCAGGAAAAAAGCATGCTGGAAAGGAATTGCACGCCCTAGATGCCGACTTTATAGTTTGGGTGTTCTTTAAAACATGTGCATTGCTAAGTTTTGCATGTGCTTCTGATAAAACAATGTATTTTAAAAGGCTGCATGTTTTTGTGTACAAAAATTCAAAGCCACTTTCCGTCACTTGGAAGAGATGGAAAAACAATCCCTGTGAGATCATAATTCATCCCTTTTTGCCTGAAGCCTTTAATACTCATTGTCTCTTTCTTTCAAAGAGCTCCTGGACTCAGTTTTGGTTTCAGGTAAATACTAAGTTCATAAAGTGATTAATGTTGTGCTCTCCTCAAAGAGAGCAAACTGCTGAGGAGCTTTTATCATCCCATGGGAGAGGTGGATGGAAGCGTGGCAGCTACCCTGCATGGTCCTGCAGCCACTGCCCTGCCCTTGTGCTTCCATGAGCTGCAGAAGCACCTCCTTTGGTGCTCTGTCCTTTGTTAAGCATTTTTTCCTCTCATTGAGGACTAGTTAGTGCACCCAAAATCATGAGTCACTTTTACTTGGCTGCAAGAGAATGCCACCATCCCTGGGTTAGGAGAGCTGTCCCTATCTTTGAGCTTAAGGACTAGGGCAGCCTACACACAGAGTAGCATAGCAGCATGGTCCCAGGTTAGGGATGGATGTCCACGGAATTTTGGGAGATCTCTTCTTCCTAAGCACAGTGCAGCAGCCACGTTGTGGGTGGTGCAGAGTGGAAGAGTTACATGCACTAGAGCTCACTTGTGCTGCTTGATGTGGGGCAGGAAGACCTTGTAGCACAAAGATGGAGATGTGAGCAGTCATGCCTAACTAAGAGCTGCATCTAATCCTGCAATGCAGACTAGCAAGAAAGCATTTTCCTTGCTGTTTTTAAAGCTCAGTGTCACCAAGGAGTGCTGTTTGTACAGGAAAAAAGGAAAAAGGATGTTGGTATCTAAGACCAATGCTCAGTGATTTCCCCATCTGTCTCATCTGCTGGGGTTCACAGCCTTGGAGTTTTTGAAGGCAACTTGCATTGTACCTCTTGAAAATCCTAAAGGAAGGGTGGGGGCCAGGCCCACATGCCTCCTCTGTGAGAGGACTGTGGTCAGACCTGACCAGATGCAGAAGGCCTGCTGCACTTGGATCTCCCGCTTCTGAGGGCTGAAGCCAGTTGTTTCTCCTGTCAGTGTTGCACCTGTCCACAGCCAAGCTGCACTGGTTCTGGAATCCAGTTCTTCAGAGCACCCGAGTGACTAGGAGGTATCTTGGTATTCCTTGTGCAGTGGCTCTGAATAGGGGTTTCCTGCTAAGTAGCACTCGGTTTTTGAAGACAGGTGTGTATTTTACTCCAAAAGCAGCATATGGATACCAAATTTGGTACTTTACCTCCTTGTGGCATCTTTGCCCTTGGTTGTGTCATGCTAGTCCTGGAATGGTGCTGAGGTAGACACATCTGAAAAGTCAATGTGCTTCTGGGAATTTCCTGCAGGATGTGACCTAGTTGTCCTGACTGTTGGTCACAGGACACCCATAAAAACCCTAAATGACATGGCACTTTTCACATCATCTTACAGCCATGACATAAAGCTATTTAGCTTCAGTCTTGTTTTCTGCCCTGACAAGCAACTTTGTTTCCGCTCCGTCCTGATTGATGCATCTTCTTGGAGAAATTTTCATCATCGCAGGGGTTAGTCAAAGGAGGTGGGTGGAGTTTTTTAAAATTGCTGAGAAAGGCTTTTACGTGCCATCATGCCATCTTTTACTTGCTCAGGCTCTTTATTACTCTCTTTTGCAGACGGTACTGGTGCCCTACAGTGTGCATCTGAGGGGACGAAATACCTGGAAGGTGAGGGGGTTTTCAGTTTTGCAACTGCGTTTCCTCATGAGTACAAGGCAGCCCAAGTGTGGGTTGCTGCCAAAGGCAGATTTGTTTCCAGGCAGTTGTCTGTCTGTCTTGCTGCAGGACTGTCTTGATTAAAGCTGCTTAAGCTGTTTGTGAATCTGCAGCCTAAGAGTCTAGGGTTCTTAGAAGCCTAAGACATCTCTGGATGATGTCTGGAAAATATTAAGAAGAGTCTTAATGTTTCTGGACAATTTTTGCTGAAAGGCCGTAGGGCCACTGTGATAAGGTTTCATCAGGAGTATGCTCAGTGCTCATTCTCTATTAGCTCTAGCAAAGGCAGGTATTTTGCTGTAATAAAGCTTAAAAAGCCTGTTTCCAGGTGTTTGTGAGAGAAGCACAGAATTACCTGTGCTTTTTTTCTTGATAGGTGAGAACTTTGTTCTGCTTTGCTACTCTGAGTTGGTAAGTTATGGCTTGTTCATCTATTCCCTTTGTCCCCTTGAGATGTGGTTGTGGCTGTACCTAGAGCCTGAAATGAGAATTAGGAGCCAATTTGCTGTGGTGCTATGGACTAGTGTGTAAAATACAGCGGCGTTCATTATGTGAACCCACATGCTGTCTGGATGAGACCTTCTTCCGGACACGCTGGCGGTGGCGTGGCCCCAAATTCAATGGTGGCAGGACATCCTTGTGTTGTGTTTTAGTGAGCCATCCTGCTGATACCTGAAGCAAACAGGCTCCTTCCTTCTCGTTCAACTCTTCTTCCTCCCGTGGAGGGCTCTGCTGCTCTTATCTGCCTTGCTGGGGCAAACCTCATCCATTCCTGCTTTGACACAGCAAGTGCTGAGGTTCTGGCCCTGTGCTTCGAGGCAACTTGAGGGTCTGTGGAGAGAGGATGGGAAGATTTAATTGAGTTTTTGTGACCGTGTTTGAGCTGCTGAGTGAGAGAAGGCTTGAAGTTAATGACAGGCATGTTTTCCAAAGACCCTCTCTACGTGTGTTTAGGTAAAATAAACACTGCTAAATAAGCTGTGCCACCACTCTGGGCACTAATAAGCCTCCTGTCTGATACCAGAAGAATACAAATAAATAGTGCCTTTGACTGTTTTAATTGATAGACTTGCTGGGCCTTTGACCAAGCAATTACATCTCAAAATGCACTTCTGCAGGAGCTAAAACATGAAGTGATGTTAGTTTAAAAAAAGCAACACAATAAAAACAAACAACCTGTAGGCTGTCCCAGAGTCTGATGATTGACTTCAGCTTTTATTAATTCATCTGCAGTGCATTTGCTGAAGCTTTTATGGTTTAATTGAGGTTAAGAGGTTGGAATCTGTGGTAAACAAAAGAATGGCATATGGGCAGTCTGAAATTGTGTGTGTTTAAGTAAGAGCATTCCTTCTGGTCACTTGTTTTCATTGGGCAGTTACTCTTGAGTCACAACTTTTTTTAAAAAAAGGTGTAAACATGCATTGCTAGCAAGTTAATGATTCATTATGTTTTATCACATCCTAACATACCTCTGAAGAAGAGAAGGTTGAGCTGGGCTTGTGTTTGACCTCCCCATTCAGACTAAGGACATTTTTTCCTTAACCCCTTACCTGTCGTGGGAGGGTCCACAAGCTCATTTGTTTTGAATCATAACAATAAAAACACCTTCTCTCCTGCCTTTCTCACTTCCCTGTTCTGAGGGGCCACAGCTGTTCTGTTAAAAATTCAAATGGAAAAAGCAGGTGTGGGAAAAAACTTTCCAGAAGCTTTTTATTGTAGAGGCTATGGGGAAGTGGGAGTCAGTTTCTTCAGCTGTCCGAAGGAATCTGTGTGCATGTGTTTGGGGGGTGTTTTATGGTCACTTTTTTGTCCTGTTTTCAGTTCTATTTTGAGCCCCGTGAATGTCTTCACTGGCTGTGGTATCCCCTTGTGAGAGGGAATGTGTACTGGCCAGAGCAGCCGTTTGGCAATTAAGATAAACCTCCTTATGTTGAAAAGTTCATACTCTGAGGTCTTTATGCTGTTGATAAAGTTTATGGCATAAATTACATCACCTGGCAATAATTGTGGTGACCTGTTGCCCTCAAGTCGTTCTGTAGACATCTGTAATTTATGTACAGCTGTTAATAGTGCGTAGGCCAGAGCCTAAGAGAGCATGTCAGTATAATTATATCAATAGGAGAAGATAAATCAGAATTTTCCTCTTAATATTTCAGTTAATAGCAGCTTTCACCTGCCCCAGAAAGTCAAATGTGTTTTTTCTCACTTGCTTTTAGTTTAGAGCAATTTTTTAAAAACTCCTAGGTCTTGTTAAACGAAATGCTTGTTCTGAAAAAATACTTTAATAACCTCCTTGTCCACATTTTTTTTGTGTAGTTCTGTCTTAAAAAGAATGCTCTACGTAACTTGAATCAAAAATTGTTTTATTAAGAAACATTGTATGTGCTGGCTCAGAGAAGGAGGTGCAGGGAAGAGCTTCTATATTTGCAAAAGGACACTCTTGGCTCGATCTTGTATTTGCTTTAAAAAAATAATTTAAAAAACTTTGATGCTTGAGTACAGAATTGAAGGGAGATAGATAAATCCAAGTTCTGTTTGCTATAGTCTACATGATATTTTGCTTTTCCCATCTCCCCCACAAGAATTTGATTCTGCCATAATTTTCTCCTGAACTGAGACAAACATGATTTGAAACACAAAATGCTTTTTAGACTTACATGTAATCACACATGTACATGCATACACACGTGTACGTGTGTTGTGTGTTGGCATAACATGGCCTGCTTCCCTGCTGCTTATGATCCCTCATCTGTTATCCATTGTGGAGGGTGAAGGGAAAGCCCATGCCTCCCTTCACAGTCTGTCCCCTGAAGGTGGGCTGGGCTGTAGAAATAATTTAAGGGTGGCACTGCCAGAGCCAGTGCGTAGGGCTGCCTTTGCTGGGCTCTTCACCTGTCCCAGGGTGTGTGGGAGCTTTGGGGACAGGCATCAGCCAGCAGCACCTCTGTCGCTGTGCTGGTGGTGAGTGCCCAGGTGTTGCTGGTGGAAGGGAGTCAGCCCCTTTGTTCTGGGCAGCTGGGGGCTGGCTTGCATCACATCTTGTGTGGGGATGGAGTGGACCCCATGGTTGGTATCTTTCTGGTTCAGGTCTCTGCAGGCATTGATACCTAACTCACCCTCGAGGAGCCTCTCCCCTTCTTGAGGGATTCATCCGGTGCCACCGGATACTTCCTTGAGAGGAATTCTGAGAGCATTGGAGAGGAAAGGGCTGTACATAAAATGGAGCAAGTTGCTGAGGAAACTGTCTACCTTAGCTGTAAAGTGAAGATTATGTTGGCTACTGTATGTTTGGCTGCAAAGAAAACTCATCTCTTATTTCTGTTAATATCTGAACTTCACCTGTAACGTGTTTGTGCAGCCTGGGCTCAGTCCTTGAGAGGAGCTTGGCAGTGCTTACCTCACAAAAGGTGTTATACAGTGGCTCAGCCTTGTGTGTTTGTGTTCTACCTCCTCCTTTGAGTTGAGGTGTAGAGGATTTCAGGCAGTGGTTTCCCAGGGAGTAGGAATAGAGCGAGGGGGAGGACAGCATGGATGAAGTCCTCTGCACTGACGTGTGCCCGCTGACAGCCCCTTGAAATCTCTGCTTTGGGAGAGAGCGAGGTCCCTGGCTGAAGGATGGGGCACCTCCCACATGTCATGGGTGTTTTCAGGCAGTGGCCCAAGGTGCCACCTGCCTTATCACTTATATGAGTCTGGAAATCTTGAGTCTGGTTTGTTATTCCAGGGAGACTTCATTGCTTTATGGCACTCTTCTGTGACTTTCAAGCTATTTAAAGGGTTGATGCTGCCTGTTTTGTGCTGTGATGCTGGTGGAAACATTGACTGTCCCTGGAAAATGGATGACTGTTGGGAGTGGTTTTGTTTTTAAACATCTCATCACACGCATGCTGTGAGCTGCTCCCAGTGCCAACAGAAGCATGGCACTGATGCTCTCGCCTTTTCAACAGGTACATGGGATGAAGGGAGCCTGATACCCATCTGGAGAGGAGACCCTGGCCCCTGTGGAGCTGCCCACCATGAGCAGGGCGCTGCTGGCAGGCAGGATGCAGCCAGAGATCCGGACCGTCTGCGTCTTCCTGCCCACCCGCGAGCAGCTCAGCCTGGCCGTCGGGGTGAGTGGCCGGGAGGGAGGCTGGGAGGTCGCTGCATCGTGGCCATGGTTCAGTTTTGTTAGTTCTCATTGTTTTCCCAAAAGCCTGGTGCTGGTCTGCTGACCGAAAGGCTATTAGCCAGCTTAGGGTAATTGGTGCTCCATTTTCTAATTGGGCAGCTTCAACTCATTTGCAGAGTTCATTAAAAGTCATGGCTGCGTTGCAGGATGGGGGTCTCCTCTGCTCTTTTTCTGTTGTTATTTACCTTTTATTAACTCTGAGTGGTTTTGCTGCTTGTGATAATCCAGCAATTTTTAAAACATTGAACCTGAAATACCTTGATTACTTAGCAAGTGTACCCAACACATGACTGTTTACTCTTGTAAAGAGTCCAGCTATCCCTGGTTTTGATAGCCTCAGATCCCTTCAAAGAATCTAAGGCAAACAGCCATTGAGGGTGGGGCTTTTTCCCCCTCCTCTTGAGTACTCGTACACGCAAAAAATCGAGGTAAGTCGCTTCATTTCTTTGATTGCTGCCTTGAATGTCTCAAAGTGTGCACGAGTGACAGCAGGGCCAGCTCAGCTGGCAGCCCAGGGTGGCACGGTGTCTGCACAGCACGGTGCCTCTGTGCAACGCCGGCTGCTCCTTGAACTTGTGAGAAACTGAGCTGACAAGAGGCACTTGGCGTTCAGAGGACAAGCGAGTCTCAAAGATAAGTGCTCTCTTGTGAGCGTGTGCGTGCACTCATGTGTGGGCTGGGGAGATTTGGCTTTGTTTTGGGTAGGTTTTTTCCCCCTCTTTGGGATGAGGAGGGGGAGAAGACAGTTGAGGTGAACTGTTATTTTAAGTACTTGATTGAAATGGTGGCTTTTGAAACTATGTGTGCTAATCTTCAAAATCCGTGCCGGAATTTTCCTACCTGCTGTGTGTAAGTGTAGTGTCCTTAACTGAAACAGCCCCAAGGGCTGGATGGAATAAAGCTTTAACAGCAAAATCTGGGACGCTCTGCTTCTAGGTTACTGGTTCAAACGCAGCCCATCCACTGCCCCAAAAGGCTTCTGCAATCTGCTGGCTTTTGTGCAAGGCAGAAAACGATGATTTAATTAAGTTCTTGGCAGCAGGTGTACAGGCCTGGGTAATGGTCTGTTGCAGCTGACCCTAAATCTCACCTTCTCCTAGCTCTTATCAGGGAGGCTAAAGATGGGAGATAGCGGAGCTGCAGGCCATGGGGAAGGTGCAGGCTGGTGTGCAGGAGGGCAGTGTGCCAGCAGGGCTGACACTGTCACTGCTCCCCGCTGCCTGTGCCTGAACCAAGCATGCAGCTGTTCCTTCACCAATGGTTCATGCTCCGGTAGATCACAAAAACCTGCAGTTTATTGTAAAATAAATTTGGGGTGAGAAAGACCCTTAAGACTGAGTCCAGCCATAAACATGACAGTGCAAAGTCCACCACTAAACCAGGTTCCTAAATGCTACATCTGCATGTCTTTTTTAATACTTCCAAAATACTTAATAAACATAAGAAATGGTCTTTTGCACTGAGCCCTGACAGAGACGGAAAAAATGCTGTGTCCCCTCCTGTTCCCTGGTCCTGTCCCAGCCTGCTGCCCCTCCAGAAAGCTGGGGTGCCTTGTGCATCACCACGTTGTCCTGCAGTGGAATCCTCCACAACGTCCCTTTGTATTCCTTTTAAAGACATTCACCCTTGTCATTTCTGATGCCCCTTTCTTTTATGTCTGGGAAGTTGGGAAAGTATGCACTTGGAGATGCCTGCCTGTGAAAGGGAATAGCTGCCTGGGCCAAAACATGAGACCTCAACACACAGTTGTGTCCTAATTGCATAGAGAGTGAAACATGACCTGTTACAGCTGGGCAAGTCACCAGAAACAGCTTTTCATTTGGCTTTTGACTTTACCACAACATTCATTGAAAACAGCAACAAAAATTAAGATTTCATAGCTGGAGAGATATTTCTTTTTTAAAGAAACATCAAGGCAATTTTCTAGTGATGTTGGTAGAACCCAAATGTAATTAGCACAACCACAGATGATACTTTGTGCATTTATTAGGATAATAATGCCACTACTAAAGATTTCCAAAGCCTTTTAACCTCTTCAGTGTGGAATGCAAATACTAAACAAGCTTGCAGCTCAGTGAGGTAGGTAGGAATGATTATCTTTCCAGCAGAATAAATTATAGATCCTTCCCATGATAAGCACAGTGTTTATGCCAGTAATTCCTCCCTCCCCCCTCGCATATAAATTCCACCCTTCCAGATAAGAGTTTACCTATATGTGTTTTATGTGGTCACATATAGATTTGAAGCCTGCTCTTTAAAATGGATTTGTCTTACACCCTTCACATATAGTGCTGTTGAAGAGAGGGGAGCAGGAGCCACTTCAAATTCTCTTCCCCCGCAATCGAGTATCTCTTAATTAGCTTTGATGTCTACCTTTCTGAATGTACGATGAATCTGGGGGGATGGTGAGGAGTAAAACTGCCTTCTTGCGACCAGCTGTGAACATGAGGAGAAGCAGAGCAGTGAGGGGAACTAGTGCATGCCTCAGCCTACCAGCTGCCCTGAGGAGGGCAAGGCAAAGTGGGAGAAATTTCTGGAGTGGAGGAAGTCTGGTGAGGTCCTGTGTGTTGGCGAATGGCAAGCATAGGCCTGAAGTCTTTCAGTTGTTCCATGAGCAGGAGAGCCAGTGTTTCAAAGCATATGTGCCAAGAAAAATAGACATAGGTAACTAATGCACGTGAATATCTGTACACAGAATAACCTTGGAGTAGCAGTTACCTTCTGTAAACTTGCACTTGACTTCACTTTGGACCGAATTTCACGTGTAAAGAAGCCCTGAGCCTGACGTGGGGCAAAGCTGAGTATCAGTGGAAGGAATGAGTCATAGCATTTCTGGGATCAATCTTGGCACAGGAGCCATATGCATAGGGAGGAAAGTCCAAAGAGAAGCGCCCAGATGAAAAATGCAAAGGGACATATTGGTTGCTTTGAGCAGAGGGGAAAGTAGGAGGAGGGAACAGCAATTGCAAATGTAATTGGTACTGCATAGGCTTTAAGGCTGGGAGGAGAACTTGATACAGGAGGGAAGTGCCAAGAGGAGAATGGACAAGGTGGTAGTCACATACCTGCTATGCAAGAAATATGCTTAAATCACTGTATTGAGCTGAGTGCCACAAAACTGTCACTTGAAGTGCTCAGTTCCCTAGAATTAAGTATCTTAAAGCAAGTTTTTCTTCTCTTAGGTGTGAAAGCTTGCCACTTAGAAAATTCATCTCATTGCACAGTATTTACAGAGTCCTGTGCTGCCAGTGACTCTTGTGTGCCCATAACCATTATGGCTAGAGGTAGGTCACATCTTTCTTAGCAAATCCTTCCCAGGTAGGAGAACATGCCCAGAGCTTGCAGCTTTGGCAAAGGGGACTGTTCTGTGCCAAACTTTACCTTCCAAATGTGTGTTCTTGGTGTCTGAGCAAACACTGCATTTAGGTGTGAGACAGGTGCAGTCTCACACGGAGACTCATGGTATGACCCAGATGTGGGTTTGGGTCCTATCAGAGCTGTGCACTATCTCCTCCCTGCTCAAAGCTTGCATGTATTTGCATTGGTGTAGTGCAGGCTTCAAAGCTCCTGATACAACAGTACGGAGTATCTGGCTAGTGATGCCTTGTCAAGTAGAAGAAAATGAGTACTTAAATGACCTCCTGTTTCCCATTGTCTATGTCTAGTGACATGGTACATCCTGGGGCAGGGAGGGGTTTCTCGGGTGCGTGGCATACCTACACTAAAAGAGCTTGAAAAATTAGGATGGTGATTGGTTTGTAGGAGAGTTAAGCAGTCGACTTCTGCCCTATCATCTTTGTTGCTTGATAGGTAGCGCTGCACTGTACCCCTCCAGGCACTGCTAACCTGCATTGTCCAGCACTGGGGTAATGAAATTCCAAGGTCCTGGCCCATTTTGCAGCTGCAGTTGGCTGCACCCTGGCCTGAGGTTGTCTGTGTCAGTGCCATTCTGTTCTCCTCATCTGCTCTTTCTCTGAACTCCTTCCCCTGTCCCTCTGTGGGCTGGGGGGGTTTCTGTTTGTGCCTGTGGCTTATCTGTCAGTACTCCTGGGATGGTGCAGTGGGACAGGGGAAAATGAGGCTATAGATGGGGCACACTTAATGGGGGAATCTTCCAATCACAGTACACATCCAGATCTGCACATGCAGTTAACCAGAACCATGCTCCTTCTGGGGGAGTCTGTGAATTACAGGAGGCAAGGGTATTGGAAAGCCTCAGCATGCAGGGAAACAGGCTCTTGGTGACAGCTGCCAAGGATGAAGATGTTAATGGCTGTGTAACTAGAAGTCAGCAGGAGACAGAACACAAGCTCTTCTGTGTGAAGTACAGAGCAACCACATCTCTAACCTACAAGCTACTCAGAGTCTTGCATTTGTTTGGGTACTTGTGTTCCTGGTTCTCCTGAATGAAAACTTTTGGGTTTGGTTTTGTTTTGTTTTCTCTTATCCTCTCAAAAAAAAATCTGCAAGAAGGCAGTATTTTCATTTCTGTAATTAGTAATGATTATTATATTGTGATAATAGCAATAAGACTGAAAACAAAGCATGTTCTCTGGTGTGGTTGTGTTTGGGAATTTTGCTTTAGTACCCAAAAATGTATTGGCCTACATAAGAAAGAGTTGCTCCATCCAGGTGTGTGAGCCATCTATAATGTTGGATTGGTTGTGTCTTTCAGGTCAAAGCCACTGGACAGGAGCTCTTTCAGCAAGTTTGTGATTTAGTGAAGATTAAAGAGCCTCACTTCTTTGGCCTCAGCATTGTTAAAAGTAAGCAAACTCAATGCACGAGCAAGTGACTTGGCAAACATCCACAGACCCGCTTGTGTATTTACAGTGTGTGCATATATACACAGTGGCTGTGCCTGCGGGGGGAATCTGGTTGTAATAAGGTCACAAAGTATGTAGATTATGCAGAGCCTTCCCAGAGCTCTTTTGATCTTTGGTATGTGGGCAGACAAATTGAGTAAAGGGGGGCCTTTTGTTCTCCACCTTTGTTCTCAGATTCCACCTCTTTGTGGGGCTTTCTTTCTCTCCTGTGGTGGGAGTTGCTAGTCAACGTATTTGTTACTATATTCAAAACTACAGGTATTGAACAGGAGGTGGATTTTTAAAGGAGCTGAAAGTGTTACTTATCTTCTGAAGTCACACATGAAGAATGTGGCAGTGGGGAGGAAACTCAAATGATTGTAAGGGACTGAATGCATGTGTGGGACACATTGGGTTTTGAAATATCACACGGGAAATAAAAAACTTCTTAGTCCATGAATTAAAGTCCTGTTTGCTTGGTCCTATGGCTTAGTATTGGCCAGGAAATGGTGTTAAGATGATGCCTTAAAGAAGCAAATTGATATGAGAGATCACATTTCTGGTATGGTGTGAGCATTGGCATTCCCTCCCACACCCCAACTCCTAGTAATTAGAAGTGGATCTGTTGTCTTGTTTATCTTGCCTCCCCACATTTCCAAAAGCACTGAAAGACTTTTCTCTCCTCCAAAAACTTTCTGAAGTGTGTTATTTACTACTGCAATTCTAGATATTTCATTGAAATTACAGTAGTCTTTTATAAGTCCTTCTAAAGAAGGTTTATTTTGCCTCTTTATGAATATGGGGGATAAAATAAGAGTTTTTTTCTAAGTTTGTATCATTTCCTTTATGCTCTTATTCTGTAAGAACTGCTTTTTTTGAGTGCAGCATTCAAACTGAGAGGAACATAAGCTTTTTGTCTCTGTAAGAGAGATTCCTTAAACCTAATATACCTGTGCTTTAAACCAGCGCAGTTTTTTTTTTTTAAATGCGAAGACCTGAATGCTCTTAACTTTTTCACAAATCATCTATGTTTCTGAGTCCTCCCCTTTGTGACATTTTTTGCCTATTCCACTTGCAGGACATCTTGGCTGAAATTAGAGCTCCTGTCCTCTCCTGGGAGACAGGGCACTTTCATTCCTATTTTCTTTGAATTCTATTCCTTTTCTTCCCGTATTTCTTTCACTTTTCCCCCCCTTCACATGTTTCTTGTTTCATATTTTCCGTAACATGCTTTTTCCTTCCCACACACTTTTTCTGTGAAACAGTTTCCTTCACCCTGTCAAGCACAGGGGGTTCTGGTGCCAAAATACTCTGTTGTGGCAGATGCCTTTCAACCTGTAGGAAATGCATTGTAACCGCTGCATCCCAAAGTGCATAATAAAGCTGTTCTGACTGGACCTTTTAGTATATTGTCCACAGCTTTAAGTGGAAACAGTCTTCTCACTTTATAAAAGTATTCTTTTTTAGAGCAGCTAATTCTTTCAGAAAGCTCTTAAAAAGTCAAGGAAAAGAGTTACAGGAGTCCAGCAGCCTGAATTAACATCTCTTTTTTATTTGTTTTGGGGGTTGGTTGTTTGCTTTCCTGAAAGGAAATACTTTTTCTCTTCTGCAACTTGATTTCTTCTCTGCTTTGTTTTGGTCAGCAGACTGCTGATCATCTCCCTTACTGCCTGTGGTAGCTTAGGTCTTGCTTCTCTAGCAAATATAGCACACTGAGTCTGGCATTTGGAAGTAGCCTTTAAGGCATTGCCTGCTTCTCAGGGATTTTTGACTTCGCAACAAGCTACCACCTCAAGAAAAGGAAGCTCTCAGGTCAGGCTGGGGGGAGGCCTGGGTAAGTTTTGCATTCCCAGGGTTGCCTTGTGGGTGCTGAGTCGAGTGCCTTGGCTGAGCAGCAAGTCAGTGTACATCCTACAGGGGCTGTGAAGGGGAGGCCTGGGCCTGGTCTGTGAGAAAAGGCTGAGTGAGGTACCCAAAAAATGGGGAGGAAGCATCTCCATTTTTGAACAAGGTAATCTCCTCCTGCATTGTGCTTTCGCTTCTGTGCTGCAGCTTCAAGAAGACTTTTTTTTTTTGGAAAATAGCCATCCTGTTTTAATAATGATATTTTTCCTGGTAATGTGTATTTATTTTTGGCGGTCTGATACTGCCACATGCAAAACAAGGTATTCTAATCCACCTGCATC
Source organism: Oreocharis arfaki (assembly GCA_013398015.1). Lineage (NCBI taxonomy): Eukaryota > Metazoa > Chordata > Aves > Passeriformes > Paramythiidae > Oreocharis > Oreocharis arfaki. The sequence continues at coordinate 583,674 of VZRR01011209.1, read as the reverse complement.
CATTACTTTGCTGCTAATTTGTCAACAAAACCCTGACTGTCAGCAGTAGCAAGAGAATGAAAAGTAAAGGATTTCTACAGAACTGTAGCCAATCACACTGCATGGATTATCTGGATTAGGAGCCCATTTGACCTGCAGACGTTGTACAGATACACTAATGCTCAGTTGGTCTCATAGTAAGCATGTGTGTGAGAGGGAGAGGTTGGGGTCCTTAATCATAAACGGAAGTTTAACCCCTAAGTGTGGCAAAAAGGAAAATGACACTGCAAAGCACCATGCAAACTGCAAGCCATGAATGCTCTAACACCTAAGTTGTAGGTCTTGGAGCCTGTTTCCCCGCATTTGATGCCTAAATGTGTTGCCTTCTCTTCTGGCTGTTGCAAATGCTGAGGGCAAGCTTCAGGATTAAAGGTAACAGTAACAGTGTCAGGACAGAATTTTTCATCCCTTCTGCTCTTGAACTGTTTTTTTTTATTCTCAAGAGGAAAACCAGTTCAACCAAATATATTTGGGGAGAAAAAAAATTGTTTCTGTAAGGAGTTGATCACTTTGAAAATCAAGTTCAGGAATGTGCATTAATGGGAGGTCCCACAAACCTTGGGACATGTTGCTCTTGTAGTTTTGTCATGGATCATCAGGCAGGCTACACCTTGTGTGCTCCTGCTGCTGAAGTGCTTTTTTTTTTTTCCCTGTAGTTTGCTCAGTGAAAGATCCTGCGACCCTGCCAGGTTCAATCTGGTTCCATAGACTTCAGCAGCTGGGTCTTATATGGCAAATCCTCCTATGGGGTTAGCCTTATCTAGTGCCCTGCAGGACGTTTCCCTCTTGTTATCAGAAAGTGTGTGCAGTGACATACTCAGTCTTCTAAAACAAAACTGATTGTCAGCAGACAAAGAACAGCCAGGTTTCCTTTGTTGTTGTAACCTAGATCCCTTCGATCCTGAGTTTTGGGTGATGCCTTTCTAGGAGCAAACCTTGCTTGACCTAAGCAGATGGAAGCCTTCAATTGGGAAGGAGCAAGACTGCAGCTCCTATACCCTGTGACTGTCTCTGTGTCCTCTTATGAATTTGTCAGGCTGGCTTTCTTTCAAAACCAAATCCCTTTGCTTCAGCTCCCCTGCCTCAAGGATGATACTTTGGTTTTTACAGCTATGGCTGTTCACCTTGCCAGGCCCATGCTTCCCAGCACATGCTTAGCAAGGAGCTCAGTGATTAACTCTGCCAAAACCACTCTATCTCCAGTTAACTCTTCTGCATCCCTATATCCCCCAGTACTGGAGTTCATGGACAGAACATGCTACCATGTTATCTTTATATTACGTGGGTATCTCTTATAACAAAGGTTCTCTGAGGAGATAAATAACAAAAGTTCTCTGAAATACGTTATGATGATTTCTACACACCAGTCCTTCCTCACTATCTCTGCTTCTTGCCTGTCCTCTCTTAAATCTGCTTGCATAGTTGAATCTCCTTTATGAATTTCTCATGTATTGTAACCTAAAGTACAACACTATTACAGTGACTTTGGTACCTCAGATGAGTTAAATGGAATATAAGAAAAACACGTGCAGAAATGTACCACCTAGAGGGAATTGCAGGGGTTCAGATGTCCAGAAAGTATAAAGTACTCCTTGAAAGGACTTATGTGGTCTCCTCCTATGAAGGCAACTTTGCCTGTATCTGCTGTCAATCGTTTCTCCTTCAGTAACAGTACAACATCCAGCCAAGTGCTCTGCTGCCTGAGAATTGCAAGGAGTTTGTTTGCCCTTGGGTAAGCAGTGCTGGAAATGGTTCCGCAGCTCTTCTTGTGCTTCTTCTTGTTCCCCCATGACACTGCCAAAGTCTGGAGATCTCTGCCTGGGCATGCCTTGTTGCTAAACGTAAGATGCCGACATAAAATTCTTGCAGTACCTATCCATTACCAGGAATGAATGAGCCTTTAGCTCAGTGTTCAGACCTCAACAGCTCCTAACAGCCACAAGATCTCGGCCTTCTTGATATTGTCTCCTTTTGTGCTACCCTCCATATGCCTTGTGTCCATCCCAGCTAAAGCAACCTCAGCCACAACCTCCCTTGCTTTACTCCCAGCCTCTGTTGTGATTCTCACCTTCACTTGGGATACGTGTACTTTCCAGCTAAAGCTAAAAACACAAGGTTATCCTGAAGCAAATTCTTTTAGACCCATTAAGTAAACTAATCAACCCGGTATCAGAAAGTGGACAACATTTCTTTCTATTGGCTTGAAAGGTAACGCCAGGAGCATCGAGAAGTTATGTAGAGGTGGTAGGAGCAGATGCCATGGGGACAGTGATTTTCCCAAATCACTAAGGCTTGGAAGCCTGGGGAGCTCCACATGCAAAAGGAGTGTGTAGTCAGCGTTTCTTCAATAAACAAACAAAAAAATCCATGCTGGTGTTCAGGTTATGTGAGGTCTACAGCATATGTTGTGAGGTATTTTTTAGTGTGGGAGTTTTGTTGTTTTTTTGGGTTTTTTAAGCTTCAGCTCTCCCCTAGCCCTAGCATCCCTCTGTCGTGTTCTCACCCTCTTTACTGTTGCACCTCAAGGGACATAGTGGTGTTGCCATGAAGCTTCTTGAAGCATCTGGGAAAGTTAAGCTCAATAGCCATGGACAATTTTTTCCCTTCTCTTTTAGGCAGAAAATGCTTGCTGTGTGGAAATTTGGCTTTGCACGAATTCATATTTTATTTGAATCCTATTCTTCTGGACTGTCTAGTTGCATTACTAAAATGTAGTTGACTCGGCCAAACTTGTAAATGGGGTCTTCCTGGCTGCGTTTGGGGCCTAAGCTCTGATTCTTGTTAGGACACCTTTGTGGAATTTCTTGGTGCTCCTAGGCCAAAATGGGCACAGGAGGAGAACGGGGTTTTGGCATTCACCATTACTTACCTTTTATGCAGAGAGCTCACTTTTCATAAAAAATGAGATGAGGAGGAGCTGGTTAATGCAAAATAATGGCCTTTAGGTCAACAAGGACTCGGAACTGATTTGACCCTGTATTACAGCCGTAATTTTCTATTCCCATTTTTCCTGCAGTGTAAATAATGCCTATTGTAAGTCTGCATCACTCACTGGAACTGTGTCACTTTTTTCTAACTGGGGACCTGGCCCATTATTTTTTTGCAACAATGCGTGTCCTATATTTTTTTAAGTACATAAAATGTGCTAAGCTAATATTGCAGAGTGGAGGTGTTTTTCATTTCTGGTAACTGCTTATTTTGAAATGTAATTTTTCCAGCATAAACTTTTAATCTCATTTGAGAATTCTTAAAGGTGAAATTGGGAGAAATGTGTAAATTGCCTTACTGCAGAGGGCTGGCCGGATGTTTTTCTTGGGATTGCAGTGCAGTGCACTGGTGAGTTGTTCCAGGTCTGGTATTTGTACACACATACATGGGGGAGCCTTTCAAGAGAAGCTGATTTATTTGTAAAATCACCTACCATGCTGGGATGAGATCATGAACTCGGTGTCAGTACCTGCAGGTGGATGAGAGTGTATTTTTATGTGTGCATGCTTCTCAGTCAGCTTCTTAGTACCTTTCACTTGTCCTTCAGCTGAGGCCAGTGAAGCAATGACAGTTTGTACCTGCTGAGTATCCAGCCCCGTTTGGATCCACAGATCAAATTTATTCTTCCCTGGAAAGGGGGCCATCTGTGCATTTCTATATTGTCCTTTACAGAACTGCTCAGGGGTGCTCCAGTTTGGGGCCCTCATATGTGTTAGAGATGCTTATTTTCAAAGCAGACAGTTTTAGCATCTGGCAAAAGATCTTTTAGGTTCCATCACTAATCCAGTGTAAGGAAAACAGAAACCCAAAGCCATTGACAAACCAGTAGGGCTGCGGAGGGAAGTACCTCCTCATTTTTGTAGATGGAGGCTTACATTGCAGGTTTACATTCCAGTAATATTAAGTTCATTAAGGCAGGAATGCAGTGCTGCATTCTTGCACAGGAGGGAGGATGCTGAACTGGGCTGGGGAGGAGTGGGACCCCCAGGGAGAGATGATACATTGGGGTGTCCTCCTGTAGCCTGGCTTATTCTTGTGGTTTATGTGCACCTCTGAGTAGGCCTGATAATAACCTGGAGTCCTCAGGTATGACATCTGGGCCCTCACAAAATCATCTCTAACCTAATTATTTTGATAGATAAATAGGGGCTGTGGGGTGTGGGTAACAAATGGCTTTATTATAGTGTAACTGTTCTGTCACACTTCTTCCCTTTCTGACTTAGTATTCAGGTGTGATGGGACAGTTTGGGGTATGTCACTGTGCTTGCTGTTGCAGTTTTTCCCTCCTGATTGAGGAGTAATTAATGTATTTCTCTAAATGCCTCTGAGCATGGGATCATTCTTGAGCTAGAAAGGAAAACTGACACTTCAACTTGTGATAGCCTCTTAGCAAGGTCTCAGCTGAAGAGCACAGTGCTGGCAGAGCCAATACAGGCTTTACCCAGCACTGCTGTGCCATCAGAACCAGCCCAGTGCCGTGTGGGGAGCCCATAGTGGAGCTCTTGCCGTGCTCCAGGGCCACCAAAGCCCAGGGAGGGCCTGGGTGCCATGCTTATGTTATCCCACTGCTGTCACTTGCTGTGGAATTGATTCCTAAACGAGCTTTTACTTGTTTTTTTTAATAAAAGCTTTATGGAGTGATGCTTACCAGCTTGGCAGCTGACAAGGGACAGAGCCAAGTCTAACATGAGCAAACCCTTCTCTCTCTCAGTGACTAGGACTTCCATCAGCCTCTTCAAGGCAGTGTTATCTGATCTTAATGGACCTAGAGAAGGGAGGGCTGGGGCCGGTGTAGCCACCCAGCCGCCCTATCATACAGGCAGAAGTGAAGAGGCAGGTACAAGATGCAATCTCTGTGATGATAAAAACTCTTCTTGTCAAAACAGCAAAAATAACTTCTGTATCATCTTGTGTGTTACAGCACCTAAATTCCCACCACTGACGCTTTCAGTAATTCCATACAGCTGTTTTGATGGTGCTGTTAAATACTGTTTTGTTTTTGTATGCGATATGCCAAGTAACGTGATAAACAAAAGTGTAAGTGTATGAAAAGTACAGCTGCAATCAGCACAATGCAGGAAAGAGCATGGAGACGGAAACAGGACTTTGTTGGACATTGTCCTTTTTATGTCCTCTGTTACTGATATTTTACAGAAGGTTTCCTAGTAGGGTGATGTGTGGGCCAGTTCTGGATAGCACCAGGTGTGGTTTCTTTAACTTGAGGTGGGAGGTGAAGGAGGTGGTGATAGAGTGTTGTTTTGCTGCTTGTTTTTTGAAAGCTAGCGAAGAAAATATTTGCAATATCTGCCCCTGTAAGGATCTGGAACGCTTTGGAAGGGTGACTGCGCCTTCAACCCCTGCTTAGTACTGACCATGCCAGGCCTGCATCTGCCATACAGACACAAGTGCAGGCTCTCATTTGAAAGTCTGGGCTGGTCTTAAAGGGCAGAAGTTTGTTTTGTGAAGGGTTCTTTTTTCTTTTTTTTCCCTCACCTTTTTTCTCCTGCTCCTTTCATGTCTAAGGAGCGAGCTCTTCATCTTGGCACTTGTGTCACCTATCAAAACACTGTCCTAAGCAAGATGAAAGAGTAGAGGGACTGGTCAGGTGAATGTGCTCAGCTGGCACCGCTGCTGCAGCCTGGAACACCTGTCAGGTCTTGTCTTTTTTTTTTTTTTCTTAAGAGACTTGAAGACTCAGGAAAAAAATCTTTTGCTAGCTGAGTTGTTTGTATTTGATAATTGGTAAGCAGTGTTATGAAACATCAGCTTTGAAAGCAGCACAAAGCTCTTTCAAGATGATGTGCCATTCAGGCCGTGTCTTGTTCACTCTCTCTAGGGTGGAGAGCAACCTGGTCTTTTAGTCTTTTGAGGCAGGCCAGGTTTCCCTTCCTTTCATTCATCTTTTTTCTGTGTGAAAGAAGTTGGGTGTGAGCAGGAGACACCAAGCCTTCTGAGGAAGGCGTTTGTGTTTGGTCCTCTTGTTTCTCACCCTTTCAGAGGATCCCCTTCACATGCAGAGAGTGAAACGTGTCAGATACCCAGCTCTTTTACTTACTTGTGCCATGTTGGACTATGGTGCTACATGATGGCAGAATACGAGCTTGGGTAGGGCTTGCTTGTTTAATAACAATAAAAAACTGAATCTGGTAAGCTGACAGTACCATTAGCTCGGTAAGATGATGTTTCCCTTTTGCAAATGGCTTCTTGATTATAAAGCAGGAATTCTGCATTTCTGGCTAAGGTGTTTGAGAACCTTTAGCTTAGGATCTCTTGAAGGCGTGACTGGCCTTCCTTCCATGCTGTCTGGAGTAGCACATGTACTTAAGAGTACTCTTTTTGGTTTTTTTTTCCCCCTGCCCTGTCTATTCCCTGGTCAGCTTTGTTTTAAAATTCATTGCTTGGAAATAACTTGTAGAGATATCTAAATGTTTAATGACTAAAAAATTCTAATTATTTCACATTAAATTCCTTTTTTCTTATCTTTCAGATAATGAATATGTTTTTATAGACCTGGAGCAGAAGCTTAGCAAATACTTTTCAAAGGAATGGAAGAAAGAAACCACCAAAGTAAGAGAGGTGTTTAATTTTGGAGGCTGCTGCTTTTTTATTGGACTACACAGTGAAATGAAAACTCTCAGACTAAAGTCCATAGAGCATTTCTTGAGGATGGTCTGCAGAATACTTTTCAGTAGCAAGATGCAATGACTTGTGCACACCTGTACAATTAATTAAAAGAGCTAAAACAACCCCTTACACAATTTTACCTGAGCAATAGTAACCACATGGTTGCTGCTTGGCTGCTACAGAAGTGGAGAAGGTCAGTTGGTCAGTTTTCCATTTGAACTTAGTCTGGATCTTAGTCTGGAGATGTCATTTTTATCCTTAAGCAAAACAGCCTAAAATAACCTTTTGTACTTAAATCTGATACGAGGGAAATGACTGGAGCTGTGACTCTTTCCAGAGTAAGTGCTAAAGGATGGTGGAGGAAGAGGAAGGATATTTTGTTTGAGAAGAGTCCTAGCTCTTTCTAGGACTAGCTAGCCCTGACAAGGGAGGGAAAAACTACGTGAAATAAAGACAAGCCTATGTAGTTGTTTAATGTTGTTCATTCAGACATGATAATGCCTGTGTGTGTCATTAATAGAAGAGCCATAGCCTAGAACAAAGTATAGCATGCAATTGCTTTCAGATATCTTAGTTGGGTCGTTATGACTTTTTCCACCTTGCTTAAGGGTTTTCTTTTGCAGAGTAGGCACACTTGCCATTTCTGCTGCCTAGAGAAGTTTGTAGATGACTAGTGAGGTTTGGGGATCTCTCTTATCCCCAAGCATGTGCTCTGCTTTCCCCAAATGAGTGAGAGTTACTTCAAAGACAGCCAGAGTCATTTGGAGGGCTGTCTGTCCAGCCAGTGAGATCTTCCCAAAGCAGGTGTTTCTGGTTGCCTCAGGATGGGGTACGCTTTGGGGTTGCTTTGTGATTGGATTCTTGCTACACTTTTCTGGTTGGGATAAGTGTTGAACCTCTGGTGTGATGTGAATCATAAAAGACTGAATGAGTTGCCATTGGCAGTACTACAGTCTGAGATGAGTTCGCCTAGTGAACTGGGTTAATTGATAAGGGTTTAATTCCTATGAAGAGGTTTCAGGTGGAAAGCCCAGTCTAGTTGATAAAATAGGGTGGCTGTGAACAAGTTCCAGAAATAAAATGGAGATATTTACATGATCGAGAAGCTGTCTGCATCAGATGTGGAGGGCATGCCACGTACCTTGTCCCAGTGAAATGGGTCTGACCAGCAAAGCCTTGGAACTGCCTGTGGGAGCAAAGTTATTTGTGTGAACATTAAAGTGGCAAAGTAGGAAAGCTGAGAGAATGAGCTAGTAAGATGTTCCTTTCTTCTTCTTCTTCCCCTTTTTTTCTTTTTTTTTTTTTCTCCTGTTTGAAGAAGCCTCCAAGTCGGAAAGATAGGCTGTAATTAAAACCACAGGACTCATGCTGGCTTTCTTCTAACAGCACTCCTCAGTGTGAAGCAGACACCAACATTGCCTTTTGGTCTGTGGCTGCAGGAACGTGTGAATAACTAACCACGAGCCCTGCCAAACAGCAGGCACCGAGCTGATACCAGGCTGGTGCGCCCCAGCCCCAGGCAGCCACTGCTGAACGTGGCAGCGCGTGTGTCCGTGCTGACTGATGTGGTGAGGTGCAGGGATGGATGGTTGCTCCTAGGAGTGCCCTGGAAACGCCAGGGCCGTGCCAGCGTGGCACACTGCCCTGCCGCCTTGCCTGGCGCTTTGAGGGAGGCTGGGTTAAACTTGCTGCGTTCAGCACGAACGTGTTTGTGGTGCTGCCAGGTGCTGAGCTAGGTAACTCTGGGCCAGGCTGGGTGTCCCCAGGCTACACTGGGACTCTTACACCAGCTCATCCCTCCTATCCAAAAACCTTCTGCTCTTCCTAGGATATTTTGTTGTTCAACCTGTCTGTGTGTTTTGTGATGCCTCATTGTCCTGAGCTTCCAAGACAGTCAGATTCCCTCCTAAAACTTGCCAATAGCTAAGAGTAGAAAATGAAAAGCAGTGTGGGGAGTGAACTTCAGAGAAGAGAACATTACCGGATGGGGTAACAGGAATTTTGGATGCTGATCATCATTTAACTCTTCTGCCTTCTGTGTTTGCTCTAGGGGACAGAGAAATTCAGCCCTCCATTTGTTGCATTCTTTCGAGTACAATACTACGTAGAAAATGGAAGAGTAATAGGGTAAGTTCCCTTCTGTGGTAATTACTATGTTTTCAATTATTCAGTGTGTTCTTAAGATGAAAGAAAAATAATGTTTCTTTGTTAAGCTCATCTCTGTGAGCTCATTGAAATAAGCTTAAAAAAATCTGCTTGAGTTTTTTTTTTGAGACCTTCACAGACTTCCTCACTCAGCTATGAATGTTTTCTGCCTGAATCATACTCCATATCCCTAGGAAAATTGTGACTGCTTTTCCACTGTGTTGAAAGAGCAGGTTGAATGACAACATTATCAAAACACAATTAGCACTCTTTTCCTTGTGTCTTTCGGTTGTATGAAAAGCACCAGATGAACACACCAAAAATAGTTATTTATACTCCAAAGCACATACTTTGGATCCGTTCTTTGTACTTGAGTAGTGCTCTGTGCAGTCTACTCCTGGAAATGGACTTTTGTACATGGGCAAAAGAAATTACTTCATAAGTTAGAGTTTTGCATTTGTAGTCCGTTCACATGGAATATGGGCTGCACTCAAAACAGCACCACCCTCACCCATGGTACAGAACAAAGGATGAGGTAGTTAAAAATGAACAACTGACAGAGCTAATTTACATCAGCGCTTCTGGTGTGGCTCTGGCCCCAGGGCAAGCCAGGAACTGGGATCATTTAGGTGGATTAAAATCTTCACCAAATTTTTGGCATTTGTTCTTGTTTTGAACAAAGCTTGTGGGTTTCTGTTTTCTCTCTCCATAGTCTTTCATTTTTGGATACAGGGGACTCTTTCTTATGGAGTCTTTTTGGCTGATAAGTGGTTTTTATTTCATTTTGCTTTTTTTGTACAAAGGGAGATTACATTCTGCCACTCCTGAGGTACATATCCTTCACCATCACAGGCATATTTCTCTTGCACTAGTAGTTTAATTGGGGAGGTTTGTGGAGCCATGCAGAGACAGTTGTCTGGCCCCTTCCAACTATACATGCACACTTTCACAAGCAGATTGTGGTGTCCAGCACCTCTTCTACATGTACCTGTCAGCAGCCTGCTTGCCATGATCTCTGAGGGCCGGGGGTGTGTGGGTTATCAAGGCTACGCCATAGTTATGCCTTATCAGACAATCCCTGTTTAGCAGCTTGAGGAGGAAGACAAAAACAAGCCCAGGGCTCCCATGTTTTTTGATCTACCTTGCAGGGAATTAGCTGTTGAAAAGTATCATGAGCCTAAGGCAAGGTGAAACAAAAGAGCAGTGCCAAGTTTAGAGGGGAAAGGAGGACAGGTGTGTAAGAAACAGGACTGGGAGTCCAAGGGAGTTGACTCTCCTGGCTGCTACAGGCTTTCCAGGGAAACAGAAGTGCTTGATTGTAGTCAGTCTCCAAAACAGGTGTGATGTGATTTTTCTTTCATCTGCCTTCTGCCCTAACTTCTTAGATCTCATGCTCCTCAAGGCAGAAGCTACTATTTCTCATGTTTGTTCAACACTTAGTGGGAGAAGACCTTGATCTTGGTTTGGTGCTCCTTACACACACAACTGTTTTAGGGTGGCATTGGCACACATCAGATGTGTCAAAGTTTAATCCCCCTTCTCAGCAGGATGATGTTTTTGAGGGGCCTTATCTGAACTTTGTTCTTGAAGTAAATTTGCCTTTGTCTTGCAGCGATAAGGTGGCACGGCAGCTCTACTACTGCCATCTCAAAGAGCAAGTACTTATGTCTCATTGCAACCACAAAGAAGAAATCTACTTCTTGCTGGCTGCCTACAGCTTACAGGCAGACTTGGGCAACTACAGGGAGAAGGTCCATGCTGGCAAATATTTTGAACCTCAGGCTTATTTCCCGCAATGGGTAAGTTCAGGGGGGAATCTTTCTGTCAACAGGTTATGCACGCAGCAGGAGCTATGCCAAGGTAGTACCTAACTGCAGCCATGTGACTTCCCTGTCTCCCACTGCAATGATCAGGCAGACAGGTGGAGTGTCACCCTGAAGTTCCTTCAGGAGATATCTCTTGTCTTTTCACTGGATGTAGATGCATGTTCCTGGGCTCACTCATCAGTGAGGTGGGTGGTACATCCTTCCTTGGTGATGGAACCTGTTGGTGTCACATATATAACTCTGACAGTGCAGCTGTCTTTGTTTAATTCTTCTATGGCTTAAAGGGTTGTGTGTTTCCAGTGGTACGTCAGCAAGATCTGCACAACCCAAGATCTCCAGAAAACCTCAGGGCTGTACAGCCAAGTCCATTGCCCTTTGTTCCCATCTCTGTAATGTTTGCCTCAGAGATAGATCCAAACCCTACAGGGTAGTACTGCTGTGCTGTGCCTCTGGTGCTTTCTTTGTCATTAATCTCTGGCTCAAGTGCAGTAAGAGGGAAGAGAAAGGGTTTGCATGTTTGTTTATAAGCACGTGCATGTGACTTGTGCCCTTCAAGACTTACAACCAAGAATTGATTTAGTTGTCAAATGAAGGCAAATCAGCTAAGACTCTGTTAATTGGCTGCTTGTCCCAGGCAAGTTGCATCTCCCCTGTAAGATGGCACTGTCCCCTGCTTTGGGGAGAAGATTCAGAACAGTGACAGGACTTGTCTTGAAGACTGATAGTCTCTTTTATGCACAAATCCTGCCTGCCTTGCTGTGCAGCAGTGTGCCTTTCTCCCAGACAACAGGCCCTCATCCCATATCATTCCTTGTTATGGGGTGCCTGTCAGGAGGTAGCTAACAAAGGGCTGGAAAAGGTGGGTCTTGTGTGCTGTTTCTGAGGCAGTTAAAGGGCTTATCACAGACTGTTGCTCACCTGCGCTGAGCCACAACCCCAAGCAAGTATGTGGGTGATTTATTACATCGTTACAAACAGCAAAATCTGGCAAGCATGAGGACGCTTCTCTCCCTGCCCCTGGGCTCCCATGGGGAGATAGTGAGCAATCTCCTCCTCCAACACAATCACTTCCTTCAACACGTGCTTCGTATCATTTGGCCAAGGGCTGCTCCAAGTCTCGTGCCAGTGAGGAGAGGCAGTGCTGCCCTGGGCTGACCCACCCAGCTTTGAACCGTGGAGCTGGCACATCTCTTTCTGCTGACATTGCACAGCTGATGGCATCAATGTCGTCCTCCACCAAGGCCAGCCTTCCTTGTGGGAGGGCAACTAAGCTGGCAAGGCATGCAGAGGTGTTAGCAAACAGAGTAAACAAAGGGTTTAATATAAAATGTATGTGGAAACTGGGTGGTGATGGGTTCTGGATGATTTGAGGCAGTACTGGTTGTTTCTGGCAGGATGTTCTCAGGTACCTGGTGTAATCCAGTTTCAAATGCCCCTGGTGGCAGGGGGAAGTTGTGAAGTGAATTCAGCCAATCACCCCTCTTATCTGTCACTGTCACTCACAGCCTGAAAGGAGCCAGCTGGGCATGGGAGGGGGCTGAGCTGCCTAGTAGCCTTGTATGGAGAGGGCATGTGGGCAGACATGGGAACTGGGCACTTGCAGGGCAGGAACAAAAGGCCCAGTGCAGGTTTTTCTATTGCTTAGTGGAGCCACGTGGCTGCCAGCCACTCCCAATAGATAAAAAAATACCTTGAGATAGTGTTATCTACCCCTTTGAGAATGGAAATGCTAAGTAAGTGTAATGTGTAGTTTCTGGTCTTAAAAGGAAAACCTATTATTTCTGCCTGTTTGGAGATGTTGCTGTTGATTGTGTTGGCATGCAGAGCAGTATTTGTTATCTGCCCATAAACATTTATGGATGCCAAGACTTAGGAAAACTAATTCCAATACTTAAAAGTGAAAAGAGCTGACAGGAGCTCTGTGGTCTTAGTCTGTTACAGTTTTGCCACTATGATCTGTTTGGAGACATCAGTGTCCTCTGGGCTGCTTTAAATGCATATCCTCCAGCGAGGTAGAGGTGAACGTGGACTAATATCTTGAGGAAATATATGAACCTCCTCCACCTCCAGCCACTGCTTTGCTGTTGATCACAGCTGCCTCTTGTGGGGATTGCTGAAGAGTTGCTGACCTGTTTGTTTTCTTTGCGGTTTAGATAATTGCAAAGAGGGGGAGCGACTACATCTTGAAACATGCCCCAGAGATGCACCGAGAACAGCAAGGGCTGAGCACTAAGGAAGCAGTGCTGAAGTTCATTAAGGAGTCCTGCCTGCTGGAAGATGTGCCTGTCCATTTCTACAGGCTACAGAAGGTTAAACAAAGAGCTTCTTATTTTGAACTTCTCTCCCATCATTAATTGAGTGCACCATTGCATTTTTCTCTTTCTTTTTTTTTGTTTGAGGGATGGTTGCTTCTGATTCAGAGAGGCCAAACAAATCTAAAATGCTCAGCCAGTGACGCCTGTCCCCACAAACAAATCCGTTGCCAATATACAGATATAGCTGGAATTTAGATTTGTTCCTCAGCCAAGAAACTGGCCACAGGAATGGCAAAACTTCATATTTGTCCCTGCCTGTCAGTAGAATTGCACCAGGGAAATCAGTGAAACCACTTTTTTTCTTGTTGTAGTTCATTGAAATAATGACAAGAGATTGGCCAGGTTTTGCACAAATGTCATGTAATAACTGAAGGTGACACTGAGTCATTCCAACTTTCGTATCCCCTTCCTTCTCTGACACTGCCAGAGTGGTTGGTGTTTTTTCAGCTGTACCATTTTTTTCAGCAGTTTTGGATTCCTGCATTGTTGCTTGTTAGACTCTTTACCCAAGCCTGCTTAAACAGAAGGTGCTTCATTTTCACATGCTGAGTGTTTAGATCTAGAAATAGGACTAATGAGAAGTTTTGTGTTCCACATAGGTGAGTGAAACTTGCTCATGCATTTTTCCAAATGGAGATACTCTACCCTGTCAGACTTATAATTAAACTTTTTGAGTTTTTGTGCTCAGTGGGAATTATGTCTGGGAAGTATCCATGTCCTTTGAACATACTCAGCAGCTCTAGTTACTGAAGAAACATGCATTTTCTAGAGAAAATAAGTTTTGATCTGTAGTCCAGGCTTGGTTTCTTGCAAACCATAGGCGCTCACCTACCTCTCTTCTGTCCACTGTTTTGATTCTTAATGCTGTTAATGGTGCAGTCACAAGAGAGTTAGTTATTCTTTAATGCCGTAAGAAATCCAGCTGGCAGGACCTGATACATTTTATATCCGAAAACACCAAGGCTGTGAAATTGCTTGCTCTTAATATCCAAATTCTTGTCTGACTTGAACTTAGGCACTGTGTACTCCTCCATGTCTTGCTTGATCCATAATACGCTCTTATTCCTGCTGTGTGACACAGTTACCACATTTTGTGGTAAGAGATCCTTCTTCTAGGTGACACTTTGGGTCACAAATTGCCTGATCAAGTGCAGAGGAGGGCCAGGTGAAGATGTTGGTGTGCTGGCTACCCTGAGGTTTCAAAAGCAGTCACTTTTGTCTTAACACCCTCCTTATGGCTTCTACTGAGGTTGGAAACTACAAAAGAAAACACAACACACCCGGTACCTCTCATTCAGACCAATATTCATTTACAAAGCTCTTTGCCCTTAGGAGGCAGAAAATATTTCTTAGTGACTTTGAACTGAAGACATGGATGGTACCAGGGGCAAAGGGTGAGGTAACATGATGGCACAAAGCTTGTATCTGGCAAGCCAGATGAGGAGAGAAAGTTTTGCCGTAAAGTTTGAGCTCTGTGAGCCCATACATTTTTACCCCAAAATTTTCTTCCTACTTTTCCTCCTAGCAAAAAAAGTATGTGTTCACCTTCCTAACTTTGCTGTGTAAGGAGAGGCTGAAAGAATTAGTTCATGATATTTTTTGGTCTTCAAGCAAAAGAATCTGATTAGAGACCAAGTATGTCACACCAAGATGCAGCACAAGTTAAAAGCCAGACAGTATTTCAACCCAGGCAATAAACATGTAAAACCACCTGCTTCCAACACCAAGATCGAATGCTAGAAGGAAAGTCCCTGTAACTGGGCATTGATTAGCTCCCCCCAGCCAAGGGATACCTAAGATCTAGCAAATCCCTGGATAGGAACAGCAGTGCTGTGGCAAGGAGAGAGGAATGAGTTTCTCTTCTGTTTTGGGTTCTCTGTCACCTGGAGTACAAGAGTGGTGCATGTTCATGGGGACAGCAGAGACAGCACGTGGTTGCAAGAGAGGTTACAAGGTACCTCTGAGAGCAGTAATTGTCCGTACTCTCAAATCACTAAAGCTACAGGATTCCCTGTCCAGGGCAGCTAGGACATATGCTGGTGAAATGCCTGAGCCTCCCAGCATGAGGGGATTTTAGATATTTCAGGGGTCAACAAGGCAAGGTGCACTTTACAAACATAATAAAAACCAAATGAGCTGATGCTATCTGCCTGATGAGGAGTCCCGCTACCTCTCCTGCATGCAGTAGGTACCAGAACAAGAGCATGGTCTTTGTAGATTAACCTTTGACTCTTCTGTCCTTTTAGGATAAGAAGGAGGATCGACCGACAGTTATCCTGGGCCTGACCCTGAGAGGAATGCACATCTATCAGGTAACAGACTGCTGTGAAAGCCGTCTGGTGTAGCATTAACTCTGCCCAGTTCTCCTGTCCTCCCCCCTCACCGCGGCTCCTCTGCCTCCCCTGCGAACACCAGGCTCCACATATCTCAAATTCTTGGTTGTTTGCAAATTCTTTGCACATCGCTGACTCCACCCTGTACCTGCCAGTCCCTGTGTCACTCTGAGTTTGATGTGTTGCAGGAGGTGAATCACGTTCGCCAGCTCCTCTACGACTTTCCCTGGTCACACATCGGGAAGCTGGCCTTTCTGGTGAGTATGACGGAATGGAAGCCATCTGCCAGTGGCTGTCAACCTGGGACGTGGCAAAGCTGTCGGCCTGCCCGTGCTGCCGCGTCAGGTCCTGGCGTTTGCACGCATAAGACCGCGGCTATCTCTGGTAGCTGTGTGGCTGAAAATGTGCTCTTGCTCATTTCTTTGGCATCTCTCCTCTTTGTGCAGGGGAAAAAATTTGAAATCCAGCCAGATGGTTTGCCCTCTGCACGGAAACTGGTTTACTACACAGGTTGCCCCTTCAGGTCACGGCATTTGCTGCAGCTGCTCAGCAACAGCCACCGGCTCTTTCTGAATATTCAGCCAGTTTTGAAGCAGATCCAAAAATTGGAGGAGGCTGAAGGTATGTCAGGGAACACCCAAGTGAGTTTAGTAAGGGGAAGACTACAGTGTGTTAGTCTGTCCTGTTGTTTCATGGTGCATGCTCTCATCTAATTAGTGGTGTTTCTGCCTTATCAGGGAGCCAATAATAGAAACAGAGGTGTTAGGTAAGTTTCAAGTCCATTCCTAAGAAGTGTTTATGGCTCCCATGTTGTAGACTGTGATCGGGAAGTGTGTTTGTGTGAGAGCAGTAGAGGAGTAATATCTCCTTTTAAGTGGTGTCTGTCTTTCCCTTCAATGGGGTTACAGCAGTGGCCTTGAACTGTGTGGGTGCAGCCAGTGGCATGTGCCAGTCCCCTGTAGAAAGGCTCACTGATCAAGTGCCTGTGGGCTAAAGGCCCCAGGTTGTTTTCTGTCCATTAGTGTCTTATGGATTTCTCAACCACCCTCAGCACATACATAGGAGAAAGCCATAGGAGAAATAATAAATCAGTAATAAATACCAGCTACAGGAATCTTGTTCTTAGCTGACTTTACACAGTGGTGGGTATTTCAAGAGCCAATCAGTGCATCTGGTTTTAAAGATAGAGCACTGAAGTTAATTAAGAAATTCCCTTTTTTTGTTTGCTTTTGTTTTGCTTTGTTGTTATTGACCTTCACTCTGAAACCCACTGGTTTCTGTATCATAACTGCCTCTACCTGCCTGTTCTAATTTAGGAGATGCTGGGTTTATGGCGAGTATGACTAATTCTTTTACAACCACCTGAGCATCCATCTGTTGAGCAAACAAAATACAAAGCTGTCCCTGTGTTTGTTCCGTAACTGCAGCAGTTATTTCTTAGTTGTTGGCTTGTGCCAACAGAACTTCTTGAATGTATTTACCACCCTTCCTTAAAGTTTTCACTGGTTTCTCTCTTCTTTTCTCCTCAGAGAAGAAGCGCTACCGGGAGTCCTATATCAGTGACACTCTAGACATGGACCTGGACCCGTGTGACAAGAACTCCCGTGGCAGCGGGAGCAGCGGCGGCAGCCGCAGGGATAACCGCCTCTCGCGCCAGTCCACGGGGAGTCACGGCAGCTCCCACACCTCGGGCATCGAGGCTGACTCCAGGCACCGCGTGTCCGTGGAAATGTCGGTGGATGAGCCCTTCGGCATCGAGCGGGTGCATAGGAAAGAGAAATCCTGCAGCTCAACCATCAGTTACGGTAGCTCTGGCATTGACAGTGGCAGCAAAGGGCGGGCTGAAGACGACACTCAGGACGATGGTAAAGAATTTGGACAGGTGGAGCAACTTCTAAGCCCACTTTTGTCTTTTGCAGGAGAACAGGGAGTAAGAGACTATACAGCAGCTTGGAGCACAACTGTAATGCTAACTGTTCTCCTGCTGCTCTCTTCCTCCTAGAGCTTGAGCTGGCAGTAGATGAGCCAGAGGAGATGCCTGTAGATGAGCCTTTAGAGGGAGACCAGTTAGAGGAGGCCACTGTGGGAGAATGTGTTGAATCCCTGCCTCTAGATGCTGCTAGCTGCCAAGGTGAGATGGCTTTCTGCTGCTGCTCAGTGCTGTTCTTTAAGGCTCTAGCAACAGGCATAATCTGAGGGATCTAAGAAAACTGTTATCTCCTTCCAAACAGCTGCCAGTGCTATTTACTGCCCTACTGCAACAATATTTGCAGGCAGCTGATCTAGAGTTTAAAGGCCAGCATTCTGTATTGTACAGTGCTGCTCTCCTCTGTGCTCCTCAAAGTCTCTCTCCTCTAAATGTGCCAAGGTTATATTCAGTTAATGACAAAAAGATAATTGAGGTAATTCCTTTTGTAGGGAAGAAATAAGCTTTAAAATCTTGTACGCCACAAAACAGCCAAGGGGTTCAACCACAGAATAATGGAATGGTCACAAGAATTCTTAGGTAAAGTTTTGTGGTTTGTGATACAGGGAATGGTAGGCAACAGGGTTATGCAGGAGCTGTCTGGCCTTAATACATACAGCCTTTATAGCAAAGCAAGAAGGGTGAAAATGGGACAAGTTGGCAAGAGACTGTTTTCTTGAAAGTTTTCAAGCATTGGTCTTTAGGGCCAAAAATGAGTACTCGTGAGCAAAACTGGAGCACTGAGGGTGCTTAATGATGTATATTTATCTCTAGAGGATAGCACTGTTTGAATGAGAACAACTTCCCTTTTCCACAGCCCACAAAACCTCAAACTTGCAATGCTTTTCACTTCCTGCTTCTCCTTTGCAGCTATAAATCAGGAATCTTTGTCTGTGGTGCAAGTCACACTAATCAAAATGAGAGGCCAAAGTGTGGAATCCCTTCACCAGGTAAGGGAGAGGTTGCTCAGCAGGAGGGTCTGTGGGGGCATTGAACCAAGGTCTAGTGTAATGGAGACAGCTGTAAATCAGGACACCTGGATTAGTTTGGATTTGACTGATTTTTACATGGTGTAATCAAAACCAGCTGCTGGCCAGCTACTGCTCTCAGGAATAGGATAAGAGCAGCATTTGGGTTCAGAATAGGATAGAAAGGTTTGGAGCAATCAGCAGGGAGATCTTGCAAGCCAGTTATCTGTCTGCCTTAGTCTTCTGGATGGGACATGGAAAATCAACTACTTCCAGATTTTTCAGTGCAATACAGAGCAAAGATCATCTTATGCAGTTTGGACGTGAGTTGCAAACTTGATCATCTTCCTGCTCCTGAAGCCAGAAGTAGCTTACATCAGAGCAAAACCAGATGCTCAAGCTCTAGTTATTGTATCATTTGTGTGATTATACTCTGTGTACTGAAGTCTTTGTTGTCAAGGTTTTCTTTTCATCAAACACTTGAGAAAGGGAAACTATATATGGTAAAGTATGTCATAGAAGAAATTATATTTGGAAGAAGCTTATTAAAATGTCTTTTTTAAGACCTCTTTTCAAAATATAGTCATACCCACTGGGGTAGAAATGTTGTGTTTTTTTGAAAAAAACCCAACAAAACAAAACAAAAACCACAAAAAAGGCACCTCTATTCTTTCTTCCTCTCTTAATCCAAACTGGTCTTATCTGCTGAGAGAATTCTAAAACTCTTAACAACGATTTCAATCACTTCTTAGGACTTTCTGTTTAATTTTTCATGTTTCTTTCTGGACCCAGTCAAAAATGATAAGAAAATTTCATTTATTCAGCAAAATAGTTCATTAAGTGCTGTAGGAGATTTGAATAAAATCTTGGTTATTTTTTTCCAAAGCTAAAGACCATACAGTACAAATCATAATTAATTTATTCCTCTATTTGAGTGGAAGACTGAAGAGCTCGTGGCTGGAAGTAGGCATCTTGCTTAAAGCTGTAATGTTTTTAAAGTTACTGCTGTTATCATGTTTACGCTGTTAAATGATCATGAGGCATCTGTTTTATAAAAATGGTTCTGCTCAAGACAGGACTGTCTATATGATTGCAAAGACCTGGCTGTCACTTTAGTGCATCACATACTTGGTCCCTCCTTAGAAATCTAGCAAAACCTTCCTTACAAGGCCGTGTAACTAAATGCTGCAGGGTTTCCTTAGCGTTGACCAGACAGTGCAGCATATTCCTATTTCTGGGAGTACAGCTGAGCCAGCACAGGATTTCCTCAGGGTAGTTTTTTAATTCCCCTCCTGTGGCAGTGAGAGAAGTGATACTGGGAAGAAGTTTTCTGTGATGCCAACAGAGGTGTATTGGTTTCAATATGATATTCCTGAAATTAGCATTAATATTAGCATTTAAGAGGTGATTATTAAAGGGGCAGAGAAAGAAAAAAAAATACAAGTGGTAAAGCTGGAAGTACTCTCAAATGGTCAATAATTTCTTCACAGAGGCTTGTGTAACAAGATGGTGCCTCTGGGAATTACTGCTGATTTGTTGCTGCTCTTTATGGAACAATGTTGTGTAGATGAAACTTGCAATTACTGGGCACTGTAACCCATTAGTTTGCATGGTTGCCTTCTGAACCTTCCTTTCAGCTCATTAGACTTAACTCACTGTGTTCAAGCACTTGGGGTAGTTTTTTGTTAAGTGCACGTTGTCCATTTGAGGACAACTGCATGGATCTGCCGAGAAGTGTGAGGTCATTCAGGTGTCAGTATCTGTCAAGTGTTTCATCCATTGTGCTGGACACTGAGGACATACTGCAGACAGATCAGGATCTGGCTCAACGTGGTGGGACAGCTTAATGCACTTGTAATTTCTGAATTGTTCACAGCTCCTCCTTTAAGCCAACATCCTTCAGAGGGCTCATGGGGCTCTTTTGAAAGAGCGGAAGAATTTTGGGAAACTTTTAGCATGGCATAGCCTGAGTCCTTAAGCTGTATCTGAGCTCATTGTTTTTATTTGCGTGTGTCTTGCTGAACTGGCAGGTCAGATCGCCCAAAAGCAGGAGTTGCACGGACCAGCACAGCCAGAGTTTGGATGACATCCGCCTGTACAAGCGCCGGCACCCATCACTAAGTGCCACGCTGTCTTCAGACACGTCCCACAGCTACACCTTCGGCTGCAGCCTCGAGGATAAGCTGTCTATCTACGGCTGCGTGTATTCCACAGCGGACTGCAAAACCAAGTCTGCCCTTTACGGGAAGCGATCCATGAACTGCCTCTCCTTGGATCTTCTGGGAGAAGACCAGGTCCCAGAGGAGTTTGTGGTGTAATGAGATTGGAGCTCTTCCATACCAGGAAACAGCTCATCATGGAAATATATACCTCATTAACACATGTGATGTCACTCTGGTTCTTGCAGGAGGTGTCGAGTGGCTTTGTTATTATGCTCCATATCAGTAAGTGGCATCACTTCTGCAGACCTGGCTACAGGGCAAATCAACTGGAGTGTAGCACTTAACACTGGCACTGGAAGTGTCTGTCTGAGCAGAAACTGGAAGTGGCCTGCACCCTTGACAGTGACACAACCAACATAAAAACCAAAAAACAGTGGACCAAAACTGACACTGAGCTAGTAAAGCAAGCTGTCTAAATGGATTAATCAGAAAGAAATTTAAAGTCTATGTCATGTTCCTGCTTTTCTTTTGTGGCCCATGTCTCTTAATGCTAGTGTACAGGTAGTCTGGTTGTCTTCAGTCTGTGCTGCAGCAGCACTGCCAACAGCTGTCAGGCCAGGATATACTCTGAGCACATTTGGAGGGCTGTGCATGAAAATGTCCAGCCTGTTTCAGTTGCAATGAACATAAATTGCTTATTTGCTGCACTGGGAGCAAGACCTGCCTCTACCAGGAGTTTCTTCTTCTTTTGTTGTTGCTATTTTGTTGTAAGCATCCAGCCAAATACAATGTGTGGCCTTTTTAATTTTTTTCTTTATTGCAACAAGTGGAACTGACTGTCAACTGTCTACTACTGCTGTGATGCAGATTGGCATTATATCCTTAGGGAGATAGGGAGGAGATAAAGCAAATGACTTGGCTGCTTCTGAGTGTACAGAGGGCAAGAGCATTAATTGACTGGCTTTTGAAGAGAGGAGTGTGACTGGAGAATTTGTCCAGGCATGATCACCCCTTACTTTGATTCATACTTTAATGTGTTCTTTTCTTTGTTTTTAATAAATCTGTTCCTTAGATTTTTTTTCCTCTGTTTAGGAGGCAAGTAAGGACTGGAGAAAGTCACTTTGTAAGGACAGACAGAGTGACTGTGTCCTACTTAGTCATGGATAGGTCACGCAAATACGTGTGTGTGCTGCTGCAGGGCTGATGTAGGGTGTTTGTGTGCCAGAACAAGGGTATTTGTTTGGTGATCTTGAGAGTGGTAGAGCTGGCTGTGCTGGCTCTCACTAGGGAAATAATCATAATTATGCTGTTTGATTCAAGCATTTGGTGTGGAAAACATCCTGCTGCCTTGTTGCATGCAAATAAATATGTTTGATTTCCTCCCCTCACCAATTCCCAGCGCTGGGACGCTTATACTTGAAGGCCCAGCTTTGTACCCAGCTTTTGATGGCCTTCTAGGTGTGTTTTGGCAAATTCTAGAAGCAGAGGAATACTATTCTGCTGGTTGGGGAAGTGTGTGTTGTGCAGTGTTGGTCATCAAAAAGCTGAAGATAGCCTAATTCAGGAAAGGAAGGAAGCCGGACCATGACAAGGAAGGTTTGAGCTGCTGTTTTGATGGTGGGTTTGCCAGGTCAGTAGTTGTCTGGTGAATTGCATTCCTGTAAGTCATTGAAGTAGCAAATCCATGAAGTCCATCATCTTGCTGCTTCTGTGCAAGTGTGATGTAGAGACAGGCTGTGCAGGTGCATCTGCATTTACTGAAGTGGAACCAGCAGCTCTACATCCTCTGACATGAATCCAGCACCAAACCCAAGCCGTGTGTTTGAGGAATGAATGATGGGCGCAGGCTCAATGTAGCCATGACTTAATTGACTGTGCCCTCTGTGATCACACTGTTCTTTCTTTTTGTAATGAACAATTAGGAGCTGTGTGTTCACTGTAGCCTATTTTCCTTTCTTCCAAGCAAAGCCAAAATGCCTTTGCAAAGTGCTTGAGGTATGTTTGCTGCATCCAAAATGAATTCTCCTAAATGGGTAAAGGAAATCTGGCTGGCTGCTCTTGAACAGTCCAATCAAGCCTCCCGCTGTCAGTCGCTCCCTGTTACCTGGGCCCTGTTTGGCCATAAGCCATGGGAGATGGGCATGGCCAGGATTCAGGAGGCCAGTGGTTGTACTGCAGGGAGCAGCCTTGTAGCAATACAGGAGCCTGCTCTTGCAGCCACCACGGAGCTGGAGGGATGGCTCTTACTGCAGCAATGCCTGTCCATGAAAAAGGTGAGGGGGAGAGGTCTGGAGTGAGGGCCCTGCTAACCTGTTGCTCTCCCACCTAAGCAGATGTACAGTTACTTGTGGTTCTGGGAATGGTTGGTAACAGGAAAAAAGGTCAAAATTCAGTGAGTATAGTTGTTTGGAAAAGTGTCATAAAATGCATGTGCACCATGTGCACACTTCTGTCAAAGACAATCACATCCACCTCTGCTCCAGCCTAACCACATCACACAAGTGTTTGTTGCCAGCAGGCAGCTCACTGTTCTGGTTTTGCAGTTACCAGGCGTCCAAAGGATTTGGTGAAGCGCTGTAATGCTGCTGCTGCTGGATACAAAATACACCAATGTCTGAAAACAGTGTAACTGACTCTTGCATGAGCATCCACTGCCTTGTACGTACCTGGGGGATTCTTGTATTTATTCGTGGCTGGTAGGGAAGGCAAACTCTACAGCTCTGACCGTCTTCTCTCAGTGGTCTGTGTAGCTCCCTCCAGTACTGTAAGTGACATATGCATATGAAGGGGAGATCAGACGCTTTTGTGTGTAGACTGAGAATGAATCAATATCTTATGAGCACTGTGAATATCTATTATGCAACTTTTGTATTCATATTAAAAAAACAAAACCACCTGTTTCTGCTAGAAATAGATTTATTTTTTTGTTTGGATTTAGAAGGTCTCTTATTTTTGGGTTTGATAGTTTGGTAGATGTTAGTATGTAAGCATTTATCAGCTGATATTAGAAACTAGCTGCCAATATTTGTACATATTTGTAAAATACTCGTGTTATAATCACTCTATTTTAATGGTAAAAGTTTCTCCTTTCCATGAAAGGAATTTCTTGCTTAAAATAAAATATAAATAATTATATGTACACCTGCAATAAAGTATGGATAGAAAAAGGTAATTGTGTAGCCTTTGTTTGTGTCCAAGGAGGACTGTGTCCAGTGCTGTCTTCCATTTGAGATGGATTGTAGAAATTAATTTGCTGCCAGACTGTAATCCATGTGAGCTCAGCTTGTGATGACAAACCCAGAGGCACTGTAGTCACTGGTACAGCTCCTATTCCTCCTTGCTGTTCTCAGTAGCACGATGCCAAAGGGGCTTTTGTCAGGTATTGAGAACACAGCTGAGCAGATTGGAGTCAGTGGGATACTAAAGGGGGCTGAATCTGACTGAAGAGACAAGTTAAGCTGCTCATGGTGGTTAGTCAAGAAAATCAAGTGTGTGAACTCCCATGGTGTAGAGAGATCCTGTCAGCATCCTCCCAGGGGCTGCATCCAAGGACAGCTGCCAGCCCATGTCATGCAAAGTGCTGCTGAAGAGCACTCCACCAAAGTCACCTAACCTGCTGGCCTGGAGTCTGGCATGGATAAAGGAGTTTTCTTTTCTTCGGTCATAAATCTATGAAGGAGTGCCACAGTATGACTATTTGGATCTCTTCTTGAAGAAGCTTGCTCACTGGGAGTCTCTTATAAGTGTTTTTTCCTTTTCTCTGGAAGAAATTTATTTTTTAGGTACTTCGATATTGTAGTGTTGCCCCTATTCTTATGATTTCCTTTCTTGTATTTCATATTTTTGTGCAGTGCCTGGTATGTTTCCAGGATGTAAATTTTCAAGGACTTTAGAAGCTCATTGGATTTTGGTTTGGGGATGCTGGAAGAGGGTGGTTTAATAACACATGGAGCTTTGTATGGAGGTAAAACTAAATAGCAGATCAATATTAAGTTACCCAAATTTGAAGGACTTTGTCACTTCTCTGTTTCTTTGCCTGGCAAGTAATAGCACTTTCTTGCCCTCTAGTGCATGACTCCTGCTGACCAAAACATAAAGAATGAGTCTGTCTCAGAAGAGAGGGCTTCTCATGGTACCAGCAAATCCTGTGTGGGTTCAGTCAAGTGCTGCAGTGTGAGGTGGGGACAGTGTTGGTTACTACACTGGATCTCTTTTGAGGCGTGCCAGGTCCGGGAGCTGCATGGGAGTAAGGCCTGAAGGTGTGTGCTAAAGCTGATACCCAGGTATTTTGGGTGAAGTGAGAGCAATTCTTCAATGGATTTCTTGGCAGCAAACTCTGAGCCCCTGAATGCGGATACAGTGTTTTAAGAGCCTTAACACTGGTCCTAAACCCTCTCAGTGGAAAGCTGTCGCTCCTTGCCTCTCAGCAAGGTGCTTCCTCTGTCTGGGTCGGGTGTCTCTTGGTTACTTTGCCCAGGTTTCTCGTGGCAGCTCTGGTCCCTCATCCCTACCCTTGCGTCCTCTGCCTCTACCTCGGAGCCCCTGCTGTGACGCCTCCCCCTTCTTGGAGTGTCTTCCCGGGCTCGTGGTGCCCAAGGGCTGGCTTCTGCCTTCGTGCCTCTCCTGGACACCCGCCAGCAGGGCGTGGGGAGGAGGAAGGGGCGCAGCGTGTCCCCTGGCGGTTCTCCCCGGCCCGTGGGGGCAGCGGGATGCGATGGAGCAGCGAGGGCGCAGCCCGGGTGCCGCCGGCAGGGGCCNGGCCGGGTGACCAAGTGGTGCCGATTCACCTCGGACAGCTTCTGTCACCACTCTGCGGGGTCCAGACTGACCGTCGCCCCTGGGACGGGGCAGCCCGGGGTGATCGGTGCTTGAGTGAGGAGAGTCCAAAGACATCGTTGGTCGTCAGGTCTTCACTGAATCCCACACAAAAAAGCATATGGAGTGGTTCCAGGTCTCAAGGGTCCAGCTCCTGCAAGGAAGGACTCAAACTACACTGGGGAGAAAGCTGATGCCCCTCAGCTTCTGGTCATCCCTGGCACGGGATGATTTAGCCATGAAACGCTGATACAAGTTCAGAACCTTCCCCCTCGGACAAGTTGGTTTAAGAAAGGCAGACCTGTTCAATGGGATGAGAAGTCCAGGGGCCCAGGCAGCTGCACCCTGAGATTATGTAACTGGGACAGCACTGCTGTATGTGTGTGCTGAGCCAGCTCTGTGCCTGTAGTTGCCTTCAGTGCCACACAAAAGCCGTGGTTGGAGTCAGAGTGGGTGTAGGGGAGCCCCAAGTACCACCCAGTGAAGCGGCTTTTCTCTCCGTGCTGAGCTGCTTTGTTTTGGAGCGAGCTTCTTTTCTGCAGAACCTCTGCAATGTCAGAGCAGCACCACTGGGTATTTCCCCTAGGTGCACCCACAAAATAATGATGTACTGAATTTTTAATTCCATGCTGAATTTTTAATGATATCTGAGTGCTGTTGCAATCAATTGCCCACCATCCAACTCCACCTCTGTGACCCCCTTGGGTAGCTGAGCATTAGCGTTGGGCTGCTGTATGTTCACAGCTGGGCCCTTCTGCCCTTGCCTTTAGCCCAGCTGGAGCAGGGGCAGCTGGCACAGTGGCTGAGCCCACGGCTTGGCAAGATAGTGCACAGGTATGGGGTGCCTCTTGCACAACACCCTCCTGGCATGGCTCACTCTGTGGTAGCCCTGACTGGTGAGGGGCTTCAGCAGGAGGGGAGCGCAGTAGAGGGTGAGTCTGGTGTCCGCAAGAGTGCCTTTGGTCAGCAGAGGTGGGCTGAAGGAAGCAATGAGATGATGGAGAAATGCAGAAAGGATCTTGCTTCACCTCTCTCATGCAAACAGCATTTTACAAAGTAAACCCAGCTCAAAGTAGTTCCCATCCTTCCTTTGCTGGCCCTGAAGCTCATTTTTTGGGGGCACACTCCAGCCCATGGCCATGCTGCATTTTCATGCTGCCAGTCATCCGGGTACTGGCTGTATCTGTCCTTCTGAACCCTGAGTTTGTCTCTGCAAGGAGAAGATTGTAGTTGCTAGAATAAGATCCAGGTAGCAAGCCTTGCATGGGAAGTCTGTTGTTCTACTGCAGAGATGTAATGATCAAAAATCATATTTATCCTTTCTGGCAGACTGCAGGGGCAGCTGAGTCTGGGCTATTGAAGAGCATAGCTGTGGTATTTTAAAGTTCTGCTGTGTTTTTATTCCCGGAAACACAAACATCACATTTTTATTTTAAATCTCATAAATAAGTTTATACAAATCTTTGTTTTTCTTTCTCCAATCAATGCTGTTCTCAACATGCAATAAGATAATTGAATATAGCACATGCTAGCAGCCTTAAGTCTCAAGCCACCACGTGGAAAATGCCATTTCAGTAACAGCAGAGCATTCAGTGTAGGAAAAATTATTCTGCATTAGCCACAGAAAGCACTCGGCCCCTTTGCTACAACCAGATGACAAACAGCCTGAGCTGTCTGACAATCGTGGCAATGGAGACCAATTCCCACATCCGTGTTCTGCACCCTTGTAAAAAAGAAAGCCTTGGCTATGGGACTCTGTCAAATCAAGGGTTTTCAGACTGGAGGAGTTGCATCAAGGTAGCTCCTCCCTGCTCTTCTGCTAGGTGCAGGCTTTGGGGTTACTCTCCCCTCAGCACCCTCTCAAACTCCAATGCCTTCAAGAGAGCTCTGGCTATTGGGATGGAGATTCCTGAGCAAAAACTTGCACTGCAGGAAGCCAGGTATTTTTCTTTCCTCCATGTGTAACCTCCGGGGATGAGAGGGAGGAGGCTTTTTGCCCTGTTCTGAGGTACCCACTGCTGGAAATAAGGTCTGTGATGCTGTTTGCTGTTGTTCCTGGCAGCAGTATTGAAATCTCTCCTGTCTGGCTTATAAGCTGCACTCCTATCTCTACAGTTAAATGGCTCTCCACGTGTATGGAGGAAGTACAGGAAGCCAGCCTGGATTTTATCTGTATCTTCCCCTGAAGTGGATCCTTAAACCCTCTGTGTTTGCAGGCCCAGTGGCACCAGCAGTGTCCCCCTCCTCTCCTCTGGCACACGCAGTGCACCACTACTGATACCAGGGAGGGTTTTCTGCCCGTGTGGTCTTTCTGTGGCTAATGCAAACTTTCTGCCTACACTCTTTTTAGTCAGACATGAAGAGAGGCCTCCCATAATTCCTGTGTTGAAGTGCCAATGGGCTATGTGATGCATTTTGGGGAGCTCCTGTTCTTGGGATGGTCAGGAGGGACATGCCAGTCACCAGACTGGGTGCATTAAGGTGGAGGAGGCACCTGGGGGCAGGGGACAGTGTTAGTATTTCCAATTTTGTCTGCACGTATGTGCAGGTGTTGCAGTGCTCTAGGTTTTCTTTGGAAACCCAGCTCCCTGAATCATGCTTGCATAAGGCTTACAGCTTGTAAGAAGGAAAACAAGGAATGTTCCCCAGCATACCTGGCTGAAGGCAAAATCTGGCAAATAGGACTGCTCAAGGGGCCCCTGCCAGAAGGGCAATAGAGAGCCTCAAGTACAGGTGTGTTTTGGAACACCTAGATCCAGGCCCACACTTACACAATGCCTTGAGGCTGGGAGTGTGGACAGCTCCCCAGGAGTGGCTGAGCCCCCGGCCAGTCCCAGCCCAGCCTGCTTGGCAGCACTGTCATTCAGCTAGCCACATCCTGCAGCAGGATGAGCAGCAAGGTTTGCTGTGGGAGCAGCTGGGTATGATTTTGCTTAACATGTGCTCTGCAAATAACAGAGAGGGCACAAACCATTGCTTTCCAATCTGCTTCAGCACAAACTCATTTGAGCGCCAAAGTTTTCATCATTACTGCTGAAAAACGTAGGGCAGCTTAGGCAAAATTAGGGAGAGCTCCACAGCCATAATGCGGATTTTATCCTGTTTTCAGGATAAACAGGTGGATAGGAGCTCTTACAGGCTTCTCTCTCCCAAGGACATTTCCAGAGCATCACCTGAGCTTTTGGACAACACAAGTGCTTTTAAAGCTGACGAACTTTAAAGACTCCTCAAAACTGCTGCCCCAGACTGCTACTGCCACCCTGCTTCATTGAGGCTGTCCTGAGCTCAGAGCTGCCTCCCTAACTCCAGGCAGGTGCCCACAAAGCTCCAAGTACAATTTCTTCCCATTTCAGGATGAATAGTTAAAACAAAGAGCCCCACAAGGCACGGTGACAGCAGGGATGGTGAAGTGGTGACATCCCTGGTGTGAAGGAGCATGAAGTGGTTTCTGGTGTCCCTATGTCACTCTCCTCTGCCTGACAACAGGGACCACACAGGGTTCCTAGTGGCTCAGGTGTTTAACCTGCTGCAGCTGGTAGCAGGTCCAGGAGGAGGGTGCTCCAGAGGAAGGCAGTCAAGGCACAGGAAATCAGCTGCCTTCAGAGGCAAAGAGCCAAGTAAGAGAGAAGGTCTCAGCAGAAGCTCTGGGAGAAGTGACCAGAAGGTTCCAGTGTTGTGGTCCTGTGGACGAGCTGCCCAGGAAGGAAGTAAGGAGAGCCTTGCTGGGTTTGATGCCTTAGGTTTTAACTTTTATATTTTTCAAATCCTGTACTGCTTAGTGTGTAACTCTGAAGTTTCATGTGGCCTGTTAGCTGCTGTTCTCTCATGCTGGTTAGACATAACAAGCCTCTCTAGGTTTGCTGTTCAAGGACACCAGGCCCCAAAATGTGTAAACTAAAGCCTCTAAGGGGGGGGGCAAACTTGGGGTAATTACATCATTAACTGAGGTAATAGTTGGAGAATTTACCCTGATATGCAAATGGACCAAACTTATAAAAGTGTGAAGAACCTGTGACCCCAGGTCCATCTTGGGTGTAGCCTTTTGACTGCCCAGGGTGTTCCTTTGAAGGCCCTTCAAATAAATACCAACTTTTATTCTCTTACTTTTGTCTAGTCTCTGTTTTTAGGTGGCCACCTCAAGGCATCAGGGTGATGGGGCAGGTCTTGCTTGCTTCCTAGTCTTTTCCAAATGTTGTTCACTCTAAGAGCCATCAGATGCTGCTCTATTGGTTGCTGCCTCTACCTTCCTCCTGTCTGGTGTGTCCTAATGGTGAAAGTGCTGACTCTTCCCTGGGATGTGCTGGTGTAAGGAATAACTTGCAAGGACTACAGGCAGCAATGGTATAGGTGAGGACAGCAGAAACTTGGCAGGACCTCGATAAGCCGTCTGTGCTCATTGCATCATTACGCCAGGGCTTATTTTATCATGTCTGTGGCTCTCATGTTGCTTGGAGCTTGGGATTCTCTTGGGAGAACAGCTCTGCAGTCCTGGTCTCTCAAGCTGCAGAGGACCTTGGCCTCACACATGTCAATTGTCCAACAGTGCCCTCTCCCAGGGCACATGTGTTGTGATTGGTGAGTCCAGACTGGGAGCAGCCCTGCCCAGCTGTGGGCCACAAAAGCCTGGCAGCATGAGCAGCTGGGTGAAGGGGACAGCAGGATGTAGCTGTGGGCCACCTGCAGGGACTGACCTGGTGGCAGTGCCACTTGGTGAGAGCGGGTAGGAGACACCAGGGCATTTCTCCAGGGGACTCTCAGACCTGCTCTGTCAAAAGCAGGTGCCTAAGCTGAGACTCTGTCCAGGATCTGGCAAAATCTCAGCCAAGAGGATGGGACGTCAGCTGCCTGGTGCCAAGTGCCAATGAAATCTGATCTGACCTGGTTGTTTTCAGGACTTCAGTGAGTCAGCATTTGTATGAGTCAGTGTCACGACATCTCCAGTATCTTGTGCCTGCCATTACTTTATCAGAGCTCCCTCAGGACTCTCTTCCCTTTTCTCTTTTTCCCTTTCCACTCCTTTTGGGAAGTAGATGGTGTCCAAAGTCCCTGGCCTTTTTTAAGCCTAGATACTTTTGTTTTCTTGTGTCTGTAGTGAGGTGTCTCCTTGCCTTCAAGCTTCTCATCACCACTCTACCCTGTAATTGTGACATTGTGTGTGGCCTGGAGCACAGCTGGCTGCAGGACTCCTGTGTGCTGTCCATGCCTGGCCTCATGGTATGTAACCCTCTCTGTGTCTCCCAGAGTATTTGGGGATGTTGGGATCCTCAGTGCTTGACTGGTCTCTCTGAAAAGGTGTCTTGGCCATAGGCAGCTGGTCCAGCCTTGTGCAGCACCAGACTTACCTGCAAACAGGCAGAGGTGTCCTTGGTAGCACTGCCCTTTCCCTGGCTTGGCAGGAATATTCTGCAGCAAGACCACCTCACCATCCCATGGAAGTGCAGGGAGTGCAGGGGTCACTTCAGGAGAGACACAGCAGTAAGAGGAGGTGGATGGAGAAATACGAGTGGAGAGAGCAGCTGCTCTTTTTACCTGAATACAGCCCTAGGTAATCCCTGTAGCTACTTCTAAGCTCATACAAGCTTCACGACCAGGCTGGATGTGGTCCTGGTGGTGTGAGGGTCAGGAGCAGTACCTGTATGCTCAGCTTCCCCAGGTGTTTCATTTCCCTGCTATGTAACTTGGCCAGGGAAGGTTTCTTTACCAGGACTTCAGGACCCTACCTGGGACTGTACAGGGAGCTTCCTTGTTGTCCTCTGCTCCATGTCCCCATTCAACTGCACATTTTAACATTTTTATTATTCACCAACTCTCAGGCCTTTTGTCTGTATGCCACAGGAGCTGAGCTCATAGCATGCAGCTGGGACTGCAAAGGTTGTGACATTTTGATGTGTCTGGATTTATGGGACTAAGGACCTAAGAAGGGTTTAACACTGACGTACTTGTGCCGAAAACTGTAAGCCTATTGCTTGCATCCCATGTCCTGAAAGTGGCTGTTGTGAGTTGCTCACAGCCAGGTGATGCCCACGTCAATGTGTCCATCAGAAGTCCTCTCTCCCTGGGCAGACAAAAGAGATGGTGTTGCTGAACATGCAGGTACAGCTTCTTGTGTTCAGGCATCACAGCTACATCCTACCCCTCTCTGTGGCAAGCGTTATGCCAAATCTAGCAGGTAAACAAGATTCTGGTAAGGAAGCAGAAGTCAGCCTTTCTTCTGGATGGAGACTGGGATGACAGTGAACTGGGAACATCTCTCCATAAGGCAGCATCAGTGGGGGCTGTCCAGAGGTACAATGCTGCTGCCTTGCCTGGCACCCTCCCAACACCCAGGTTGTTGTCCCTCTGGGCTGAGCCCTGTGCCATCTCCATGAGGTGTCCCTGTTCAGATACTGCAGTATTGAAGTGCCTCTTGTGAACTTTGTCCTGTCTCTGTTGGGAAGTGCTTCCCACAAGTCAGACACTGAAATAACTTGTCAGATCTGACTTCCTACTGTCTGTCATTAGGAGACCCTGAACATCGGCATGGTAAATACCTGCTAACCATTTTCCATGGATTCAGTCTTGGCAGCAGAGCCTGCCAGAGCAGCATGTGTTTCTCATCTACCTCCTTTCTAGGCAAGCCCATGGATGACCGTGTGCATCTACCCACACTGAGCCACTTACCTTGGGGAGGGCATGACACATGGGTCAGGAGAAAAGAACTACAGACACCTGGATCACAAATGCAAACAAAACTGATTAGAGAATGTGTAATGCACATTGTGACAGGAACACTGGTGCTGCTCGGTCAAAAGGACTGGAATTACTGGAGGCCCAGGACTAAAGCCCAACGAAGGAGTGCTCACTAGTGTCTTGGCTGCCCTGCAAAATGTTCCCCCCCATTTCTGAATTGAGTTGCGTGTTTTTCCTGGAGCTCGTGTAATTCAAAATGACAGCTCAGAAAATGTAGTGGGCAAAGTCTCTCTGTGTGTGCGTGCTCAGAAGGAGGAGGAGGCTCATGCTACAAAAAAGCCCAGACAGCTGAAGTGAGGGAGGAGCTATCATCTTCTGTCTCTTGGAACTTCAAATCTTCTGATGTGGCTTCCAAAACTTTTTATAGTAGTGTGGTGGAGGTTTTTTGTTGGTGGTGCTTTGGGTTTACTTGTTTTGTCTTGTTTTATGTAGAAGAGGGACACAAGTAATTAGTAAAGTCCAGAGGAAAATGAAAAGGAAAACTACTCCTGGTGCTGCCTTTAAGTGAACTGCTGGGCACTGACTCGTCCCAGCCAAGATAGCAATTTCATATAACATAAAAAGAGTAAGAGGGGGGATACGTGTTGGAGGAGATACTTGCAAACATGAAGCCAGGGGAGCTGGGAGAAGAAGGGGGTGATAATTTGACTTAACTGAGGTTCCTCAGGGAAATAAGCAGAGGTGCAACTTTGGGCCTGCAAGTCTGTGGATAAGATGTGCTAATCTCATGAGATACTTGCATGAATTCAAGAAGGCTCAAATTTAATCTCAGGGGGTTTTTTTTAATGAAAAAAAAAGTGAAAGATGCATTGCAAGATAAAATCTGGTTTGATAAAAGTGGATGTAAGAGAAGGCAAAAATAGCTGTAGGCAGTGTTTCCCCTCGCTCATGCCCTTCAGTTAGATCTCCCTGTGCCCTCCATTATGTGATGTGTGGCATTTTGATCTGGCTGGGGCTATGGTTAATGTCCTTATTCAAATGCCAAGCTGGTTTTGTGAAAGGCTGCAGAACCTTTTGGCATCCCTGCACTCTGGGCCTGTTTGCTTCTCCATGTGCAGATGCTGCTGCTGCTTCTTCTTGCAAGCCCATCAGCTGGAAGGTTCTTGCAAGCCCATCAGCTTGCCACCGCTTATTTATAGCAAGAGCCAAAAGCCTTTTCCAATAACCACTTCTGTTCTGCCTGTTCCTCGCATTTTGCAAGGGTTTAGAAAAGTGCTTTATGAAATGGAATCAGCAATTCAGTAACAAATTAAACATTTTTGTGAACCTTCCAATGCTGATTATGGTTTTTCTAGCCTGGCTAAAAGCAGGCTCTCTTTGTGGTGTGGCTGCTGCCAAGTCATGGAGCCACACGTAGAAATTAAATATATAATTTTCAAACGTCAGCATAGGTCAAGGTTTTGTTGAAGAGTAGGCAAAAGGCACTGGCTGGTTTAATTACTGGTTTGCTTTAACCCTGTGATGATATGCAGCTCTCTTAAGCAATTGTGGATCACAGTGCTTTCTTGGGCTCTGCTGATAAGAGTGTTCCTCGGTGATGAGGAAGATTAAGGGCTTGAATGGAGGGGGTGAAAAGTGCTGTGAAATACAATGTGAGTTTAGCACTCGAAGCTAAAAAATTATAAACTGCCCTGCACAAAGATGTTTCTTGCAGGTGCCAAGTAAAACATCTTCAGAGAGAACTGGCAGGGACCTGCTTCTGTGCCATGCGGTCTGCTCTGCCTCATTTCATGCTGCCTTGCCCTGTTCAGAAAGCTGAGTGCTGCAAGGGATGGATTTGCGAAGGCTGAAAGACACATGTTGGACCAGCACGGCAGAGCTGGGCAGGCATGGTAGGGCTCAAGGCTGAAAAACATAAGTGAAACGCCTCCACAACAGTTCAGTTGTCTGTTCTTCAAGATTAGGTCCTTGAGCCATCAGTTTCCCTGGCCGTGGCAAACTTGAGAGCTGGGGCTCTAAACTCTTTGCCTGGACTCCCAGTCTAGACTAGGGAGGCAGAGGTATTGCTGAAAGTGGATCTATCCTGTTAATCCCTTTCCTTTGGCTGCAAGGCGAACCACCAACCACAGCTGATAAATTCCATCTGTAATGAGAAATCCACAGAGAAATGTGGGCACCAAACTGTACTTTTGGGCCAAATTTTAGACTTGAACTTTGAAGGTCATTGTGTGATTCTAGATAAGTCTAGGTTTCTGCTAACTTTGTGTAGGTCTGTGTGCACACATATCTGTGTATATTGCCTTAGACAAGCACTTGCTGCTGTTAGGCCTTGGGGATTGGTCTGGCAGAGTACCATTTTCCCTGCCCCATCTCCAGGTCTGCTGAATGGCCTTCATGCCAGAGTATTCACATTTACTGGGAGAGGCGGGAGCTCAAACATTTGTCTTTGAACTGGATCCAAAGCTTCTGCTTTCTGGGAGGGTGCTTGGCCTATGGGTTAGGTGTGTGGAAGCTGCTTCCACTTTTAAATAAGGTTCTCTGGGGTACATCTGCATGACTCTGAGACCCTGGGCCTCCCAGGCAGGGGCTGTGCTGGTCAGGCTTCACACCACCGGCTCCTTGGCTACCTGGACACTAAACCAGGATGCTCAGTACCAAAAGTATTCCCGAGAGCAAATTCTCTTGTGTTTGCTGTGGTTTCTGTAGTGGGCAGGCTCTTTGAGGAAGAATTGGAGGTTTCTGGCTACTGTTGCTGAAATTATTTGCTTGGCTCCTCTGCAGGATGATGAAGGCAGCAGCATAATTTAAAGAGGAGCTCCTGAAGGCCAGTTCCATGGGTATCTGGGGTGTGTGGTGCCTTGCAGCATTATGTGGATGTGTGCCTATTTCCTAGGGCTAGCCAGGGGACAGTGGGAGGTGTGACATAGGTGAGCACTGACTGAACTGTCACAGAAGAAAGTCAGGGCCCAGGGGAGGAGAATGAGAGCCCAACAGTGGAAGGTTAATGTGTTGACTGCCACCGAGACATGTGGATCACAGACAGGAAAGAGCACCCCTCTGTAACTGCAAGCACTCTGAGACAGTGACCCAGTGACTTGTCTGAAGCAGAGTTGAGAGTGCTCTGGCCTCAGTGCACCAGCACACCAGCTGAATGCTGCATTCTGCACTTGTGGATTTCACTGAAAGGATCTTCTCTTGATTTATGTTGTTTCTACTCTCATTTGCTTGTGCCCCTGCCCTAGCAGAGAGCAAAGCTGTTTAGCCCAGAGACTACATGGGCACTCTTAAGAACAACCACCTTTTCCCTGGTGCTTATGCCCTTCTATGGCAATATTTTAGAATGCTTTCAAATATCACTTTATTTTCTATCTCCCAGTGTTGGTATGTGTGTTTCAGCTTTACAGTGCCAAGATAGTGAGGACTGATTTATCAGGATAGGCTTTAGCCAATGAGGGAAACCTTGAGGTCAGCTCTGTGAGTATCTGTCACCTGCTTTTCTAAAATAGATGTAATTTCAAAGCATGAAAGATCTAAACACTGAAAAATTACAGCAAAGAAGTATAGGGCCTTGCACATGCTGTTTTACTTGCTCCCCAAGACACCAGTTTCATGTCTGAATATCCTCCTTTGGCAGGCCTGAGTGACTCTTGGGACAGAAGACAGTTCAGCTCAGACGCGGGAGTAAAGCCATTTCACCCTTACAACTTCTACCCTTCTTCCCTTCTGACACAGCGATTGAGCAATCACATCTCTACAACCCAGGAAATTCCAAACCTGAAAGTTGTTAGAACAGAAGGTTAACCTTGTTGCTCTGCATATCTTGTACACTCCGTTGTGCAGGCCAAACAGTGAGCGATACACTGTGCTGACAAGGAAAACAGGAATAGGGAATGCGGCGTACTCTCAGTTTGGCAGAGTTAATGTTAATGTAGAAACTTAACCTTTTGGTATTTGCTCATATTTGAGGGGTTTGTTTCTCTGCTTCAATAATAAGTATTGCTACTTTTCTCCTACAACACAGATTATAAATAAATCTTAAATTTTGAAGGGCAGTTTTTCAGAAAAAGGAAAGAAAGAACAGGTCATGGCAAGTTGCATTTCTGTGTAACACTTAGAAACATCAAATCCTTAAAATACTCGAGAAACTTACTTATAACTGCTGGTGGAATCAGCCCTTTTTACTTAACCTCTCTTGGAGCTGTAATCCAGGCTGCTTTAGTAGCCCAGCTTTCCAGAGACTAAGGTGAGCTTGCAGCTGCTCCTGCATTTTGTTTACCAGGCTGACATTTCTCACTCTGACACCTTCTCACCTGAGATTGCTTTACTGGCCACTCAGTTTCTTAAGTCCCCATGGTCAGACTTTTTTTCTACCCCTCTCTTAGTGCTGGAATGGGGTAAAGTTAAGGCATTTTTTACCCTCAGGACATTATTTAGGAAAGCAAGAGTTATTACAGCTCTCTGGTTGGAGCACCAGAGCACGGCAAGCAACACAGCAGCTGTTACATATTCAAGGGTGAAATTCCAATAATAGTACGCTACATAATCTCTGGATAAATATTTGTGCTTGTGAAGGTTAAGTGACTTGGAGTACTATAAACTCCAGCTTTTGGGGCAGGCCACTGCAATTTAAGCCTCCTTGCAGTGACCTAACAATGACCTCTCTCCCAGTCTAGGGGCAGAGTAATTGCTGGTGGAAAAAAATTAGGAGTGGATCTTGAGGTCTCTGCTGAGCAATAATTCGGTGCACAGAACACATCAGATGTTGCCTGAACACAATTGCTCATCTTGGACCTACTTCTCACCTCTAACATTGCTTAAACTTCCTTGAAACTTCTCCCAGTGTCACTTCATTCACAAATGCTGCACGATGCTGTCACACAATTGGTGTAAAACAGTGAAAGCCTCTTGCACACGACAAGCTGCCTATCACAAGCTGCTGTTTGGTGTTTTATTGGTGTGGTTACCCTTTTTAATCTGCAGGCACTGCTTCCAGGTTGTGATGTGTTTAACTTGCTACAGCAATGCAAGTGAAACAATAGGCCAGATTACAACAGTTGTACAAGTTGGGTCCCATTAGCATCTGTAGTTCAGGGCCTCT
The DNA here is from genome assembly GCA_013398015.1 of Oreocharis arfaki. Lineage (NCBI taxonomy): Eukaryota > Metazoa > Chordata > Aves > Passeriformes > Paramythiidae > Oreocharis > Oreocharis arfaki. The sequence continues at coordinate 546,726 of VZRR01011209.1, read as the reverse complement.
CAGCATTCATGGAGCAAAAATACCCCCCAAAGAGGCAGCGCTGTGGCTTTAATGAAATCAGCAGAGCTGGGATTCATTCCAACCATTTAACCTAAGTGTGTTTTCAAAAAGTTGTGTAATCCCTCATTTGCTTTCTAAGCTGCATTCCAGAGGGATAACAGATATATAGCCTTACTCATTTTTCTCCATCTCACTAATACCATCATTTCCTATCTAAAACCAGAGAACAAAACTCCATTGAGTACAGCTGATGGGTTCCTATACACTCCTACCTGTTGCTAGTGCATTAGGAATGACCCCATCGATGCTAGATAGAAGAGCAATCCAAAATGACATCTCTCATTTTAATCCAAGCTGAGAGGAAGTATTTCACTTTCTTTTTTGAAGCATTGGAATGATACTTAGACTCCTGACTTCTACTGAGAAAACAGAATGCACCCTTGGCCTTTCAGCAGAGAACCACCCTAAATCAGGGCCCTGTTGACTTAGGGCAGGCAGAACTAAGGAAACACAGCACCAAAGCCATGTCTTAAAGCCCAGTTTATTTCCCTGCCATTCCACCATGGTTGGTAGCTGTTGTCAATACTTGCTATTACCTTTGGCGCAAGAACATCATTAGCAGCTTTACTGGTTACTAATGCCATGTTGAGGATTGTTTATTTTATCTGGCAGTTGATATCTAAAAGAATGGCTTAAGGACAACAATATACATTTCGGTCTGAGGAACTCATTAATGATACTTTAATCCACAGGAGTCTTAAGTTTTATTTTGCTTTACTGGGCACTGGGAAATTTTTTTTCTTGACTTGTCCTCTCTGAACTTGCCGAGCACGAGTTCCAAATCCCAGAGACTGCATTGATTCTGTTAAGTACTTCTGGCCAGGAGAGATGCACAGCATCACCAACAGTTTAGCATCACCTCCTAAAAGCAGGGAAAAGACAAAAAATACTTATTTACCTCATTATTTTCAGTAAGTTATACACTGGTACCATACTGATCTACACAACATTGAGCACAGGTTACCATTGCTTTCATGAAGCAGAAGACTGCTCCTGAAGAGGGCTGTTGACACAGACAGCTCCTTCATGGGTAGTCTATATCTAACAATATGATATTTGCCCCCAAGCGTTTCACCATTTGTAATGAAGATTTTTTTTTTTCCCTTTTAGCTTCATCAGTTAATCAGCATGTATATTATGGGTCTGGAAACTTAATTTAAGTTATGTCAAATGTTTGTAAATTTGGGGTAATGGCAAAATGGCTTGTGTGGCAATAAAACAAAACAGACTTGAAGTTTACAGACAATGATTAAACAAAGGAGGAAACTGCCATTTTCAGCACTTCACTGAAGTCACACAACAGACTTGGTTAAAACCAGGCTCAGCCCATACAACACTTCTCTTTTTGGCTTTCCCTTTTCACAGTAGGGGCTTCAGTACTAAGTGAAAATCAAAGCTTAAGCAAAAATTCATAGTATTTCAGAAACTCTGAAGAACTGTTACCTCATTCACTGTCACTGCCTTGAACTGGAGATTAAAAGCATAAGGGCTAATAGTTGCTGGCTGAAGAAAAATGGACACAAACCTGACAGTACTGCAGGAATAACATTTGCTTTAAAACTGCTTCTGCGTAGATGAGGAGCTAAAGAAAAGGAAGTGACCCAAACACAGAAAGAAGTTGTAGCACAGTGCCATGTCCTGTCTTCCTCCTTTGCCTCACTGCTGTAAGGCACAATGTTAAGGAATGTGCAAGTATGTGATTATACCCTATAGTAATAAAGATTGAAGTTTAACTTTTAAACTGTACCTGACATGAAACACCAGTGAAATACATTTTTTACCCTTTACATGATCCTATTGAGATGCTGTTCTTCAACTGAGCTTTCGAAACAGCAAGGTTTAGCCAAATTCAGGAGTTCAGAACCGTCACTGTGTACCCACACACTCCAGAGCCAGAGTCTTTCAAAGAGAGGCCACATTCAAGCGAGAAGTATAAGATCATCTTCTAGTTTTCCACAGTAAAGCGGGCGGGGGGGTGGAATTAGGAGAAGAAATCTATATTGTTAAACAGGAGTCAGGATAATCCCTCACCTACAGAGTCCTGAAGCAGGTGTGTAAGTTTGCTGTTCCGATATGGGATGTGAGCTCGCTGCTCTGCTATCGCTCCCAGAACATCGGCCAGGGCGGACAGGCTGCGGTTAATGAAGGAGGTCTCTCTCAGTGCTGCTCCTGTCACTCCAGACATACCTGGTACAGTGGAGAAAGATGCAGTGGTAACACTAAGCAAAGCTGTTTTGAAACTGTAATGTGGAGGAAAGGTTAAAAAAGATTCATTGTCTACAGATGGTCCAAAGCATCTCATGTTAAAGTTGATCTCTTCAGATGTACAATGCATTTTGGCTCCATATGTATTAAGAACAAGGAACCAAGAAAGTAGGAACAGACAAAACAACATTGCTTTTGAAAACACAAGTCCACAATGGTCCCAAAGAGAAGCCTCTTTTGTTCCATCATTTTTATAAGAGTTAGCTGCCCCATCTGTATCCCTTAGGAAAAAGAGGAGAGGCACTGATGGCACAAGCTGCAGAAACAAAACTGTACAATAGCCACAAGCGTGAAGTATTTGTGTTCACTTAAGCCTATGAGGTGGTGCTTTATGGCATGATTTGCTGGAAGCAAATGGATAAAGGAAAATGATGCCCTTCTACCACCCACCCAGCATGGTTGTATGCAGCTATGCTGCCTCTGAGCAACACTGTAAAGGTCTGGCCTATCCAACACATTGCACCAATTCAAAGAGGTGTTGCAAGCTCAACTCTTTGATCACTCTGGATGAGGTTGCAGTTAGGAGTAATTATTTTCTTCTCTCCTTACCTCTGCCATCTGGGGAAGAGAAATTTGCTATTAGCATTTAGCATCACTTTATTCAAATTCAAGCTTTCTTCAGGATAGTGGATGAGGTACAGATGCACCTGCAGTCACTTCTTACCCAGAGCACATGATCCATGTCAGGCAGAGCTGATAGCCGTGCAATGATCAGATGGGACCAACAACTTCCTCTACTGACTGCCCTCCCATCTCTAGACAGGTACAGAGAGTGGCTAGAGATCTTGTTTTCCCCTTAGCATTTTCCCAACTGAGAGAGCAAACGAGGAGTTCAAGAGGGAAATGTGGAAAGGTACAGTAATGACAAAAGTCCCAGGAGTCTGGACAGGGAGGGCTGGAGAACTGTGACTGTGGGAGAGGATGAGGTTGGAGTAGTAAAGTGTCTTGTCAGAGAGAGACAGAGCAAAACAGTCTGGAAGATCCTGCCAAAGGGTGGATAACAATCCAAGATAGGATGAATCTCAGGTTAACTTTACTGGGGCCATTCTGTATACAGCCATCCCCAGGCTTCTTGTATATCAAGGAAAAGTGGACTCCTGGGATAACAGCTATCCCCCTAAAGCAGAAAACTACAAATAGGGGAGGGGGTATGTGTTTAAACTGCCAATTATCTACATTTGGCTAGATGAACTTCAACAAAGCATTTAGCTGAGTTTTCAAAGTGAAACATAGTTTGCTAAAAAGGGACCACTTGGCTTGTAAATGCTGCAAATGACCCAGGCTGGCTGTAGAGCCAACAGGGCTGGGTGCTGATGTATGTGAGAAGCCTGAGGTACTGCTGCTCACTTAGATTCGCCCACATTTTAAAACAATTACAAGTTAACACTGCCCTCACTTTCAGCAGAGTACATCCACCAGCACAGCTGATGGCAGGGGTCAGTCTGCTGCATGTGCTGGGCCACATCTAACACTGATGTGAGCACAGCTCTTCTGGCTTCACTGGCCTGCCAAGCCCCAAACCAAGGAAATGTTTGTCCTGGTTTAACTGAGAGAACAAACACACACCCTGTTGCTCAATTACATGTTTTCAGCATTTAGAGCAAATGAAAAAATAATGTATTATATTAGGTTTCTCTGTAGAACAAAAGTTTAACAGTGAGCAACAGCAAGAATTCTTGGCAGTAAAGTAAAAGACTCTTTCATAATACTGGTTCACTTCTCAAAACATTATTTCTGGAATGATACATTTGGCTGCACGGTTTTTCTTGGTAAGAAAGCTTGTCCTTTAGGAAATAATCAAGTTTTTGAAATTATTGTGTGCCTAGAGGAGGCGGGAGGAAAATGCTTTGAAGAAACAATGAAAACAATATTATCTTTTCAACACTAATTTCCTCCAAGACTTTTTCCATAATAAAGCAGAAAAATCCACACATGGTGATTTCAATTATTACAGATATTTATAATATTTAAATAAATTATGCCCTTTAAACATCTCTGTACCAAAGACATGCTAATTTTCAGAGTAGAAAAACAGGCCTAATAAAAGCAGTCTGAAAAAATAGTATATCTACGATATGGGTAACCATCCTGGGCTTATTTCAAGCTTATACAGTCATACTTTGAGTTAAACTATACCAGTGTAAAACCAGATCAGTCAGCCCTCAAAATTTTGTTTATGCCAGGATCTGTGGGTTCAAACCACCCCTGTGTGAGAGCAGGGGTAGGTATCCCTCCATAAAGAACTAAGACAACTATTGTAACCTAGATCTGCGAGATTCCATGCCCACGAACAGACACGTTCACTTACCGACACACTCGCTCCCAGCCAGATCCACCAGCTGCAGTCTTGTTTTGACTTGCTTCATTTTCTCAGTTGCTTCAAGTTGCACTGGAGAAGAGGCTCTGGAAGAAGAGGTGGATTTATTGTCTCTCATTTTTTGTGGAAAAGTGCAGGAAGCCTCTTTATTTAGTCTCTGACTGGTTTGTTCATCTTCCCATAAAGTACCTGGTTAATGGAAATAAAAAAGAGCTTCTCACTGACACTGAAAATTGAGATGGGAAAAAAAATTGGGCATCAATAGGGGATGTACAGTGTCTGCAGCTTCAGGCTATTCTAACAGAAGCAATATACAAGTCAGAATCCATGCCACAGGAGGGCTAAATGACTTTTTCTATCTTATCTAAGATTTTACTCATCAAACTGATCATACCACTTAGTAACAAGTTTTGGTGTAGATTATGTTCTATCCAATATCTCCATTGTTCACATATCCACATGGAAAACAAGAAATTGGAGTCCAGTAGGGACTTTAGGAGAAGCTTTTTAAAAAGTTTTAGACTGATTGCAACCAAAGTGACATTTAGGATGTTCGGGAGCAGTAGGCTCTGAAAACTGGTTCTATGTATTTGAAACATCACCTGCTGGTGCTCTGACAAAAAAAAAAAATCTCCACCCTCCCTCTTCTATTTTGTCCTTTGCTGCTGTTCCTCTTAGACTTCCTTCAGTCCTCATATCCCACTGCAAGATTTCCACATGATGAGCTATTAGCCTCAATAGTATTATTCCCACTTGTTCAGGTTGGTTACCTACTAATATCCCTCCTCTTCCTCAGCAGAAGCATCTGGCTTTCTCTCTTTGCTGGGATGGAAGATAAAGAGTCTCTGGGAAAGCTGCTTTCACATTAGCTTAGCAGGAATATATGCAAAATGGACTTCCCAAAGCAGTTCTGTGTTTTTCATAGATGAAAAAAAAACCACTACCTCTTTCTTTCTCTCTCTGAAAGACATGAAAGAATAGAAGGTACATATTCTGCTACAGGTCATAGAGACAGCAGACTTCCTTGGGTGCTTAAAGAGTTCTAGTTGGAATAGTAACAAGTTTCCAACTGCAACACTTGACTAAGGAGCAGACTGACTTGCATTGCAGAGCTCTGTACTTCTCCAAGTAGGCTGCTACTAAACCATGAGCCAGCTCTTTACAGTGTAGGCAGAGCAGCTGTGTTGGTTTACACAGAAAAAGTGTTCTCACTCCTCTTCAGTTTTAGACAACCAAATTAAGAAACAGCTCTCCTCAGACAAGAGATAATACTGATCAAAATGCTACCTTAATCAAATCTGAAAAAGTGCTGGCTTGTCAACCCTGGATTTAGGTGCAGAACTCATCACAGACTTTAGAACTTTTTATTTAGTGACTTAGATTTCTGATGTTGAGATATTTGGCAATGGCACCTGGCTTTTAAATCAGGATCCTTTCCTTTCAAACAAGACAGGCTGTGCTGTCACACACTGTTGCAGTGAGGTCCCAACTGTGGTGCTGCTCCGTTCCCTTACAGCGCACATCTTCACCCGTGTGCTGCGAGTCAAAAGCCGGAGTCTGCACTCACTGGACAGTAGACGTTTCTGCAGCTTTGCTGCAGAGCTTTGCTGCCAGGCAACATGGCACAGTGGGGCAGCTACAATTAGAAGTGGCAAAGGGAATTCTGGACTACAAAAGGTGGCTGCTGTGCTAACGGTGCAAACTCTGAGTTTAGAAAAGTACCACCAGTCTAATTGACAAGAATCTGGAGGCGGCTAGAGTTAACATCGGGAATGCTGGAGCTGCAACTTGCGAAGTAACTGTGTCTTTTGGCAAGGCCCATAGGTAAGTGAGGGCACTGTTTGTTCTGCTTTGCTGATACTGTTGGTTTAATTTCTGATAGCAATCTAAGGTAAAAAAATGTTAAGTATTTCCCACTTTCTAAAATTATATTGTTGTTGCAGAGTATGAAGGAGATGGACCACAGCACTGAAAGCAGATAGCCTAAAATTATAACATGAGCAAAAGAAAACAAAGTTCCCCCCAGAGCCCCAAAAGGAAGTTGTTCATCAACCAATGAACTGGTAAATCTTGGTGTGGTAGTAAAAAGTAGAAATATCAAGGTTTCCACAGTAAATTAGACCAGTATTTTGTCCTTTCACACAGTGGCCTATTATTAACAGTTCAAAAGATTCTGAATTTGATGGACATTTTAACAAGGCAGAGGGTAAAAAAAAATAATTCTTTCTCACCCAAAAGCATATGATGATCCCTAAAATTTATGGTTAGCTTAACCACAAACTTTGTATGACATGTAATTAGTAATTCTAAGTGATTTAACTACTTAGAGTATCTATCTTATCAAGATCTTTACTATCTTATACCTTATGACTTTCTGATATTCATTAGTTGCCTCATTCAATAAAACTTCAACAACTCTGTAAGTCAAGACATGTAAAGAAAAGTGCTAAGATTTTATGAAACTGAAAGTAGCATTCAAAGATGAAAATGGTCTGTTATTTAGGGAGATAACACAGAAGTTAGAAAAATGGAAAAGAACTGAGGCAATGTATCAAACATTGGAAAAAAGAAGAAAAAGCAATATGAAAATCTCCCAGTCCACATACTGTTTTTCTAAAAACGACTGGTACTAGATGTATTTCAGTAACATCCTACTTACCAAAGTTATCTCCAAAGACAACTGTGGTTATGGTCAATGTCACTACCAGATGAGAACGAGAAGAATGAGCATGCACCAGCGTTGGGTGTGTGACTCTCAGCTGTAGGCCTTTGTTGACTAGATGCAAAAATTCATATGCATTTTCAACAGTCCTAAGAAGTAAAGAAACAGAAAAGATATTTAATTGACTTGCAGGAAAAATCACACAAGAAAGCTGACAACTTGAATGAGAATCTCAGCATTTCCAGTTTCCTGCTCTTCTTATACTACTCTCAGCTTTGAGCTGCACAAACAACTGTATTTAGATTTCCTCAGGTGAGATAAAGATAAAAATTCAAGACAAAAACTGTGACGCAGCCTGAAAGTGCTGCAGAAGTGGCCTGCCAGCCTTGCAGTCCAGAGGTAATGTAGCTCAACTCTTGGAGCAACGGAAATTTCTGCATCTCCACACTCTGGAGGAAAAGACACATTGCTGTAAGACATTGCTGGAATAGCTGGTCTTACAGAAGTGGATTTGTCCAATTTATGCTAAGGTAGCTCGTTTTCTTAGGTACAGAATTAGGCAAAATCCCCCAAAATTTCTCTGGGCCTCTGGAAGTCATATTTCACATTTGGAATTATATCCAGAATCCCTGGAAAAAAGTTCAGTTCCACTGTTCAATGAGCACAATGTCAGAAGAGATAGACATAAGTTTCTATAGACCATTTATCTCATACTATCTGTTTTCCTTTCCCGTTAAAGGAAGTACTGCAAATATGATCAATCAAAGGGCAAAGACCTAATACACACAGTGAAATAAACACAGAAAATGAAATAAACTGGTTAGGTAAAGAAAAAAAACACTATGATTTTCCCTAGGTTTGCAATGTTTAAAACAAATTAGATAAGAGTGCCTACTCTTTTCTTTCAGCGTTGCCTTCTTCAGTAATCATTGAAGGTAGAACACCTAAACAATTGTTTTTAGGTGGGACTATAAATGATGACTGCGTATCATAGCCTGGTCACTGAATGCTCTGTAACAGCACAACCATTAATAACTCTCACGACAGGCCACGGCCTTGGTTCCACAACACTGCAGTCAGCAAAAGCAAGCATGTGATAAAAGGCAAGGTCTTTATGACTTAGATTTGGCTGATTTCAGTAAAAGTCACATTGGGCAGAAACTTATTTTATGCTAAGAGCCATACTTGAAGAGTTTAGAGACAGAAGAACAAAAGCAAACGAACTATACTCAACTAAAACAATTTCCTTGAAAAACAAAGCAAGCGCATCTGAAGAATAGAAAATCATTTGGCCACACCATATCTATGGGCACTTGGGAGAGGCAGCCACCTCAGTGCAGTTCCCTGTGGATCCAGGGCTGCACGAGGTAAACAATCTCTATGGACTTCCCCTATCAATCCTGAGCTGGCCTCCACTGTGACACCTCTGCCTCCAGGCACCCACTGGGGATGTCTCCTGCGTGTTTGACCTGGTGCCAGCAGAGAAACAGTGGCTCTGCTTCCTACAGTCAGAGCCTCACACTGGGGTGATCTGACTATTGCCTCACATCCAAGGAGGCACACATCCTGCCTTCCCAAGTCTTGAACTGCATCTTCCAGTGGCTAATCAGCCAGGACTGGGAGGCCTGACAGGGAAGCAGCCTCGGCTAGGATGCAGCACCAGGTCGTCAGCTTTTGCAAACTGCTGCTGGGAGCTGGCAGAGGGTCAGTGCTCCAAGCTGCTGCCCCATCCCTGCATTTGCCAAGGCAGACAGGGCTCAGGGCGTGCTGTCAGTGCCGGTCACCTACTGCTGGGAAGCTGCAGCTGGCTTTGAAGACAAGCAACACTCCCAGCCCAGTGCAGCAAGATTGGCACAGTAGCTCCTCAGCAGGACTGACAGAAATAATATTTTCATATAATCTCTACGACTCCATGGTGCTCTGTGTGCCGCGCGTTCCAGGACCAGATTCTACAAAGAGAAGCCCCGTTGTGGTTACATTAAAAATTTGATGCTTAAAGTTCTCCAAAGTCAACCGAGCTATAAAAGAAGAAAGAGACTGAGGTTTTTGTGATTCAGTAAGATGAACATGTTAGCAGGAAAGAGACTACTGTACTTTAATGGATATATGGAGAAGCCAATGAGACCCAGCAGGCCAATATATTCTAGATGAAATATTATCATAAATGAGGATGTGTTTTTATTCAAAGCACCAGCCGTTTACTTTAGATTTCAGGCAGCTGGGTGGCCTCATTCAATGGTTCTCTTACTTTGTTTGGGTTTGTTTTTTCTTATTAACCTTTCTGTGTAATTATTAATATAACCTGTTTATGAATTGGATTTTTTTCACTGCTTGCATTGTAATTAAGATACAAGTCCATGTTTTTATTTATATTTGCATTAGAATTTAGTATTAACTGATTGAGATAAGTGGCTCTTAGGAGTTTTAGTTCAAGGCACCAGGTTCCTTTGCCATAAATTAAAATTTACAGAAATAAACAGAGCAGCCATTTTATTAATTAGAAGGACAAATGAAACCTTATTGCAGCTTCTTTCTTTTGTCTCTATGGCACAAGTCCCACTGCTTCTCACCTCTCCCTTCCCCAAAACCTATGAAAAGTGATGGGTCATCCACTAACTATCCAAAGCTCCCTTGGGAAGTGGAACAGGCATTTTTCAGGAATAAAATTATGCCAGGCCAGCATCTCAGTTACTGAAATACCGTAATTAAAAACTACTTGGAGGTTTTGATGAAACAGGGAAAGTTCAACTCCCATCATGCCTACACTACACGCACCCGTCTTCATTTTCTAAGTTGTGTGGCTCCTTTCCTGTCTAGTCAAAGGAAAAAGATTATCTCTTCCAAGAAAGATTCAGCATACACAGGTTAAGTTCTGCTCCCAGACTTTTCAGAAGTTTTTCATTCCCTTGACAGCAGAGCCTTAACTAGATACTAAAAGTTGGAGTAGAGTCACAGTTGGGGAAATACAAGAATAGAGACAGAGAGAAACCCACCAGTCAGCATAATACAGACAGGGCAAGAGGATTCATCACTTTAGGCTGCAGTCACTTTTCATACATTCCATGTTCTTATGGAGCATGCAGAGTGCAATCAAGCTTGCAGAATTTCTATGGAAATCGTATTTAACCTCAAGACCAAAGAGCAGGCATACCCCAGATACAAATGTTAATCCTTCCAAGAATATTCCAGTGCTTATTATCTCAGAGAAAAAAAAGGAGTTCTATAGTTCCCACAGTGAAGAAAACCACTTGAAAATTTCTCTGAGCTCCCACTTTTCTATGAGCAATTAAATTGCTAGAAAGCACAAATCAATAAATGTGTATCACTAGAATACAAGTATTGTAGTGGTAGAATAAAAGTATTTTTGCACAATCCTCCAGTACATTCTTGTATTTTTATCAAGGCTTGCTAGGAATAGCATTAAACCCACATAAACAAACTACTGGTCTGCAGTAGTCCCACAGGACAAAATTATTTCCACTGAGGGTGCATTTTATTTTAATTGGCATGGGATGCATTTCATATCTGACTGCTAATTCCCCTTGGAAAAGCAGAGATTAGACCATGACAAGAATTATTATAGAGAGGTGAAGAAAAACATAAGTTTCCCCAGAAACGTAGAAAACACTAACACTCTTCTAAACATTTTAATAGAGCAAGATGTTCCTTTTCACAAATATTATTTACTCAAGGAGCAGGACAATTTTTTATGTTTTTAGACATCTCGATAACACACATGCTCCCTTCTGGAATCTGTTCGCATGCTGGGTGCTCACAGAGAGATGTCCAGTTTAATTCTACTGGGTACTATCACGTCTCTGATGCCACTTGTACTGCTTGTCCTAATTTTTGTTTTTCAAGCTAATGTTGATACTACTAGTGTAAGGCCTGAAGAAAGGCCACAAAAATGGTGAAAGGCCTAGAGGGGGAGCCATGTGAGCAGAAGCTGAGGTCACTTGGTTTATTCAGCCTGGAGGAGACTGAGGGGAGACCTCACCGCAGGTACAACTTCCTTGTGAGGGGAAGCAGAGGGGCAGAAACCAATCTCTTCTCTCTGGTGACCCGAGGGAACAGACTCAAGTTGTATCAGGGGAGGTTTACGTTGGATATTAGGAAAAGGTTCTTCACCCAGAGGGTGGCCAGGTGATTCTTGGGGCTGTCCTGTGCAGGGCCATGAGTTGGACTCTATGATCTCGTGGGTCCCTTCCCACTCAGGACATTCTGTGATAAACAACAAAGCCATTAATAAAATGAAGCATCTGAAACAGATTCCCTCATGTTGATGGATGATATTTTATGAACACATGATTTTTAACATCTAATTACCCAAGGTAAGTTTTTTTATATAAAAAGAAAGCACCGTACATTTGCTTTGTATGCCACACTTACGTAATGCTGAGAATCAATCCCATGAGTACCAGAACAAGTCTTTGTAATGCTTAGTAAGTAAAAGAAGGCATTAAAGTAGGTATAGCTGTAGCCTTAAATACCCTACCTCTCCCTACACTGTCAAGTTGTGTAAATAAGGATCAAACCTGGCATACACCGATGCTGGGAATGTACATCTTAAAAGTGGTGAGAAGCTTTGCTGCTTCTTAGCTTTTAGTTTGAAGAACCTCGATTTTCAAGACCTACCAGTTCAAATGCCAACACAACAATTCCAGCTTTAACACCTCCAGTTATGAAAACAGAACATTAAGCAATATTAAGATGGGTATTTGTACTAAAAGATCACTTAAAATCTTATTATAATTTTTTTTTAACTTCAACCCATAAAGGGAGAGCTAAAACCCTACAGCTCCTTGAAAATTTGCAACTAGTACATAAATTTCTATTATAATCTGTACATCTTATAATTCAGTAAGACTGAATGGAAAGTACTTTGTGACTAGATTATCCCTTCTTTTTCTACAGCTGACAAGATGCCATAGATCCAGCAACAACAAAATATGCAGCAATCTTCAGGCATTCTGAGTGGAAGGCACTTAACACAGGAGTATAACTCAAAGTAATTGTACAGTTATTTCTGGAAGTATTTTGACATTTGCAGCCAACTGCAATCTAATAGACTGAGCTCACAGAAACAGAACTGTTCTTTTGCATATGGTAAGGACTCATTGTTTAGAAGAAATCTGGTGCCTATAATGCAGTTTTGTGACAGCTCTTCATGGCATTACCACCAGATCACGTTTGGATGGTAGGAACAAGCCGTGTACTTACGCGTGCGTCAGCAATGGCACATCGCTCTTCCCTTCTCTGGTTGTGACAACATCACGTTTGACGCCAAATACTTTTCCACAACTGTCTTTGGCCAGAAGATCAAAAATTTCATTATTATACACTTCTACAACAGAAACCTCAACCCAGTAACTTCCTGGTGGCTTTTCTGAAATAAGCCTGGCAAATAAAAAAAAAAGAAAAATAAAAAGAAGAAAAAAGCCCAAAAATGTTGAAGCCAAACCCCAAATGAACAATCTGCAAATAGAGATCTATTCTTAAATTGTAATATAATTACAATCTGACAAAAGTGTTTACTAAGTATCTGCAGCCATAGATTTGCCTCATCCATATGCTAATGGTAATTTGAGGAATCAGAATATACAGTTTATTTATACATGGAGAAGTAAATAGAATTTAATTTTCCAAACAGCTGTGCCATCTTGTTTTTTTCCACTAGCCTCCCACCTCATGATTTTTTTAATATCATTTCTCTGCTGGTAGTTACTGCACTCAGAACTCAAAGTATAAAATCTGGCAGAGTGCAAGAAATGAACAGACAGAGATGGCAAACTGTATCTGTAAGAAGTTATCTGTTCACAGCGTCAGAAAATCCATAAATTAAAGGCTTCTCTATTCAGGAGAGTATTTACAGTTAGACAGATTTTCTCATACAAAATTGGTTCTTTGATTTATCTTATACCTATATCTTATATATCTTATATCTTATTTATCTTATATATACCTTAAAAGAAAAAGGCTTAGCTGGAAAAACTTCTAATGGCTCTTCTACTATAGCACAGCAGCAGATCAGTTCAATCATGTATTAGGTTCAACTAAAAATATCTAAGAACTCCTAAAACAAGAAGAGATTGTAGTTAAAAATCCTACTATCCTTCTTCCTTGAGACTGGGTTCAAATCTAAACCCTCTTCATGTATTCCAATTGTCAATTCTCACAAAACCTTTAGGAATTTACTAATCTTTTGGACTGCCACAGCTATGGTTAAAATATTTTCAAAAGTTTAATTAAGAGTCTGAAAGCCAGATGGACAGATAACACACAGTAAAACTGCATAATCTTATTGTCTTAGAAAATCAGATTGAGCAGGAGAGAGACCAGAAATCTATATAAAGCCTCAAATATCAAAAGGTGGTCAGAGAAGCTATAAGTATTAACCATTGTGAAGCTGAAATCTGTAATGATAAATACATTACAAACATTATTTTACCCTTTCTATACAGTTTAAAGTGACTGCCACTGACAGCAAACATTTTCTTCATTTTTACCTGAACACTTCTTGGGTAGCTCGGGGAATAATTCCAAGTTCTGATTCCTCTTCTATGGAGAATGCTAAGTTCCCCTCTAACTGTGGTCCCAACATTGTGTATGTCTTCCCACTTCCAGTTTGCCCATAAGCCATGATGCACACATTGTACCTGAAAAATAGCAGTGCTGTAATTTATTTTACCATTACCAAATGTGTCTGTTAGGTGGCAAGTCAAACTCCAAACAATTTGGGAACACAAACTTAAACAAGAAAATAAATACACTGCCCCTGATTTCTTTTTGCAGGTCTCAAAGACAATAATTACTGTTCATAACATCACCTAAACAGATTTTATTTTTTAAGCAGAGTTGAAAGGATGCTTTTAAGAAGAAGTTTAAAGGATCCTTAGCTTGGAATGACTGATGCAGTTAGACCTCCTTGCCTGCCCAACTTCCAGCTTGTGCACTACCGGGCTGCTTGTTAATCAGCTCCTGAAACACTGCAGCTTACGGTACAGCATTTTAAAGTAAACCATTGATGGGCTTGATTTGTGTTACAGCGCTGTGCTGCACACCACTGCACTTGTGTCTTAACAGCTGGGAACTCTTCATCTCTCACAGCCTTTTTCAGGCAGGCTCATCAGCCACAGCCTTCCATCAGAGAAGACAGCCCTAAGAATAGGAGGCACAAAGTTTAAACCAACAGCACCAGTTCAGAATGAGCACGCGCACAATGACTACTCTGGAACAAAGGCGACAGGAACTGCTCTGATAAGGACAAGTAGAAAATGAAAATATACAGTGTCAGTGCAGAGGAACAGGCACCTATGAAACATCATCTTCTGAAGCAGTCAAGTAAATATGTCTAATGAACAGAACTCTGAAAATGCCTCTTTTGTGGCACTGAAAATAATAATAGAAAAATAATTGCTGTGAGCTGTGTTGTGGAGTCTGTGCCACAGGGATCTGAACTGAGACGTGTGAATCCTATCTAGAAAGTGTGTTACTAACACATTCAGATCAAAGTCAACTTCTTAAGCAAAATAAGTGGGTGGACACAGATGCATCCAGCCACAGTACTGCTTTGTATGGAGGACCAACACTGTGCTGTGCAACTGAAGTTTAGCCCCTTCTTTGCTGTGCCTGCTCTGCTGCCCCTGCTAGCAGCTCAATGTTGACCACAGTACTGTGCCAGCAAAACCCTTGGAAGACATGCAGTTATGCTGATAGTCCAGGGAGAGAGCAGTCCTATCTTGTTTGTTCGGAGATACAACATTAGCAGAACCTTCACGCACGAGGAGTGCTTCACAGTTTGCAGAAACTTCAGCTCTCCTAGAGAGCTGCTAGAATGGGCTTGCTCCTCTTCTGCCAGGGAATAAAATTTCACTGCCTAAGCTACCTCCTCTGTTGGCAGACCTGAAAAAGCTGCTTCTGATTATCTGATGTTTTCCTCATATCAAAAATGTAGTTTCAAGCCCATGCCAGCATATTTCAATGAACACCCCTCATCTAATTGTTTTAAAGGTATGGTTTCAAGTAATGAAATACTTACATGGCTACTTCAGTGGTTTTTTGCATATTAAACATGCCTAGAAGCAATTATTTCAGGAGGATTATTTTGAAAGCTTTCCTTGTTAGAAAGAAATGCGGGCTGATAAGCCACAAGGAAAATACCCAGGAACCCTTTTTGGGAATGTGAGGTCAAAGTTGCATTCAACGAATCTGTAGTAAGGCCCCTTCAGATTTTAGCATGCACTGCAGAGTATAAAACAGGAGTCTAGTCATAGATTTGATGAAGTAGAGGAGATAATTGTAATTGAAAACAAAGAGCACTACAGTAAAATTAAATGTGATAGAAATTAGGGCTGTAAATCTGAAATGAGAGATTTCTTGAACTATTCACTGCTGACATAACTCAGTAGAAAAGCTCACGTTAATTTTGGTAATTTTTAGCCAGACTAACAATGAGTAATTTTCACACTTCCACCCCTCATGCACACTGCCTGGCCAGCCTGTACCTTATTGAGACTTCTAGCCCTATTTCAAAATTAAACAGATCTTTGGAACCAAAAAGGGAAACAGATGTTTGCAAGCGGTTGTTTTCCTTAGGAAAAACAGAATTAGTCTTCTTAGGAGTCACTCCTAAAGGACTTTCCTGTAGTCCAGCTATTCAAATTTTCCTTAATTGCTGCTTTTTATAAGACAGTAAGAATCATGGACAAAATAGTTCTGACAAGATACAGATGATATGATTAGAAGTTAAGTGGGCAGAGGATTGTAACATTGAAGACAGAGATGCAAATTGGGTATCAATCAGCGGTAATTTCTCTGCCACAGCCAAAACAGTGTTTCAGTCAGCCCAAATGAGCTAAAACTGGCCAAAGCAGTATCATACCTAAGTAGGTACAGGAGAAAATGAATTGTTGGGGGATTCAACAAGAAGACAAGCAGCAGATTACTTTATATTTACCTATATAATAATAGTTATTTATATAGTTTACTTCATTGGTGTTTTAGCTCTAGCATAAAGATTTCATATAGAGAAGTCTGAAAATTTTTGACTATTATTCACCTATGTGCACTGATATTTTTCCTTCTCCACTTTGTTTATTATTATATGTAACAGTTATACTCTTGTTTAGAAAAGTTCTCATTGTCAAGCTAAAATACCAATAGTTTTGTAGCATTTCTCTCCAGAAAAGAGTGTGGGTGTTCACTCTAGCAAAGTTACCCCTAGGACAGAACACTGTTAAAGGAAATGAAAGGAGGAGAAATTTATTCTTTAAAATAGACAAACAAGTTGGATTCTTCAACACTGTAAAGAAAAGAAAAGTTATCTTACTCCCTTGTTGGCCCTGAATGGCTCACGGTAAACTTTGAAGCCTGCTATACTTTGTCTGTTTTACATATGGAACAATCTTTTCTTCCTGCATATTTATACTGAAAAATGAAACAATCCATTAAGGAAGAAAAACATACAAAAAAATAAGGAAAAGGAGAAAACACTCCGTTCTATTCAAGCTAAAAGTTGTAACAGACCACTATGGAACCCAGACTAAAACAACCAGGAGCAGCAAAGAGGTTCAAGGTTCAGACTAAGTATGTCTGTTTCCCATTTACAGTGGGAATTTGCTGTGCTCATATGCACGGACTCGCCTTTCCTGAGAATCTGCTTCTGTTTAAACAGCACTTCTGGAAGAACAAGACAGGTCTTTTGTTTTCAGTAATAGAACATTTCCTAACTGAATACAAAAATCTTAGCTTTTAGGACAGGATTCTCCCCATGTAAAAATTAGGAGCAGGAAGTACAGCAGATCAAGGTACAGATAAGATAGGTCTGAAGACACTTAAGGATGTATTGAACCAAGGCAGAATTATGATCATTGCAAAAGGAAAAGCAGGGAGAAAAAGCAGTAGTTTTAAGACTTCTTTAAAATCCTGCAACCTAGTGGTCTCGAGGTTACTCAGCTAAAGAAACTGTGGTTACTCATCGGTGGTAAACAAGAATAATGCAATCTATGACTTCCCTCAGCCAGGGAGCCCTTGCCCCCTCTGTGGCACATGGAATTCCCAATATTCACAGAATCTTTAGATACTTCTTCTAGGACGCTTTTAAGAAAAGGAGCCTTGGAAACTTCAGTGCACAGGCTGCTGGGAACAAAGATCACCACTGTTCAACTATGCCACTGCGGATGGAAAGGGACTGTCTTCTCCTCTACAGGGAGGGAAAGGTCCATGACAGCCCTACCATATAATTAAGTGGTATTGGAATAGGGATGAAAAAGGAGAAGAAAGGAAGTTATGTATAAATCTCAGTTCAAGCCTCAAGGATTATAACAATATGCACTTCAAAGCTTCTTTGCAAGAGTAGCTTAAGTTGGCTCGAGACTTATGAAAAATCACACTTTATGAGATTCAGTAGCTAGAAGTAATTTCATGTATTTGTTAGTGCTTGTTACTGATCAGTTTTGTATTCAAACCAGAATTCTGTTTTACTCCAGTGCCTGAAGGAGCAGTAGAATGACTGAGAATGCTCAGTTCTGGTTCAACCAGGAATTGAGCGCACCACCTCCTATGGCCTGTGCTGGACACAAAACCAGAATGGCCTTTTGCATTAAACATAGTGTTCACAGCGAACACACTGTTGGAAAATACGTATTATACAATGTCTGCAACTGAAAAAGTTATAAAACATAACCTACAAGAACATGAAGAAATAAGACAACATCCTCTATTAGAAGCATCAGCTTGACAGAAGATGATCAGAGAAAAAAACTGGATTTTTAAAAATTTTTACAAATTTGTCTCCTCTGCTAAATTCTGCAAGCTGTATTTTCACTGCTTATACAGGGAAACAACATTCACTTGGGGCTGAGTAGAAAGAAAACAGGAAAATGGAACTGCAAAACCATAAAACTTGACTAGATCACCACTATTAATTATTTTTTAATTGATAGATTTCAGTAGATTATTGCACTTTAGCTTTCTGATTGCAACCTTTTAACTTACCCATCCAGGAGAGATGTTAGCAAAGGGGCCACATCTGCAAATACTGCATCTTGAGACTCCAAATCATTATAAACTCTGAGGAACAAAGTGCAATGATTAACCAAAGAAAAAATATAAATGATGCCACAAGAACAGACTATAAAAACTGTAGGCCAGCGACATAAAACTTGGGACCTGCTGACATTTCTGTGCCAGACAACTGAAAATTAGAACTCTGAAGTTCTCACTCACATTTTGGGAGCAGCTGCTTTGTGTTTTGGAGCGAATGACCCATAGGTGTACACTTGTAGATTTCTGACCTCATCCTAAACCTCCTGCCCACCTCTCTGGCACACAGAGTCCTTTTTTAGGCTGTACTGGATCCCTGTTAATTTTTCCCACCTACTAGAATGTGAAATAGCCCTGCTGCCTGGGCCTCCTTTGTATCACATTATGGAAGAGAGTGGTCAGTCAGGTCGTAGTGCCCTTTAGATGTGGATAAAGTTTGGGGAGGAAAAAAGAGGCCCGGATGCTGCAAACTTGCTGAAGACTTGTCTCAGAAGACTCAGTGGCACAGCAGAAATCAGAATGCTCCTGAATGTCATGCTTAAGGATGCACTATCAGCCTAAGGTATTTCCATCCCCATCCCTGATGAACTACCTACTCTGAAATCAACACTTCTCACTCAAGGGAAGACTATCTTTTACATAATGATGTGGAGTGCAGAATGGAAGACAATTAAATTGCATGAGTTATTCTACCTCTCAAAAAAGAGCAATGACAGTTCAATACTTGGGCCAAAATGATGTCTGAAACAACTCTATACGTTTTTTGAATGCAAGGAGAAAAAAAACCCCAACAGTTATCTTCAAAGAAATCTTTCCTCCAACCCTCTCAGGTTTGTACAACATAAAATCAAGACCTGCAAACAGGAAATCATCAGAGAGAGGAAATTCTGATCGTAAAATGTGGATATCCTAACTCATTCATTTCTTCTGTAGCACACCAAAAATGTATCCTCCCCAAGATTACAGCCTGCAGCACCCATTGTTTATACAAGATGAAGAGAATCTAAAACATGAATGCCATTACCCACAGTTAAATACTTGAGGTATGAATGTTTATCTTTTTAAAAGGTTTCATTTTCTGGTATCTTTCTGTGGTGATTTCTTTTTTTTTTTTTTTTTTGTCTAGCTCTGTTTTCCAATGGGTGATATGAGTTCTTTATAGCTCACAGCAAAAGGGCTAATTAGAAACAGGAACTTTGGTAGCAGCAACCATTGCAAAGCATCGTCATTTCTCTGTGTACACAGTACACCAGTACACTTCACTTAACAGCATCCCACAGACTGCACAGGATACTACAAGGTTAACTGAATGAAGACAAAGTGTGCTCTTCAGCATTTACTCAAGCCTCTTTGTCTATCTGACCATGATCTGTCTGCTACAGCCTATAGACTGCACAAATAGAGTTTTTGTATTCATGCTCTCCATGAATAAGATTGTACAGAGGGATCACTGATAAACAGATACTGAATTGGAGCCAATCCACTGAATTCAGCATTTTTCCTCACAACAGCCAGAGGAAGGAGCAAGAAACAATATGGTAGCCAGAGACACAATAATTCATCTCTGTGCCTCACCCTAATCCTTAAAAGCTGTATATTGGCCTCAAAACTGAAATATGAGTTAAAGCTCTGTTTCAAAAAAAATATTATTATAATTAACATTCAGTTTCTTTTTGCATCTTGCTGAATTCTTGGCCCAGAGCAACATCCTGTGGCAACATGTTCCACAGACTAATTGTAAGCTGCATGAAAATGTACTCTCTTTAATCAGAAACGGAGCACTTGTCTGGCTTGATAGACAAATACTGCTCATATTGCCATTCCACTGATGTGCCATCACAGCGCACTGAGAAACCAACAAACATGCAGGGATGTGGCACAGTTCGGACTGGTAGGATACAGGCACTGAATACTCTGTCCCTGCTTTGCATGCACATGAGCATATGCTTCAGCAAACTTCGCACATCAAATCTGCAAGGTCAATCTAAAAGGGCAAAAGCACTTCCAAACACTTTTCTTTCCTTTTTTCTTTTTCATCTGCAATTGATGAAATATTCATTAGCACCCAGTCCTCCATCTTAACCAACTAGGTCTCTAACTCAGAATGTGTCGAAATATTTTTTCTTCACACATCAAAACATCTCAGAGCTACTACATAAACTTAAAAAAAGCAAGAAGAAAAAAATACTTACAAAAAGGCATTTTAAAGATTAAAACATTCAAATTTGATGACTTTTGTTGCCTAAGAAAGCAAACACATTGCTACTGGCCACAACCCAGGCTAGAATCAATCAGTTTCAGCAGTTCATTTGCACTGCAAAGTAGAATCACAGAATCGATTAGCTTGGAAAAGACCTCCAAGGCCATCAAGTCCTACTTTTGACTGAACACCACCTTGTCAACTAACCCATAGCAGTAGGTGTCACATCCAGTCATTTCTTGAACACTTCCAGGGATGGTGACTCCATCACCTCCTTGGGCAGCCCCTTCCAATGCTTAAGTATCCCTTCCGTGAAGAAAAACTTCCTGACCTCCAACCCGAATGCAGGTTGGACACTCACCTAAGCCCTAGTGCAGCTTGAGGCCATTCCTTCCAATGCAGCCACAGCTGGGGTCAGTACAGCCGTGCCAGGGTCAGGCGCCGGTAGCCGAACCGAGGAAAGGCACTGGGTTCCATGTTACGGGAACTACTCAAATATTTACTCAGCTTCCTAAAGGGGTTTTACTGCCACTACTTAGCTGCTGTGGTTCAAATGCTATCCATACCGAAATAAAGTGGCTTAAAGTAGTCTTCAACTAGTTTATGCTACACTGTAACCACAGCCTTGGCTGAAGCATGGACACCCACTTCATCAGCCATCTGAAACCATTAAAGATGCTGCAAATCCAAAGAATCTCCTTCTAAAATCCCATGTATTTTTACCAGAATGATAGATTTGTCCCTGTGTACTGATCAATGCGAATTTCACATTGAAAATTCTGAGTTTCCTTTTCATTTTGCTAACTGATTTGCCAATAAAATTATAAAAGCATAACATGCTGAAAGCTGGAATTTTCTTCCTAAGCTGAAATCAAATATTTTGACGTTTATTAGTTCCATAAAACGTTGCTAAAAAAATAAACATTTTAGAGTTCATAAGAACCATATGCTTTTCTGTTTATAAAAAAATAGCTATACTGGGACACTAAAAAAACATTCCTGGAGAACTGCATTCTTTGGGGGATTTACATTTTTTTAACCCTTTTCCTGATTAGCAGGATCTACACCACATTTCCAGAATCACAGCACCTCTGGAGTTCTGTGTCAATACCATTAACTGTGCTGCTCTTCAAAGTTGAATTCCACCACTATTCTGTGTTTACTTCAGCTGGTATGGCTGGGTTAGGTACAGCTGAAGAGTGAAAGGAATTACTTTGAGTAGCTTAAAAGACATGTGAGGGGGCCATGTACCCTAAGAGATCTCATATGCCTCAAATCAAAGGAGTCCTAAAACCTACTGGATCAGTAAAGCTTCCCCAAGATCTGCATTATCCCAGGATTTTTCAGGTGATTGACGGCCTACATGACAGCAATCCCCATTCTCCTGTGAGTAGAAAACTGAGGCACTTTAGAAGGACTCCTTGAGGAAAGGGTCAATGACTAACAATGTTCAGCAAATCTACAGGAATTTCAGCTGAACAGGCTCAGACATTAAGTTTAAACCAGGGCAGATAATTCATGTTGGGTACATCTGACTTTAAATCAAGTTTTGCCTTCAAGCAAAGAAGCATGAAATTGTCCTGCTGTATTCTGTTTCCAGAGGGTTTTGGAGCATGCGTCAGAGCAGACAGTCTTCTGAGTCATTGCAATATACAGATGCAAAGCTTGCATTAGAAAGAGGCATTGGGATAAAATTTTGTAATTTTTTGTTTACAGAGTTCTCACTGTATTATTTAAAAGGAGAAGATTCCTTTTTTTCAGAGGTCCAGGTCAACACCATTTAGAAAGAACAGAAGGCACCCTTCAGCCTGACTCTCAGAAGTTTTCTGTCTCAGTTTCTGTCAGTGACTCTGGTGTCCCATTAAAGCCCTTACCACAAATGCTGCTTTCCAAATCTGATTCATCTCTGTGGATTTTTGAGCACCTAATATGGAAAGTAGTCACACTGTAGCCTTTCCCTTGGGGAACACTGATTCCCATGCCACTGCTCTGCCTTGCTGCCTACAGTCAGGCCATTGAACATCAAGTCATAGTAGTGCTCAGTCCAGTTTCTGCCACAGTCATGCTCTATGTCTTATGCTGAAATCATGCAATCCACCTCAATTCATAAAATCATTGAGCTGTCTGGGTTTTAAGGAACCTTTAAAGGTCACCTAGTCTAATCCCTGTGCAATCAGGGGGACAGGGACATCAGCAGGGACATCAACTAGATCAGGCTACTGAGAGTCCCATCCCACCTGACCTCAGATATTTCCAGGAAGCTGCTATCTAGTCCCTCTCTGGGAAACCTATTCCCATGTTTCACCACATTAATTGTGAAAATATTCTTCCTTATATCTAGTCTCAATTGACCCCCTTTTAATTTAAAACCATTACCTTTGTTCCTGTTGCAACAGGCCCTACTAAAAATTTGGCCCTATTTTCCTATGAGCTCCCTTTAGGTACTTAAAGGCAAACTACACTTCCTTACCTTTAAAGCATTCTGCTACCTTGCAACATGTTGCAAGGATCGTAACAGCTACTCAGATTGTGAAAAGGGTCAAATAAGTCTCTATACAGGTTTAAACTTCGCCGTATCAGTAGCCTTTACTGAGAGGGAACACTGATATCTATTGCCTGAAATGGATTGTTCTGTCCTGGGAAGAATATAATTATCACATTAAAAAACCCCCAAGAATTTTCTCCCCTGCCTCCCCTGCTCAAAAAACCCAACCAGAAAGAATATTACCCTCTAGCTAATGCCTACTAAAAAAATTAGCCTTCACTATACAGATTTTCCAGCAATTCAGATTTCCAGATTGCTACACAGGACTACCCACCTCTCAAACTGGAAAGTCTTGTTAACTGAGGCATGACCAGGACGGCTACACTTGACAAGGACAGTTTCCTAAGAGAAAAAAGCAAATTATTGATAGTTAATATCACAGGCACACACCGAAAACCAAATACGCATCAATTCTAATCTATCAGGTGATAGCTTTAAGGATCAGGAAGTCCAAGGCTCTACCCCAGCAGCCACCAATACATGAGGCTTTAGAGCCTGTAGAATGCAGTGAACTTGCAAAACCATAAAAAAGGCTCTCAAAACCCATTCAGGTTATTAAATAACAACCAACACAAAACATGCACTTAAGCTCAAGAGAAAGATCCAAACCCTTACCTGAACTGTTTTTGTACCTAGAAAGTCACAGGCAAGTAAATGCAAGCTCCCCAACTACCACCACTGGCACAAAAAGTTGCAAAGAAGAGTTCTTTTTTTATTGTTGGGAAAATTTTCACTGTAAAAGTGCACTGAAAAGTGCCTTTTCAGATTGATGTCATACATAGCTATGTCTAGAACTAAGCAGAAGATGCACATTTCATTAAATAACATGCTAGTCCACAACTAAGAGCAAGAGCTGCACTACCACAATCCACAGAATTCCATGAGTTTTGAGTGGAATCCACTTTTCAGATGAGTTATACAGTAACATTTTAAGTCTGACAAATCTGTAGGCAGCTCTTTAAACTATTACCAGAGTACAATCACAGCAGTCTGACATGGATTATGTTGCAAATTCTGTGCTCTTCTCCTCACAGCAAATGTTGCTTAATTGTCGAGAAAAGCAAAGAAGAAAGATGTGAGGGCTCTCAACAGTTTGGGTGGAAGCTCTCCAACATACAAAACACTTCATCAATTCAAGGAGATTTTCTAGCTTACTAACCTGTGGTTACATTACTGCATTTGATGGGAGTGCTGAAATTCCTAATGTGCTTCAGACAAGTAGCTTGGAGTGCTGAACTAGTGGCCTTCAAATAAGTCTTGCCACAGACTGAAGTTATAAAGAGCTGAGCAAATAATAATCACATAACAGTATGTCCAGCATGAAAAAGGCTAACAAACACCAAATTTCTTCCTTTGAGTTTATGAGTATTTCTACCTCTGGAGAAAAGAAATGTATCATTATCAAACTAATTATGTCAAAACACTTATTCTGCAGAATGAGCTATGTTACCCACCCCAGTACTGGCAAATTTAGCTGAGCACAGATGTACAACACTGCTACAAAATGGCCTGACACAAAATTCTAATAGGATCAGTAACCAACAGGCTCTGGGGGAAGGGAAAAGTTAAAAACGGAAAAGGATATAGAATGATGGAACACATTTCTAATTCAGATATCAAATTTACTTGCAGACCAGCTTTCTCTAAGGTGAGAAATGAGACAGAAAAAACCTCTATTTGCATAACTTAGAAACCAAAGAATTGACTGTTAATAGGCAGAAGTTTCACATAAGCATTTGTAATGACCATGTCCAGGCTTTGAATATCTGTAAAGATGGAGATCCAAACCCTCTCTGGGCAACCTGTGCCAGCGTTTGACTACCCTCACAGCTCCTTCTCATGTTTAGGCTGTATTTCAGATTGCACTCATTCCCCCTTGGGCTGTCATCACCAGGGAAGAGTCTGTGCATTCAGCACCTCCTCACCTGCACATCTTCTCAGATACAGACAATACCAGCACTGTTCAGTGCCCTAATCTGTGTGGAGTGGCTCAACCTGATGTGTGGTGTGTACTCACTCTCCACGGTTATTGCACAACAAGCTTCAGAAGAAAGACTCAGACAGTTGTTAATGTTATATTGAGCAGCTGAGCATACACAGGACAGCAAAAAGAAAACTTAAAAAATCTCCAGGTAACTCAAAAATTGAAATTAAATACTCTTCTGTACATCTAATAAAATCGTAAGCCTTTTTTAGACTTAAAATCAGAATAAGATGAGCAAGATGTTAGAAAAAGACCCCATGTCTTAAGAATGATAGGAATCTATAAACGAACAAAAGAAAAACCACTCAGAGACTAAATGGAAGTCACGTAGTCTCCATGGATCTGGTTCTCAAATATGACTGCTTTCTAACACAGTCATGGCAAATAACTGCCTGGTTATGTTACACACAAAGTATTTTCAGGAAAAAAATCTGGAGAGACAGTCATGATCTAAAAAGCAAAACTAATAAACACAGCACCTTTACCACAGACAGTCTTCCTTCACCTTGATCTAAAATTTCCTTTAAATCATTGTCTGGGAAATGGTTAACTTGTTTCCAGAAATACAATCTTTGACTGTGTTGCAACTACAAGCTCAATAACAAGTCAAGCCCCATATTTTAATCTGAAAATTGCGCGTTTATCCTAGCCACAAGCAAAACAGCTTCAGTTGTTAACAGCAAAGTAAACAGGCAATAAACATTGTTTTCCTTTACTTTTTTAAGATTAGTCTAAATTGACTGGTTTTTGTAAGAAGGATTCTTGCAGTAATTTTTTTTTCTTAAAGATAAATTCATATTAAGAAACTAACATAAAGACTTCAGGTGTTTGATCAAAACTGGAAAGTATTTTAACTAAATAAATGTCAAAGCAATCCAACAAAACATTTGAAGTCTATGTTGTGTTTTCCAAAACCAGGAAGTTAGTATTTTGCAAATTTCATTTCTCAATCAAGCCTGCTTATATTTATATTCCTGAAATATATCATAAGATTAGCATATTGAAGGTCACTCTTTCATATAAAGTGAAATTCATAAATTGGCATAAACAAGCTGGCAAGCCTTGCCTGTAAACATATAGATACTGTAATACATCAGATATCTACATAAAATAATCCAAAACCTAAATATTGCCTAATTTCATCCTTATGCAATAAAATTTAACAGGTCAGAAATGGTTCCAGTATTTTATAGTACAATAAATGTGTCAGGATATCCAGAATATGATGTCTACCAATACAGATCCCTGGTTTCTATCTCCTGACATATTTACTCTTTCTTCATCTCTTCATGTGCTCCATCAGTTACCTAATTGCACATACATACATAGATATAGAAATGGATATGTATCATTATCCACATTATGCAAGTGATACCTACCTAATGAAACTATAATTTGGGAGATTTAAATGCATAACATACTGCCAGTCACTTCAGCAGTATTTTAAGCACTACACTATAAAAGAGAATTTGGCTGATCACCATGTAAGTAACAGTGAGCAGCCAACTAAGAACTATGGCAGCTAAGAAAATTAAAACCCAAGTTAATACTCTGATCTTAGCTCACACTACTGTGCCTTTCTAAATTTTATATCTTGGTAATGGCCTCAATTAATGCTGGAATGTAATTTGGATTTGCAACCTCAATGACCATTCTTCCTCTGATGGATCTAAGCCAGGGTACTTTAACATGCTTGACTGCAGCACCACATAGGCTGCTCTGGTTCATGAGGTATCATATTTCTGTCCTAATGCATTGGCTGTGTTGAAATAGTAAAATTTGAAAAAATCCTGACATAAATTTAGAAATAGCTACAGCACATACAAGTGGCTCAAAGGGATTGACTGCAGGAAGTCAGCAGCAGTTTGCCTGCTGCAAACATGCAACCTCCAGTTAAAGGATGGCTGCATCTTCAGCTATCACCACTACAAATTTGTGAGTCAGGATGAAAATAGCACAAACCACCTGCTATTGCAACCATGGGTGATCAAACCTGAGCACCATCTGATCTTGTTGTATTTTTTTTTAACTCATGATCCTCATGCCCCTCTTGTTTCTTCTTCTAGCATCTATCAGTGTGCTTTTGAATTCCACCATCAAATACTCACATCATCAGCTGCATATGCCACTTTTTCTGAAAAGTTTCTTTGCCTGTAAGGGAAGAAGAAAGCACCAAAAGGGGGAAAATAGGTACCTTTCAAACCATAAATGTTTCACGTACCTGAGGAAAACCAATGTTTAAAGCGTCTGTGAACTACACGCTGTCTGAAGAGTACCTTTCAGAATTGCCACTACTATTGTACCCTATGCACATACTAACACCACAGTTAATTGTGACTAAAGAACAAATTAAAGTGCAATCAAGCAAAATAATCTGCTTTAGAAAGGACATTTAGAACAAACCAAATTAAGAAGAATTCACATGCAAGCCGTTCCATTATTCTGAGATTGTTGCATGAGCTTGTAACAAGAAGCTTTCACTTTAGAACATTAAAGTGAAAAACACCCTCTCTTCAGGTATTTGTCCCTGATCTTGAATCCATGATTAGTCCAAACACTGACTGGGATTACTGAGGTGTATAAATCTATTTATGTGTGTGAGTTTTTAGAGAATCAGTCCATGGTTTTACAGATAAATTTTATTTAAATTACTTTCTGATACCTTAAGAAAAGTTACTCTTGACAATTTTTTGTTCAGCCCAGTCCATCTTGTTTTACACTGCAAGTCTGCACCTGATTGCACTATTTCATACTGCAACAAAAAAAGGGAGTGGGTTCCGCCCCAGGTATACCAAGCACAGGTTAACGCAAGCGTCAACTTCGGGCTTCTTGAAATATCTGTCTGCTATTTTTGACATTGTTTTAATTAAAACCATCCCTTTTTTTTTGTAACATTGGCAAAAATTAATAAACTTTAAAACACTGAATGTACTCTTCTAGAATTAAGAGGCAGTAAAAGTAAAATAAAGCCCCAAATCAGCTATTTACTGATAAAGCAAATGATGTTACTGGCTTCTAGCCACCCACCTAGTTTTCCCCTTCTTTCTTTCTTTGTATACACTTCAATGCCTACTTTCTTTCATGTTAGTCATCTATGGAGAATTCAGCTTGTTAAGCAGATACTTGCATCTAATCCCTCTTTTCCTTTTGGATCTTGGAATGTTTTGACACGTCAGTTACAGTAAATGTATTATAAATGAGGGATGCAGAGCCAAATTAGACTGAAATAGAATTACCAATGTTTGTGCTGACAGCACAATCAATGTGTTCTGTAGCATTACAAAACAATTGTAATGCTGAGTGTGTTTCTCTACCCACGACTTCTGGCAGCTCTTACATTACTGCATCCCAGAATTTGTATAGGATAGTGAATACACTCTAAACTGATTGCAGCTGTGTTACTTCTGCCAAGCCAAGGATAATCCTGGCTTGGCAGAACAGCTATGGCTTTCTATTGAGGTAGACATACTTTTAGACAGGGGGATGAGATTGGCTAGAGCCAATTTAGCAGGAGAAAGAAAACAGCAATTAGTTTTTATGATACCATCATTGTCTCCCCACACACATAAAACCAGAAAAATCAAGGACACTGTTGTTCTCACATAAATATAACTTCTGTTTTCTCTGTATTTTGAGTCAGGTAGGATCCAAGACGACCAAAACAGATTACCTGTCTTGTGATGCTGAATGTCCAGCAGCATAATCAAAAGGTAGCAATGGTCGAATCCTGCAGTGGACTCTGATATTTCCTCTCAGTTCCTGAGATAAGAATATTAAGCTGTATTTAACACAAGTTACTGGAGGGGATAAATACACTGAAATTTGTCAAACAGACATGAACATGTTTAAGAAAGCAGGTGTTTACCACATCATAGCCCTAGAATCAATATAATTTGTCTCAGTAAAGTAGGAGAAAGTATGAGCTCTTCAGACCACTGGAATTGTATAGCCTTCTCCAGTTCCTGCGGACAAAAAAAAAACCCTCTGAACCATCTTTCCCTTCCCTTTTCTCCTTCCTCCTTACCTGAGCTTCTTCAGATATCCGTACTAACTCAACAGACAACATTACACACTCCGTTTCCCTTCCACCTGTCCTGAGGAAGATACGGAACATAAAATACGTTGTGTATTTTCCTCTCCACTGTGTTCCTACATGATTAAAAAGCCAGTAGCTGATTTTTTGCTGTAGGCCATTTTAGACCTCAGTTTATCTCTTCCTTTTTGCTGGTGGTCAGTTCTTCTCATTTTGTGTGACTAAACACAGCTTGCCTGTGAGGACTATTGACCACCGGCATTAATGCCCCACTGCTCTGGGGAATATCCTTTCAGTAAACTGAGACACAAGGCAAAATATAGAAGGTAAGTACTTTTTAACAAAGAGCTTCATTGTCTCAGGTAGAAAAACTTTCAAATATTTTGTCTGAAGGAGGCTTGTGTTTCTAAAAATCAGGAAACCCAAAACTAGTCATTCGCAAAGATGGGAGCAAGAGTAAATTTAAAGTACAAATAAGAAAAAATTAATCCCAAATGAACAATCACCAATGGCTGAGCAGGATACAGCTAGAGATACTTGGAAAAATAAAAGATGACTACTTTACAATATAAAATTAATAATTTTAAGAATTTTAAAACAATTTCAGAAGCTTCAAATTTAGAGAAGAGGATGAAGAAACTCAGCTTTTGTCCACTATTCAAAATAGAGGACACTCCTTGGGGCAACAGGTCACATGAGTGCATTTGGAAGATCTTTTGGAAAAAGAAAGGGATGGGGTTTATTATAAGACAAATATGCCTCAGCAAATAAACACATCATATATAGACAGCTGGGGGAGGTGGTACATCCATGTGAAGTATATTCTTTACTTTTATTGGTGAGGAAATTATGGGAATAATTTCAACAAAATAAGCCAACGTTCTGTTATTAAACATACTTACAATTAAGCTGTTATGTAGAGCCTTCCTCTTCTGCTTTTCTTTCTCATATCTCTCTGTCACCTCTTGTAGAGACTGCTCAAGATCAAAAGCTTTTATCTGAAACACTAGTTGAAAGCAGTTTCAGAGAAATAAACTCCATGACTTTACAAAAGGAATTGTCCAGTAGCACCTCATGAAATACAAGCATTTACTAGACTCTGATTTACTAGACACCTATGAAGAATCCCATCATAGCTCTTGCTATGTGAAGCTACAAATAATTACCACAAGTATATATGTGAAGTCTTGAAAAGCAATCAAGAATGTAAGATATTTAAAGGCAGATCAAATGTCAGTTTAGTTAGAGTGCTGTTCCCTACCAGCGAAGCCTGAAACCTAACCCTGAAGCAGCCTGCTGCTAGGTGGGGCTGTCACTTGCAAGGCTCATACCACATCTGCAGTTATTAGACCTGTGTGGGCTAACTTTACGAGAAGTTAACCTGTCATTTATCTTCAGCCTCACTTACAGTGCTACTAATCCTTTACAACAGTTGTAAGGTTCCCCTTTAAGACAGGTCCATCACTCCAGGAGGAATTCTTAAGAAAGATTGACCATTTGAACCCTAGAGAATCTCTTGCCCAAAACTGAGAAAAGTGATATGGGTCATTATAAAAGTCTTCTAACCTCACAAATGGTTTTGTTACAGCCCAAATACATTAACACTGAGCAGGGCTAAAACAAACATACAGACTAGAAGACATTATGTGACTGCAAGGTTGTGCAAAAAGCAAGCTTTTAGGAACCCCAGAGGGAAATCAATGTCCCCAGCAATGAGGGAGCAGTTTGGAGATGTAGGGTTTTAAGCAGTCAAAACCAAGGTCTGAGAGCTGAGTTAGCAGATGGCCACCAGCCTCAGTGTGTGCTACCTTACAGAGCAAGGAACAGGCTTAGTATCTCAGCATGGTCACGCATATGATTTATTCTCTCTGGTACAGACTAAAAATCAGGTAACTTCAAGGGACATTTGTCTACACTAGAGATTTCTCAGATCTTTTTTTTCTAATACCCCTGCCGTTCTCCTCCAGCTCACAGTGTTCCTCCACAAGTGCATGTATGCAGGGGAAACAGGATGTTAATAGCTGGGGAATCAAAGTCTAGGAGTTTCACTATGAAAAATCCTTCTCTTGCACCCTGCATGAGGAGCAGCAGTAGCATGCTTTGGTTTGGAGAATCCCATGCAAATACATTACCACAAATTTTCAAAAGGGCTGCTTACACTCATTGACCCCTAATCATACTGGAAGTTTTAAAGCACAAGGTTAGAATCCATGGATTATTTAAGTAATCTCCATAATAAGTATCTTCATTTACAAATTTATACACACATACTTTGAGTTCCCTAAGTCTCTTAAATAAGCAGTAAGGCAAAGCAATAGATGCTGAGAGTAGTCATCCATTATTCCAGTCTTGAACAAAGTTACCTAATATATACATTATTTCTGATTTTTTTTCCTGAAAGTAGGGTTATACAGTTACAAATATAAATACTAATTTAACATTTTCCTAGTTTTCTGCTCGGCATCAGATGCAAGCTATACAGGACTTACATTTTCATCCTTAACCCAGGGATAGACACTGGGTACATCTGTTTTAAAATACTAATAACACTCTTCATTATGCAAGAGATGTAGTCACTACAGGAATGCAGCCATTATAGACACCCTTTTCCCCCATCCTTTGCCCATTTAGTTGATCTATATGGAAATCTTCTGGGAGATGGGAATGCCAGCCATTTTTCTGTTTAAATGTTACTGATCACAGTAACATCAGTCTAACAGTTGTGATGTCTTGCAAACATATTCAGGACTGTAACCTTTACAGTCCCTTTCCTTTAATTGACAGTCCTGGTTAAGGAGCTTTTCATTCCCTCCTCCTCAATGTTGCACTGGACCTTCTGCTGTGCTCACACAAGTGTTTCCTCAGTCACACAGAGGTCTAAAAGCAATTCTTTCTTCTGAGCAAATTCTGTTCTGGATCAGCTCCCTGATCTGTTCTGTGTGTGGTTTCACAGAGTTACACAAACATAACAGCAAGGTCTGTAACAGGGACACGAAAAACAGAAGCAGCATGGCCTAGCACAGCCACAGCATATCTGAGACATGGATGTGTAGCTGTCCCCACAGTTCCCTGGGGTTTTTAAAGTTTCTTGCCAGTCTAGAGTCCAGTTTGAAAAGGAGATCAGTTTGATCACGTCTTCTAGGACAAGCAGCTATGATGCAATAGACTTAATACCAAAACTTCTTTTGAATTCATCAGTGTTTCAAATTCTACACTGTAACATTATTTTTATCATGGCCTGTTGTGATAGCTCAAAGAGTAATGGTTTTAAACTAAAAGAGGGTCAAATTAGATCAGCTATAAAGAAGGTGGTTTTTACAACATGGGTGGTGAAACACTAGAACGGGTTGCACAGAGGTGGTGGATTCCCCATCCCCAGGAACATTCAAGGTCAGATTGGATGGACCTCTGAGAACCAGATCTGGTTGAAGATGTCCCTACTCACTCCACGGTGAATGAAAATAGACGACCTTTCCAGATCCCTTTCAAACCATTTTATGATTCAGTGATTATTCTTTGGACACCAACAATATTTCTGTTGCTGGATCAAAGATCCCTCTCCTACTTCCCTACTCCACATTAAGGGAAATGCTTTCAAAAGTCAGCTGAACTAGTGAAAACCACCTGTGGAGCTGAGAATAAAAGACAATGGTAGTTCACATTCTACACATACAAGTCATTAGCACAGTGCAGAGCTCAGCTTACTCCAACAGGAGCAAAGCACATAGGTGCTAGCACATGAACAAAATGGGAAATAAGCTCCTTTTTTAATCTTCTCCAGCCCAGAGAGAAAGTGTCCCAGAATTGCAAAGCATGTCTAAGTCACTAGCTTGGAGGTCACCATAATTTCCTCTTTCTGATAATATCTGCGTGGTGAAGAAATCTAAAAACGTCATCTTAAATTTTTATAAATTCCTACCCTTCCAAAAATCTACTGAATTACTGCATCTGTCTCAGTAATATCATTTGCAGTTCGGTGGCCAATATTTTTAGCAAAAATGATAGCAGCTTTGTTCATGAGGGAAACAGGCCTATAACAACAGAATAATGGGCGCGTCTGTCTCTTATGAATTGCTACTTCTTAAATTCCAGTGAGAAAAGTGGCAGTAACCTGGTTTTCAGACTGTGAATAAATGTTGCTAAGCAAAGGACTACTCGGTTATTATAGGAAAGTTTTATAGTTTGTTGCACGTCAACTACAACCTTGAAATTTACCTACTCAAATGCTTCTTCTGTAATTTTCTCCCCTGTTTTCAATCTCTATTTTAAGATTAAACTGGTAATATATACTGTCTTGAGAATATGTACTTAGGGCTTTCTGTCTACAAAAGATTACATGTAATTTAAGGATAGCAATTCCAATGGTCGTATTTATCCTTAACAATAGAATGTCCATCTAAAACATTTGACAAAGAACTGTAAACCAGCTAAAATCAAAACAAAAGTCATCCACCAAAGTACCAACACTCTATTTTTTTATAGTCAGGGAAGCTTCTCCTGCTTACGATTTCAAAGAACAATGCACAGGGAAGTGCAAATCGAGAACAGTCAACAGAATTTTGCCAGGCCTCCAAAGGAATACTTATTATTTATTTATACCACCATAGCTCAAGTGCCAAATCCAATCTCCTATCTGTTCATTTAGCCCCCTGCTTCAATAAGTGAAAAATGCACTTTTTAGATAATTTTCCACTTAGGTTTTTTTTTTTCTTCTGTTTTAAAGACACCTTGGTGGAGCATTTTCTCTACAAGGATAATACAGTAATCAAATAAATTTTAATCATAACTTACTACATAACATACAAAAATAAGTTCTCTAAAAACACCCATCACCAAGAGTGCTGTTTGTTGCTATTGACATGAGGAGTCCCATCAGAATCAAATCAGTCTGAAAATGAAATAATTCAAGGAAAGAAAATGTACCTTTAAAATGTCAACACGTGGATATCAGAGCATCAAAAAGGGTCTCTGATTGTAAATTTGTATGTCAGTTGTAGTTCAGCATGCTGCTATTCTTCAAACAATTTAAGCACAGCATGTGTCATGTGCTTCTCAAGCCTGGTAAGGGGCTTCACCAGAATCAAGGATATTGAAAGCAAGTGCAGAGATCCACACCATGGGATCCAGGTGTAGTCCTCAGTGATGAGGGCAGAGCGCACCAGTGCATCAGCTCTCCTTCCCATGTATACATGAACAAGGAAGCACCTGAATTCCAAAACAGCAGTCCATCTGCTGTTAGTAACTACAGTCCAGCAAGTGCAACTAGTTTTTGATCTGGAAGTAACTGTTTTTTCAATAAATACATAGAAATATTAAAAATCAAGTCTATCCCAATTTCAGGCAGTATTTTCAGAAACTTCTGAAATCAGCCAAATCCTTTTCTGGTACAGTCAAAAGCAGACAAATTTCAACTTTATAAAGCAACACATTCTTTATTCGTCTCTTCTAAAATAGCCAAAATAACAAGCCTGAGAACTTCAGTTTAAAAATGTTACAGCTGAGCCAACTCAGCAGCAGTCTAATAGCAGCTGTGATCCACACAAAAGACAAATCCAAATTATCAGTCATAACCTCTGCAGAGTTATTTGTACTTCTTCTAATGCTTCAGAACTCCTTGATGATTTAATGTCAAACAAGAAACAAGTGCTACAATTTCAGTGCCATGTTTCTCGAAAATCAAACTCAACTTTTTAATGTTAGTAATATTGAAAGATTACATTGTTGATGTTACAAGTTCAAAATCTAAGTGCAATGAGCCTTACTTTGCATTGCTTCATTTTGCAGCTGTATCCCCTGGACTGCTGCCAGAACTTGGTAAAGACAAGTCTTGTTTTGACGTTGAAAGTCTTTTGAAAGCTCAAGAGCAAATGAATGAAGGCTCTTCAAGTCTTGCTTAAGCCTCTTCTCAGAAAGAAGAAAAATATGTTATAAAGACACAAAACCAGCAGTTAAGAAGAATCAATATAACAACCCAGATTATTATGGTGAGATATCACAAGCAGGAAGAACCCTCTACTCGGTAGAAGAAAGCCTTCAGGAGTGTATCTTTCAGCATGTTTAGAGAACGATCCTGCAAAACATTTAGCAATGTAATTTCCTAAAAATTTCAGCAAGACTTTATGGATTGTTATCATTTTTTCATTCCTATTTTGACCTTAACACAGCTTCAGGTATAACCACGTGTCTTTGTTATTTAATCAGACAAAAAAAAGTGCATGTGAGCATGTGTGGGTTCTGTCCACTTTTAAGTCATACTCAGAATTAGCAATGAAAAATCGAGATCCATATATCCCTTACTACTCTCATTTTCCACACTCTGAGCAGAAGATTCAGCTAGGATTCACTCTTAAGTAATTTCTTATATAGGCTAGTTCTATGTCTACCTATGAGAACAGATGTATTTTGAAAAGATCAGAAACTGTTATTGTTCAGAAAAGTATTTATATTATGAATGTAACTCAGCATAACATACAAGATGAGAGTTTTAAATGTTTGTAAGATCAGCTTATACACACTTACAAGTCCAAATAAATAAAAACAAATTGACCTGATTTTAGGATTAGTAAACTTCTTGACATCCAAGTCCTAAAATGGATGTGTAAAGCCATCTCTAAGGTGAACGCAACAATACCTTATCTCACAGAAGCACTGTGATGTTTCATTGTCAGCCTGGTACAAAGCGTTACATATTCTGTGACATTTTATTTTTCCAATTGTGGTACTGACCTTGAATTAATCAATTAGTTTTAATGATAAAAAGGCAATCTAAACTAAAGGGACAAAATCGCTGCATTTCTCACTCTCAAAAGCCACACAATGCAAGTAGGAAGAAGTATTTTTTTGTTATTATGGGTACAGGATGACTGTTCACCTAGACTTTAATTCGGAGTGCTTTGCTCTCTCCTAGTATACATTGACATCTGATAGTTTACTACCTCAATCCACTGGTATTGCACCACAAGCAGTTCTGCCATTCTAGATAACCAAAAATGTAAAATACCAGCACAAAATTTACAAAGCAGAACCACTGTAACTAGAATAAAATAGAATAGTTCTGGTGGAAGAGACCTACAACAATCACCTAGTCCAACAATGGTAAAGTTAAGCTGCATCCATCTGCCTGTCAAGAATCAGATTTTCTCCTGAGATACTTGTTTGTCATTTTATGCAGGAATTCAGTGCTGCCCTGAAAAAAGCTGGTATTTGGTAGTGTCCCTAAAAGGAACTCACTATTCTATAGAGTAACTTCACAAAGAAATACTTCAACAAAGGAAAATATTATGGTACTGGCACTGGAAGAGTTTCAGTCTCTCTGATGCAAAATTAGAACCTGAGTGAGCATACAGCAAACTACTACTCTTGTGAGATCCGCCAGAGAACTCTTATTTATCAGTGGAGCTCTCAAATGCTTTTTTAAAAGGATTTGCCTCTCTGGTTAAAGTATATTGCAATTATTGTTTTTTAGGGGATGTCTGTATGGCAGTCAAATGGGGAATCGTGAAGTTTTGATTACAAAAATATCTAGCTCAGGTATTAATAGCACCCTGTATGTAAGATCCTGGAGCTCAGGAGCATCCACTTTTACCAGCCTCCCAAGTGCCTTTGCAGCCTGTTACAGCAAAACTACTATGAAATCATTGTTACACCTGACTGTAAGCTTTGTTGTGAATACAATAAAGCCACAGTTCAGGTTCATATCACACCATTTTCTGGGGTTTACTATATCTGATAAGCATGTAAATGTTTAAGGCATAGATTATGCCTATGTTATTACCTTTATTGCTCCATGCAGCTGGGTTACAACCGAACTCCTCTGCAAATTCATCTGCTGGCCATGAGCAGCATAGAGCTGCAATACTTCTTTAGTGCTTCTTCCAGCCAACCCTTGATACTATTAAAAAAAAAATCACAAAAAACCACAATAAAATCACAATAAAATACTCATGTTTCTTGTTGCATTCTGTCCCCTTTTTCTCTGCAAACTTGCAATTCAACTATCTGATTACACAGGATGTTGCCAATACATAATTGCTTTGCTTTTACCTTTTTCTGAGTCATGTAAAAAATCACCTCATGGTAACTGGCGAACATCACAAAATTCTACTTTTCTAGGGTCATAACCCTGAGCACCAGATTACTAAAATGCTTTCGCAATACCTAAACCCTCTTACTTGTGCTTGAGAGGGATCTAAAGGGTTAAAATTGTGCCTTCACTTAGGGAAAAGGGCTGGTTACACAGCTGGATTAAGTGTCTCCTGGACACCAGATTTACTGCAGAGAGCATTCTGGAAGGACATGAAACAGAACACAGACAAACAGGCACGTGTTAACTGCTGAAGTCCTGAAGCAGTTGGTAATACACAGCCCCCAACTTTGTGTCCCCTGACAACACCAACTCCACTACGATCAGCAGGGCTGCAATGGTGCCCAGCTGTGCCAGTAAAGCCTACTCTGGGCCTTCAAAACCAAAAATTGCAACCAAAGCAATTTTTAAAGTATGTGGAGAAGAATGCTTTTTAACAGTCTAAAATCACCTATTATGCAAAAGCAATTTTTATGGCCAACTTGAGAATTTTTTGAGTGATTGAAATCCAAAGGAAAATAGAAATAATACAACTTAAAATATTTACAGGCACGAATGAAAAAAAGACATCTCCATAGAGACTTTTTGTGCAATTCTGCAACATGAAAGAATCTGTATTACACTAAAAAACGCATTTTTGTACTTTTCTGACAGTCCTAGTGCTTAAAATGAGCTGCAACTTCTTCATCTAATTTCCCCCGCCACCTGTTGACATCTATCATTCTTTAACCAGTACTAATTGCCTCTTCCTTTATTTCTGAAATGCACTTGTCTCTTGCACAGACTCATTTCCTGCTTTATTCACACCATATATTCTGTGACTGCAATTCCCTGTTATTTAAATTAGCAAAGCATAGAAGAGTACAACAAAAGACAT
The DNA here is from genome assembly GCA_013398015.1 of Oreocharis arfaki. Taxonomy (NCBI): domain Eukaryota; kingdom Metazoa; phylum Chordata; class Aves; order Passeriformes; family Paramythiidae; genus Oreocharis; species Oreocharis arfaki. The sequence goes on along the minus strand of VZRR01011209.1, from coordinate 508,657 downwards.
GGAAGAGCTAAATCTACTCACACAATGGGTTTCATTTAATTCTAATCATCCGATAACAACAGGTAAAAAGCAAACATTTAATTGCAGTTTAGCTACAGATGATATTGGCAAAAACAGTACAACATCCTGGAGCTGTAAGGATAAAGAAAGAGTGTATTTAAAAAAAAAAAAAAGGTGCTTCACTTATCAAAACCAATATTTTCATGCGGCTTTTTCACCTTCACAAAGCATGAATCTTCTATTCACATGTGCAGCTGGAAGCTCTGTACAACAATGCACCACCTTAGCACGAATATAAAAAGTTCTTACAAGAAATAGAAGGAAGAAGTTTTAAATTGTTACAGGCTTTAAGCTCCCAGCTATTGAGACTGATTCTATACAACGTTGAGATGCTCTGAAAATCTAAGGATTTTCAAGACTCACGTTACTCAGATGCCATACTTACAAACACCTTCACAAAAACGCACACGAGTAGTGCACCAGAATTAGTATCTCTAATCACACGTGAAAAGTTAAGCATACGTATATAAGCAATTGCAGTACTCAAGCCTTGTTGTTAAGTAAGCTTAGGGTAGCTGAAACCAAGTTTTAGCACCTAATCTGCACCATCTGCACAGATTCCCCTTGACCCTCCACATGTTCCAACACTGACGATAAAAGCAGAAAGGTCGATGCTACTTTCATCGCAGTCACCCTCTCATCACTTCCACTATCAAGTTCACCTTTATTGCAAACGTTGCCTTAATTTTGGGGTTTTCTCCACTGAAATAGCTTTAACAGTCATCAGAGTTGTTCATAGGCCAGAACCTGAAAACCTGTGCTTGTGCATAAAAGCAAAAAATTGACTAAAACATTTTTATCCTCAGCTTTATTATAAGAAGAAGTGAAACTGAACTACTCAATAGTGTTCCCCAAAGTGAAATCTCAGTTTTACAATCAGATCCATTCTGGCAGACTTGGCTTTATGTAAGGAAAGCTGCGGGGTCAGGACCTCAAAAACTGCTAATAAAAGCAAGGGCTATGCAGGCAGATAAACAGATTTCCACATAGGAAAAAAGCAGGGCAAAAGGAGGTCTTCCTAGAAAGAATCTGACTTCCTGTGTTCAGTAACAACCCTTCCAGTATGCTGCTGGGGTAACAATATACCAGGCTGCACAACACGGAAGTGCTGAAATTCATCACTGTCTCAAGGGTGTAAGGGAAGGTCTATAGCAGGAGATAACATTTTAATTCGACTGATGCAACCTACAGACAAACATTTACACTGCAAATCCTAATTTATGGCAATCTTCATAAGTTTGTCTCCAAAGCTTCCCAACTCACTCCAGCCAAATTGAATCCAAATAGCTTTTACAAGTTAAGAATGAGACCCCTGTTAACCCTGGTCTCCGTGACTGAACTTGTTACAGCTCAATCACTCAGGCAGCTCCACCAGCAGATCTGAAGGATCAGGGATAGACAGCCAAGAGCAGCAGCTTTCCTCACCAGCATAGCTGATAGAATATTAGGACATACAGTGCAATACTGCACAACCTTAAATAATACTAATTTGAATTAGTATTTTTTTAATAGAGAGTCTTCACTTAAGGCAAAATTATTTCATAGATCTCAGTTCAGCTCATATTTTCAGATTGTTGTGGCAAATTAACTAAGAAGAGGCAAGTTTTTAAAGTGTATTTAAATACCTGCCTGAACAGAAACATCAGTGCAAGGTTTATTGCAAAGGATTTCTTTTGACATTGTTTCTGACTTTTGGTGGTAACACTGCCCACACTCCTCATGGGTCTGTAGGTGCCCATTTGTTCCAGCAGATTTTTCAATAAAAGGAAGCAGTACTCTATTTCAGAAACAAGGCTTCATTCTCTAACACACAGGCAACTCCTTCCTACATCTGATATACTTCACTGACTAGAAAAATTTATGTCTTGTGCTTGTGAGGATAAAATAAAATCAGCTGAAATACTTAGGCTTTTAGTGAATAGTGTAAAGCACAACAAAGACGACAGAAACATTTCCTCAGAATAAATTAATGTTCTTCTGTACACCTAGCAAAACTCATTTCAGATATACCACCTGTTTCCAGTTAGACTTTGAAAAATGTTAAACCCACTTTTATCCACGGGTGTTATCAAACCCGCAGGGAGGGCAAATGGCTTCCCTGAGGTCACCCAACCAGCTAATGTTTCAGCCCAGATTAGAAACTCTCGGCCAACAGTTTGTATCACTACTAATGCTCACCACTGGCTTAGCTCTAGCAGCTTATATCTATATTCAAACTTCTGTAAATCTCTGGAATGCCCCCTTTGAAGGAGCACCACAGACTGCTCCTTATTTCAGTGAGGATCTAGGAAAAACCTATGCTTCTGTAGAAGGATATAAGGAAATGAGGGAATCTCGCTGTTGCAGTATGCTCTGTGACAAGGTACACGTGCAACAATACCTCTTCTTTTCTAGACAAGTGTAACACCAGAAGGGCATCCCTGGTAAATCTACTCATAATGAAATGTCTCTCCTGCACTCTGAACAGCTCTTTTTAAAGCACCATCCTAATTGTGTCTAAAAAGTATTCCTGAAAAATCTGCCACTGTCTTTTAGACAAACGTTCCCTGTGAAAAGGAAATATTCCATATTTAATGCTTCCAGAGTCATTCCCTAAGTTCAGTTTCAGAGATTTTAAACAATAGCAAATATTTAAATTTAAGCTAATTTCTAATCACTTAACCAGCCCATCATTACTGCTACCATTCATGATTTTGGAAGGAAAGAAACACTGATCCTTAATCCCTGCATAGATTTTCCCAACTGGTAAAGAGGGCAAAAGGTGCAAAGAGGAAGGCAGATTTCGGTGTCTTTTTTTCCTACTTCCACAAGAATTCTTTTTGAAAAAAATAAACAACAGTCACCTCTGCAAGTTTTAGATGAAGAGCAGCATTTTCAGTTTCCAGGACAACTATTCTTTCTTCTTTGCTCTAAGGAAGAAAACCCACCCAAGTACACAAAAATTAAAATTAAAAAAAATACGAGTCTGGTTAACATCGTTTCATGATGACAGCCTTCATTATCACATTCCACTGTTTTTCAAACTTCTGAGATCAATGGACTACCTACCCCCATCTCCTAATCACAGTATTTGTATACGAGCATGCAAAACTTAGGATAAACTCCTAATATTCCGTTATTTCTATCCTTTCTGATACGTTGTTTGCTTGTGTGGGAACGCATAGGTACACATTTTAAGCTGCTTTTGCTTTGCGAAACCACCTCCTCCTGGCATTTTCCAGAACCGTGGTCCTTAGAAAAGCACTATTTTATTTATTTACACATAAGCACCTAAGTTTCCATTTCCAAAGCAGAACTATTAGACGCTCCCTCAGCACAGGGGCGCCTCCGGAGAGCGCTGAGCGCCCGCCCTGCCCGGCGGTGAGGCCGGAGAGAAGGAGAACCATCCAGTGCCCTGGCTCTTTACTTTTATCCCAGCCCCAGCTGGAGCAGCCCCCCC